>WBNO01013559.1:76171-112096 GCA_013400575.1 Peucedramus taeniatus
CAGGTGGGCGACGCCGGGGTGCGCCCTCCTCGGGCACCGCCGCCGGGCCCGTGTCGGACTGCCCGGAGCAGGCGGCAGCCGGAGGGCGGGTGCGCCCCGTCCCGTCCCGTCCCGTTCCCGTCCCGTTCCCGTGCCGGGTGGGTGGCCAGAATTTTGTATAATTGTATTTACGGTGGCAAAGCGGTGTGTGCATCCCGGCCGGCAGCTTCCCGGGTGGCAGCGCAGGGCATGAGGAAGGTAGTTTCCAGCAAAGGTGCAGTTGTTTTGACTCATCTAAAATGTCTGAGTTTTGATATGAAATGGAACATAATAGCAATCACTAATCATTCATGCTTTTCACTCTTACGGAAAAAAGCAGGTATTACTCGTGATGCACAAAATGCGTATTCATCTTTGAATATCTACCCCGAGCCCACAGCAGTTTATATTTTTAAATGCTCTGATGAGGTCTAAACCCACTGTTAAACAACATGAGAATTTAAGTATAGACAAATATTTAAAACAAGCCGATCTTTGAAGAAGAAGTAGCGAGGTGGATTGTGGAGACCTTTTGACGCATGAAAATGCATGAATGTGCTTTTTTGATGAAAAAGTTGTTGAGATTCTCTGTCACAAACAGCACAGAACAAGCACTGACACAAAACCCGAGGAATTTGAAACATTTGTCTTTCAACATTGTCAGCTTTAGTTCCTTGACATTTTGTTTTCTGTGACAGAAGAATAGTTTTGTGACAGTTATTCAGGATTTAATTTGCAAGCTCAAAAAGGCCTGTAGCTGTGATGACAACTCATTAAAAAAAAAAAAGTTATTTCACATTAAGGTTTTTCAAATGTCCTGTCCTACTCAAATGTCTTGTCCTACTCCTATCTTCTCTCCCCACACACCTAGCTCTGCAGGAGCATCCCTATATCTTTCAAAGTTATCTTGTTGCTTAGTGTCTCTAAATTTTCTCTAATGTCCAGTACATTTCTGTATCAGTGGCCCCAGCTCCTATGTGTTTTGTACCAGGATCATCTACTTTGTTCAGAAAGAGATGCCAGCTTGTTCTCTGTCATAACACCAGAGCAGTCTTGGAAGGCAATTCCATCCCTTCATACACTTAAGTTGCATTGTTATTTGTGTGAAATAGCTATGTCTCAACTGTATAGAACTTTCTACTATGAATGATGCAAATAATATACTGTTTTAACACCTCTTTTTCATTGTCATGGCAAAGATGTGATCCAAAACATTGGGAATAAACATGTCATGGCTCCAGAGAAAAGCTGCAGTCAGTCATATTTATGTACCACTGGTGCAAGTCTCTTCATATAAATATTGAAATAGCTGTCTTTTTAACAAAAATGTCATTGTCAGTTCAGAATTAAAAAAAAGAGAAAAACATGCCATTATACTTCTTGGTGACCAGCTTGATGCAAACACAGCACCATAGTTAAGCCTACCCAAAGCACTGGTCTCAGTGTCAGATTCTTCTGTAAGTCTGTGTGAATGTGTAATACACCCAAATGTTTTGAATCTGACTTTAAAATGTTAGTTTTGAAAATGGTAGTGTTTGGTTTTCCATTAAATTGCTTTTCCACAAATGAAGCTTGGTCTGCATGACTAAATGGGAACAGTAATTTGTAAGCTGCTGTGTATCTTCAGTTCACCACCATCTTCCTGCTCCCAGTGCAATTTAAAAACAAAAGTGAAATAGTGTCTTCACTGCTGGAAGTCAGTACATGCTTCATTTAAAGCAGTTGTTCCTATTAGAATCTATTTCTATGAAAAAAAAAAGAATACTATCATTAAGTGGCTTATGTATTTTCTAATTTCTTGATAAAAATAACATTGAAAAGAGATTCAGTTATAAAAATGATATACTTTCTAAAAAGCATGTAAAGTGGAAAATAACTTTCAGTTCTTCATCTCACTACCTGAAATAGCCCCATAGAAGATGCTCTTAGAAATATTACTTGCATACTGAAAAAATGTATCAAATTTAAGTTTGCCTGTCCTGAAAATTATATGAATCCTGGTATGAGTTACCATGAACACTGCCAGTACCTAAATGTAGTTGCAGCACTTAGTTTCTTATTATTCAACTAATGCTCAGTAGGCAAAATGTAGCTTTGAAAGTAATCAAATCCTGTTGTGAATGAACAACTATAACCAATGAAAAATGACAGAGTAGTTGGGATGTAGCCTAATCATCTCCAAATTGGTAAATTAAGCACATACTTACCAGAGTGTGTGTACTATTGTTGTTTTATATTCATCAGTATTTAGATTAACTAATTTAAAGCTACTTAGGGTATGTGTGTTGAAACTGCAGTAGAAAGTATTGTGGCTTGCAGCGTACTCATAGCTGAACCATTTAGCTGAGAGAGCTTAGTGCATCACAGGAGTGGGGCTTTTTCCCTTCTGCAAAAGAGTTCTGGGCCAGATTTGATGATTATATGCAGTATCCTATAAGCATGCTGTTTACATGAACTTTCCATATAAATTCAAATTAAATGAATGAGTGTTCATCAGCATTTTCCAGTCTCCTCAAAAGTAAGAAAATGTTTCTTTGAGTTGCTGCAATTAAGTAGAAGGTACATAATACATTTTTTGAGCTAAATTAAAGATAGCTCTCATGTAAAGACAGAACATTAGGCTATTCTATGATAAAACATATTTGTCATGCTTCAAGGCTTCAGTAATGATTTCCAGATAAATAGGCAAAGAATGTTGCATTGCTGAATCATTTAATGTTATATTGCTTGTTGAAGCTGATAGATGAGTAAGGCAATTTAGAGCTAACATTACTTGATGAAATCACCTTTCATTTTCTCCTTTTGGTTTTGAGTTTTTAAATTAGGATGATCATACATGACCAAAGAACTTTTTCCTTACTCAGTGTCACTTACTTGTAATGAATGCATTATGTTGTGAACATCAGTGCATGCTGGGTAAGACTGCACTAGTGTTGAATTTATTGTTACAACTTTAATAATAGATTACAAAGTTCATTTGTGCCGCTAATCTATAGATTCATCTTCAAGAAGCTAAAAAATTACAGTGGAATAGTGCTTAATAGTGCTTAACTATTGCTCAAAACTAATGTTTCAATACCTTGAGGCCAGCTTGACCTTTCCTGTGAGGATATACCCACACTTCTCCATACTTCTCCCTTTTTGTACAATATATAGTTGTATAACTTTCTGCCAAAGAAGTTTGTCAATGCAAAAAGTTAACATGAGTTCAAAAAAAGATTTGGCCAAATTCCTAGATTAAGAAAAAAATCATATCAAAGGCTAGAAAGCAAACATATAATGCTTCTGAATCAGAATGTCCCTAACCAGCAAATATTTTGGAGGCTTCAGAGTATTTCAAGAAGGTACGATTCACATGGTTGCATTGCACTTCCTCACTTTTCCTTGTGCATTTGCTGTTGGACATCTGGGGAAAAGCTGTTGGATTCTGAACAGGTCTTTGGTTTGGTTAGATTTTACTATTCATGCATTCTTACCCAGTCAAGGTGGACAAGGTGATATGCAATTTAGACATTCCTTTATGGGGAAAAGTGATTGAAAACTTTTGTTACACAACCTTCAAGTAGATATTTACTTGAATTAATTAGCATTAACTGAATGTATGATGTTGATTATGACATGACAAGGTAATAGGAAGCAAATATTTGTTCTTATTTTCCAGTAATTTATTGTTAATGGTATTTTTCAATATAATGTTAACATTGGTCATTCACAAATCATGATACATTGTTGAAGTTTGTTTATGATATGAAGCAACTATCAGGATAGTTTGTTTTAAATCTATTGCATAACTGTAAACTATTTTTGTTTAAGAAAATGAAATGCTTTTCAGTGAAGGTAGCTCAGAAGTGCTGGTAAGAAGATGACTCCTTCTTTACAGTATGTCTTTTATTTGTCCCCAGTTCCTCAGTTTTGGGGTTGAAGATGATTGATTCTATATCTCTTCATTTGATTTCTTCTCTGAGACACTCAGTCTTTTATCTCATTTCTATTCAAGATACAGAGTGCTCCTCCTCTAGAATGGATGACTGTAACTCTTGGGGTTTTATTCAGACTTGAGTCCAGTTTTCTGGTTTAGTCTGAGCATGCATGAGCCTCTACTGTCATGTACACTGAGTCCAGCTTTTGTTTCCATGCTCTTTTAACCTGCAAGAGAGGTGAAAGCCTGGTCTAAAGAGTGTTTTGAAAAGGTGATGTCCAGTGCATGACACAAATTGGCAGCCCTGAAGGATGCCAATCTTGTGTATATACAAGATACATGAAGACTTCAGCCTGAAGTTATTAATAAAGGAAGTGGTGCTGCACAGTGCCTTTGGTGCCTCAACCTTTTACAGCACCAAGGATCTTCCATTTGCAGCTGCCTTTCCATTGCAGCTGTGTCACCTTTCACCAAAGCTTCTAGGGCAGTGTTTGCCTTCCTGTCCTCATGCTCTTGGTCTCATACTGATATTCTCAAGGCCTTATACCTCCATACTGGGCTACTACTGTTATGTCACGGAAGTGATTGACACTGCTCTAAGAGTCAAGCCCTTTCACCAGCCTTTTCTTGCTGAGTTTTTTGCAGCTTTTAGTTTGCATTAGGAGGAAGACAAGAATTTGCCCAGCATTCTCCAATAATATATGCAAAACTTAACAGCCAGTTAATTTGCAACACCAGCCTCTGCTCAAAAACTACTTTGTTCGGGGCTAATGGCATCATAAGGGGGGACAGGCATTATGGAATTTGAACAGATCATGGGGAATTTATGTGGTTTCTGCAGGAAAAGTAGGATTTAGAGGACACCTGGGAGAGGATGCTAAATGGGGAAACCCTGGCAGGTCTCTTCTTAACTAGCCACTGAAGCTTTCCCTTTCTCCTTTTCATTTCTCCTTTTGCTTTTCCAGTTATCTTTCCCCTTTTTTTATGTTTTTATCTCTCCCCTTTGCCTTCTTTTTCCCCTAAAGAAACTTTTATTGTTGGCGTTGATGCTTGTTGCCAGCTATAAACTCTGCAAGTAAGTCAGGAAGGGACATAGAGATGTTTACATACTTGTAATGAAAAGTTTAGGTAAGTGTGTGAATAGATTGGTACATGGTCAATTTATACCTCTGTAAATAGAAATTATCAGATAAATTTCCTTGTTTTACTTTTTGGTCAAAGAGAAATCATGCAGTTACTGAGTATTTATTTAGTCAGCCTGAATTTACTCTTCTGGTTTATTTCCATGGGAGAATATCTCTATTCCACCAGGTATCTCTGTATCCTTCTCTGTATCCTTCTCAGTTTGAATTTAGATTTTTTCATTAAATGTGATCAGAATAATAGTCTGTGCCCACAGAAATCTCTCTATTGTGTTGTCCAAGGGTTGTAATAACCCATCTCCTTTTTTGAAAAGCTTCAGTGTTGTATTAGGTTGTATTAAGCTCAATCTGAAAATTTAATTTCCTGTTACTTTTTGCAATGTTCATGATTACACTAAATCACAGAAGTTGGAAGGGACCTGTTGGTCAGAACAGAGTCAACATAGAATTTAGACCATGTTGTTTAGGGGTTAGTTCAATTCTGCTTGGAAAAGCTCCAAGGAAAGCAATTTCCCAACTTCTCTGAACAGTCATACCCAATACTTAATTATCCTGATAGCACTTTTTCTTCTTTATGTTGAGTCACAGCCTCCCAGTTTCAATTCATGAGTATTTTCTCTCATTTTTGTGCCATGCATACCTGTGAAAAGCTTGGCTCCATCTTTTTGGTAAAGCTCCTCCTAAGCACTGACAGGCTGGTGTTAGGTCCCTGCTAAGGCTGCCTCATCTTTAGGATGAGCAGGTCCAGCTCTCTCAGCTTTCAACAGGGCAAGTCCTCCAGCTCTTTCCTACTTTGACAGACTCTGGAGGATGCTTCATTCAATTTTTGGGAACACCAAGACTGGATGCAATATTCCAGATGAAGTCTAGTGCTTGAGTAAACAGGAAACATGAAACTTCCTATTGGTAAATCTACCAAGCAGTAAATAGCACCAAATTCTAACAGTCCAGGAATGAGACATTAGGCAGAACTTTACTGTCTTGTAACCATAAATTTAATTCAAGCTATTGCACACTTTTAAGAATTTGTTATTGCAGCTTACATGAAAACAAAGTTAATTTGATATTTCTTCACAGGAAAGTTTTTGAATCATGTTATTTTGGAGTAGGGAAATAATGTGATATTGGAATTTTATTTTAAAACACTTTATATGCATTATTATATCTCCTCTGTAGAAGCGTATGAAGAAAATTATATGATACAGGCATTCTGTATGTCTAGGCATTTAATTATACAAAATTCTGATTACTCAAGTTTTTGAAAATAACATTGAGTCTCCAGGGTACCTAACTATTGAACTAAACCTTGCTTTGACAAGAGGTGGGTGAACTGCAGGCATGAGTGCAAGATTTCCAAGGAAAAAAAATTAACCTAATTCATAATTGGAAATACTCAGCGTGCACATAGTAACTATTTGGTGCATAAAATGTGTAAATTGTTAATTCTTTTCATAGATAGATAGCTCTTCAGTTGTCCATCTATAAAGGTTAAAATTATAGGAATGTGTGGAGAATATAAAATACATACGGATGTTATTCCAATCTTTTGTGTTTCCCCTTTTGGCAGTCAATACAATCAACATTGATTAAAAAGTCTATTAGTTAAGCAGAATTCTGATATTTCATTTGGAGTTGAAGCTGTTTTAGTTGTGATATAAATACTTACTTTATATATTCTCTGAAAGCATATTATAAATTGAAAGATCAGTGAGTTAAAATGGAGAATAATTTTCAATACCTAAACCAGACCATAGTCCTCTAACATGGGTTAGGTCTGCTCTCCTGACTGCCATAATCAGCACCAGGGATCTAGCTGGAGGTTGCCATAGGATTCTTTTTGGCCTCAGTGTACTCAGTTTTCCTCTCATAAAAATCAGAGCAAGTAGGAAGCAGCAGGGGACTGAATCTCATCCACAGTAACAGAATAAAGATGCAATCCTGTGGCAAGCAGGACCGCAGCCTACAGGAATAGTTTGGGGGGAATCCAAGCCAGGATACGAATCAGAGAAAGGTATTTGCATTTGTAAATTACATTTGTAGGTTTAATTTATGGGTACCCACTGCAGTACCAGCCTAGCAGTCCCTTCCTCTTGCATGTGTACATTCTGTGCTTGAAGGTGGGCAGTCTGCACAGAACACCAAGTCCTGTTGAGCAGAGTGTGACAAAGAAAAGATCTAAAAAAATAAAAAAAGTAAAAAATAAAAAGTAAAATCTTTTAGGGGTGCTAGCTCTCCTATTTCAAACATTAGTCTCTTATGAAGACTGTGAATGAAGAAACCACCTAAGAATATTCAACTGCTCTCAGTATATCCAGGTTGCTTACTCTTGGAAGACTGTGAAGTGTTTATATTTGTTCTATGCCATCACATATACCTTGTCTTCCACTCCATCTGGCTATGTGCTTTCACCCCCCTCCAAAAAAAGAAATTCTGTTATGAAAATGTGGTTAAATATTGTTATCTTTTGAACAGTTGGAGCAAGAGTTCAAGGCTTCCTTTTGACTGGAAAGTGAAGTTAGTAAGTGGATTTTTTGGTCAAGAGGCTTTTTTCAGAAACTACTGAAAAAAGGTAGAGGTTTAATGTGATTAATGGGTGTGTAACCCGAGGTTTTTGTAGCATTTTAGTGAGATACATATGACTGGATCAGTATCAGCCTATTAAAGTGATGTGACTTCCTTTAGGACTTCTGAGAGCTGATCAACCATTCTTCTTCCTTGTGCTAATGCATGTCATTTGTACTGATCCAGATTATGAGGAAAATGCAGATTTCAAAAGAAGGTGAAAGGAAATGACATCTTCTAAAAAATTGCTGAGGGTGACACTAATATTAACAGTATTAGGACCTTGATTGAAGAGGTCAAAGATTTTACTTGTCTGTGGGGAGTTTTGCAATTGACTATAATGAGATCAGGATGTCACCTTTGCATGTGAAATTTTCACCTCTTTGGTGGGCTGTTTGTTGTTGAAACAAATCAGATTAAGAGGAGAGCTTGTGAAAGCCCTGTTCAAGGTTGAGATCAACTGAAGACATGCATGGAAGACTGTAGCATACTCATTTCCTTCCCAGCCAAAGCAGAAATGGCACGGAGCATGGAACCTGGGATTGGAGCTAGCAGCAGTGGATCCTTCTTTAATTCATTAGGGCAAACCATAGAAGCTGATTCAATTTAGACAGGCAGTCAAAGCAGTGGAGGAGCTAGAAAAGTGTATAAAAGATAATTTCTGATTATTCTTTCCTGCCATCTTTTGCAAATTACCTTTAAATAAATTTAGCAGATTTTGGCATGCACTCTGGGTACATTTTCCCTACATCAAACTGTCTGCATGCTTCTATTCCCTCCATCACTAGTTTTCCTTAGTGATGCCTAAATATAAGTTTGTAGCTTCTTCAGTGTACTCTGATTACATGCAAACAGAGTGTGCTGGTATGCGTAGGAGATTTTTCTGGGTGTCTGGCAAATGAAATAGTTTTTCTTTAGGCCACAGAGTAGCAACTGAGCTGCTTCCACAATTTCACTGCAATTTTTCTGGGAAGTATGTATACAATGCATGTGAGAAATCTGGAAGGACTTTGTTGAATTGACTTTACAGTGACAAATTGAGTGTCATTTCTGACACAGCTTCACATGTACTTATCCTCAGAAAGGTCATCCATACTTTTGGAGAGAGTTGCTGGGATGTTGGTTGCCTGTGGAGTCTGTATGCATCATTTTTCCTCACTCTTTTTATTTCTGTGGAGTGTTTGTATTGCTGTCTTTGTAAAAAGAGACTGAGCTGGGAGAGACAGCAGGAGACACAACTGAGAGTCTTTTTCAGCTGACATTTGGACCATAATTTAGGTTTTATGCATAGAAATGTCAGCTCAAAAGACACTTCTGTGTAGATAATGAAGCAACATAATAAATCCATTATCATGTTAAGAGAAAAAAGATATGGATTTTTTTTCAGTGATTTCAGTCTAAGTATTTCAGGAGAGAGAATTAAAAAAGGATTTTTTTTTTTTTGTATTTTAAGGCTATAAATATAATCAAAACAAATTAAAAGTAAGCATTTGAAAAAGGTTTTAAATTCTGCTTGCTTACTCTGATTGAGGTTATTATCTTGCATGAAACTGATTAACTATGTGATATGTAACCTAAAGTAGTTTTCTTAAAATATCATAGGATTGCCTCATCTTTAGGTTGCCATTGCTGTGTTAGGTATATGGTCATTTTATATTACTCACCTCTGTGAAAAATAACACTATGTAGCTTCCTGCTCCAAGTGTGTTGAAGTCAATATGATGAAAATACCAACATCTGTCATTTATGGTATGTGAATGAGAAGAATGAATTCCAGAGTGAATAGGAAATGCATAGATAGGCAAGACCAGATCTGGGGTCTAATATATGTATCTTTTTTTGTTCATAATTGGGTTTTAAGTCCAACATCATAACACGATGTGGACTATGTGCTAAGCATGCATAAAGCAAAGCAAAGACAATTATTTTTCACCCTTAAAGCAGTTACTGTACATCGGTGCAATGATCTGTCAGATTTTCATATGCAGGCTGTTATCCTCTTGTCTACAGACTTTTCCCAGTAATGTTGCTGCTTCAGTTAGGCAAAGGAATAATTAACTATACTGATCCTAACAGAACTGTTATTGCTGACACATATCAAGGGAAAATGAGAGAAAATCTGACTTGCATCAGGTTGGAAGTGTGTTAGCTGTTGGCTCGGTCTAATTATACTGAATTAAATCTAATTGCATATCGTCATCCAGTCCCCAGAATTTTAATAGTAATTGAATTCTTGTAAAGTTATAAGGGTGATTAAAAAAAATGATGTAAATTCCATGGAACTTTCTCTGTAAAATTTAAATTTCTGGAAAAAAACAAACACTGTTTAAAGAAAATAACCATTTTGGTGAGGAAGTTTTTGTCAGGGACCACTAATTAAATATAGGGGATTAACATGAATAGTAAATAAACCTCAAGGTTTTTCACCTGTTTTATTTTATGATCTATTTCAATAATTTATTATGTAATACTGAATTAGAGAAGTTTCGTCATTTGTTATGAAATAAGGTAGTACTAACAATATTTCTGTTTTAAAAGATGACTGCTACAGCTGAATTCTCTACGTTTACCCTGGTAAAGAATAGTCTTGGCTATGACATTGCTAGAAGTAGAAATGTAGATACAATTTTTGTGTAGTAGATAGCTGAAGAAACAATCCACTCTGAATCAGGATTTCATTTGGTTCTGACCATTTTGCAGCTGGTTAATTGTTTAAAGTGAAAGTAATGCTGTAATGCACATTGCAGTTGGTACTTGAACCAGTTATGTTGCATTCTACATCAGTCATTAAAAATTGTATTGATTAGACAATAAAACCAGTGCTGCTAGAAGAAATAAAGGATAAGTTCAGCAAAAAAAAATAAATTTTTTCAATTTGCAATAGATGAGGAGACTCTTTAGTAACTGCAATGTTATTCAATACTCTGGTTCTCATTTCCTAATAGTAATAAATTAGAATTCTGTTATTTCACTTTACATTGATTTTTCTTTTGCAATGCATCTGAAAATTAATAGAAGTTTTGCCTATTTGATTACAGTTCTGCAAAAAAAGGAGGAGAAATAAAAATTGCTTGTGAGGATAAAGCCAGTAAAATCTTAAATATTTAAATGGAAGTATTTCTGGGAAACAAGTGGAAGCTTTGGACTTGGATATAAAGGCTAACACAGGCATTTGGATTAGGCAAGTTCATCTTGGCTGATGGCAGCTAGAATCACAGCCTCTAATAGAGAAGTTTAACTGGAGAGCAATGGGAAGTGAATATGTAATCAAAGACTTCTCTATCTCCATCCTGCCTGTCATACCAACACCTTGGTACCATAGAAGAAAACATCCCTTTCACATAGCTATGAGATGTATCATGAATGAGAAAAATACTGAAAGATCCAATAAAGACAAAGTGAAAAAATAAAAACCCAAACAAAAAAATCACATTTTTGTTATTTGAATGCCCATATGCCAAGTGTGCTGGAAATGTATACAATATACAGACTTGAATAATTTATGCTTGGGTAGACAATTACATCAAATAATAGCAAAGCCTGATTGTTTCTTGCTTTTCTTGAAGGCCCACTCTTATTTTGGTGCTGAGTTCCTGATTAGAAGGAGTCATCTTTCATGTTCCAATAGCCTGTCAGATCTGGCTTTTTATTCTGCTGAATCAGATTAAGTTACTTGTACACGTATCTAGCCTGTAATTTTGGCATCTCTGAGTCGATTGTCATGTAAGAGCAAATTTGGGCTGATATGTGGAAAGGGACTGTTCTGACTTCTTCAAGTGTCAACGTCCATGTTTTTACTGCTTGGTTAGGTTCTCAAGCAAATATCTAAAAGAATATGTGCCCTCTAGGCAGAACATATCTATCTTTATCCTTCAGTTTCCTTTCTGCCCAACTAGCAAGAATTAGTAGCCATAGACATAAACTTAATCTAGTTCTTCCTTGGTATCTTAGGGGAAATCAATGAGATCCAGGAAACTTGTCTGATGGCTTTGTGAATTTGTTTTTAGGCTGTGCCTCTGGTATGAGTCTGGAAGAAGGCCCTGAGGCAGGAAGAGGTTATCTGAAAGTAATTCTGGTGCTTCATTGAAGGTGACCCTAGGATACACTGCTAGGGTTTGTAGCAGCCTCTCCGTGTTTTTTCATGGAAGGGGCAGGTGTTACATGAAGTGATCAGAATTTCTGGATACTGAAGTTTTATAAACTTTGGTTTAGAATGTTTTCTTCTCCTGGAACACCTGACATTGTTCATGATCCTGATGTATGACCATGAAATCTTACTGTTAGCAAAATTATAAATCCACATGTGGCCTTCCAAGTGTGGTCACATATGGCTCCCAGACCTTCCCTTGCTATATAATCTGCAGTACCCTGACTTGTGCCAAGGGATTTCCTTTAGAAATGAAATGGCTGTTTGTCTCATTTTCATACACAACCTTTGGTAGAGGCTTGCTAAGTGGGGGTTGAAGTATGATGGCTTGGCAATGTAGCAACAAACCTTTTAAATCTTGTTCCTTGAATGTTTTTTTCTAGAAAGTTGCCTTTTAAGTGATACATATTTCCTCTTGAATTGAACATTTGAGAAATAAGGAGAACACAAAGTATTTGACAAGTGCTATGGAAAGTCTCACATCCATGAGAACATCAGTGAAGAACTTGTTAATATTACTACTGCTTCTCTGTAGCTCCAAGGGGGTGTACACCTCTGTCTTGAAGAGATCACTTTTTTCTTTGTTCAGAGTTATTGTAACAGTAATCCTTTCTCCTGTGGCATTTATGGATCCCTTCTGTCAGCTCTCATTTAGATTTGATACACCATCAAATGTTGATATGCAGGTTACGATATGAAAAAAGATCACAATTTAGCCTCTAAAAATAGCATAGATAAGTGACAGCACAAAGCTTTCTGGGCTTAAGTCAGACTTAAGCATCTAAATAATTTAAGACTCTTCTTAACAGTTTTCTTAGATTTATAAGAGAAAATTGACCTACAGTTGCTAGGAAATTAACAGTAAGCATATAACCAAATTAAAGAGAAAAGTGCTGCTTTACCTCTTCCCTCCAAGTGAACTTTTAATTTTCTGGATGAATGCTTTTTCCAAAATACAACTTTTGTCTTTCGAATTCCTCTTTCTAACTACCGGTTTTAGAAAGTATCTTTCTCCCAACTCATTTCTCCTTTGTGTTGTGTTGTTGCTTAAAAGAATTGTAAAAGAACTCATGCTGTGGTCACAGTTCCCTAGAGCAATTTCCACGGCATTTTGCCTTTATATCAAAGTTGTTTCTATGATGAGTTGTTGCACCAAGCAGGATTACTTTTTCAGTATTTGCGGCTTAAAAACTCATAGAGAGTCACTTGTCTTCTTGGGTGCTCCACAAGGCCATGAGTGCCATTTTTTTTCCCCTCAGAATTAGTAAATCCAGTATTTTCTGTAAAACTCTTTAGGTATCTGTAGTTTTGAATACTGCACCTTTTTCACTTGATTTATAAAATCCCAGATTTATAAAATGATTAGGATTGGAAGGGACCTTAAAGATCATCTGTTTCAAGCCTCCTTCCATGGGCAGGGACTTCTTCCACTAGACAGGTGACTCAGAGGCCCATACAGCCTGGCCTTGAACACTTCCAGGACTGGGGCATCCACAGCTTCTCTGGGCAACCTTTTCCAGTGCTTCACCACCCTCACAATAAAGATTTTCTTCCTAATATCTAATGTAAACCTAAGCTCTTTCAATTTGAGCTCATTCCCTCTTGTTCTATCACTACATGCTGGGAAAAGTCCCTCTTCATATTTCTTATAGGCTCCCTTCAGGCACTGGAAGGCCACAATTGGGTTACCCTGAAGCCTTCTCTTCTCCAGGCTGAACAATTAAAATTCTCCCAGCCTTTCCTTCTAGGAGATGTCTTCTGATGCCTTAACTTTTAACTTTCATATTTTTCAGATTCTCTGCTGCCTAGGGGTGTAGCTCTGAGTTCATATTAAGTGTCTGTAAGCTCTCTCCACAGGGTAGGTAGACAAAACAATTATTTTCCAGCTTGAGACCAAGGACAACCCTTATGAGCTTCAGGCCAAAAGGTGTAAACAACGGGGAACTGAAGAAGAGCAAACAAGGAGGATGGGACTTCATACCCTGAAGCTATGATTGGACAATTACCTCCAATATGCAAATGGACCAAAACATGAAAGTGTGAGACCTCATGACTGGGCATCCATTTTGTGACCATTTTGGGTCCATCTTGGGTGTAGCCCTGGCCAGGCTCTTGTACTGCCCAAGGTCCTTTAAGGCCTTTTAATAAATACCTACTTTATTATTTTAGCTCTGTCTAGATGGATAGATATCTGAAACTCTCAAGACATCACTTCTGTCCTTCTAATCATCTTCTTGGGCCTCCTCTAGACTTATTCCAACACATCAATGTCCTCCCTGTGCTGAGCATCTGAGAACTGAATGCACTATTCCAGTATTTTAGGTGGGATCTTAAGAGAGTGAAATAAAGGGGCAGAATCACCTCCACTGACCTGCTGGCAATGCTTCTTTGGATTGATTTCACAGGCCTTTACACTGAACTTCCTTCTTTCTAAGATACATGTCATGCCTGTTAAGAATCAAATGAATGCAATTGAAAATAACAGTCTCAGTAGTAAAGTTTGCCTAAAACTGTGCAGCAAAGCCACTTCTGCTAAATAAAAAATTTAATCTGTTATTTATTAAAGCATGTGGTAAAAAGCATCTTGTGAGAAGGATTAAACACATTATTACAATACATACATGCAATATTTTTTAATTCAATATATTTGTTCGTATGCACAGTTTTTTGTGCACAGGTGATTATTCTCTGCACCATTTATGTTCGTGTATTTTCACATTTATTTTAAATGCTCACATAGATGAAACGTGTCATACACCAGGCACCAGCAAATGGTATGCAGTAAGCAAGTTATAGTCAGTAACTAAATTTCTTACATACTGAGTGGATGTTATCAGAAATAAATGTGTCTGTTAAACCTAGGCATATACTCTGAAATTTGATCCTTTAAAATTTCAATTTCATAATTTAGATCTCAGTCTTGCTCAGCATATACTGAAGTAAGACAAAGACAAACTACAGGCTGGTGCATTTCAAAGTACCTGTGGCAGATACTAGACTTCATCTCTCTGTAGAAGTAGAACTGTACCTGCCTAAATTTAAAGATGCTTACCCTGCTGGTTTTGATCTTCTCCTGTCAGTTTGATTATAGTGGTATTCTTTGAAGACTTACTCAGTGATTTCATTTTTTTAAAATATAGAGAGATTAAATGCATTTTCTCTAATAATCTTGGTAGAAAGTGAGTGCTCAAAGCAAAGACTGCACTGTTTGAGAATTTGATCTGTTTTTTCAAACTACAAAGACCTGTTGAAGAGAACAATGATGACACATATCTAGATGGAAAGCTCTTAGATTTACTTTTTGAATTTCAGCTTTCTTTTATGCTTTTTCTTTTAGTTTAAGTGGTGAATGTGACTCGTGTGAGATGAAGTAACCCTTTTAATATTCGTATGTTTAGGCAACAGTGGAAGTACAGTAGTCAACAAAAAAAACCATTGATGGGGCAAGGCAAATCTTAACATTTGGTGACAGCAATGGGCAATGTTGAAGTGAGAGGATTTTTAAAAAATCAGAGTAATGGACTGGCAGCTGGGAAGCACATCTAAAGGGAACCATCCTAGTTATATCAGTAGCAAACAGATGGATAGATATCTGAAAATATATTACAGGAAAAAAAAAAGTGAATATATAGATTTACTCCTTTGCCATAGATGGACATAGGTTGACATAGATAAACAGGCAAAATATTATCATGGTTGAAACAGATTAGAGAAGCCCAGGTGGAAAGTGGTGCTGGATGAACACCTGGGACACTCAGCAGTTTGGATACATATCATCTATGAATGGAAATGTGCCAGTGAAGAGAGGAATTAGGGTAAGTTGTTAAAGCATGACCTGAGGAACAAAATTATTAAAATTAATTGATTGTGTATAACACCAAAGTTCTTTCTCATTTTAAGAAAGTGGAGCTGTAGCTTTAAATGCCACTTTTTCATGGCTAAGGTTTTATTCTGGCCAGTAATAGTAAAATAGGAAACAGTAATGGTATGTATTTTTCATCAAAGCAGCTGCTGTAGTCTGTAATGCATTTTCTTTGGCAGATGCCGACATTTAATTGTGACTTCTGTGCCTAAACATAGGTAGCAAAAATCTCTTCATTCCAAGGAAAAGGTGTCTTTCTCACTGACAGTACTTGCAGATATTCCTGACTTGAAAAAGGTCAAAAAATCCTGTCATTTCTCTTTCTGACCATCATGCCTAATTTCCATGCTATATGCAGTACATAATGAAAAAAACCCCATGTTTCTGGTATCTTATCAGTAACAGGAGAAACGACAAAGATCTTCTTCCTGGGTCTTAGCACATCGACTGTTTTTTTTTTGTCTGCATATGCAGATCTTTTATTTTTAAGGTAAGAATAAAAAAACATGAACCTTTGAAAGGGGTGAAAAATTCTGCTGCGTTTTTTTATTGTCCAGCATTTGAACTGTGTCAATAAATATTAAAGTGTTATTAAATAGAAGCAGAAGGACATTCCTATCGATTTCAGCAGGACTGAAATTTTATTATTACATTGATAAATATAGATGGCCCTTTCCTCCAGCTGAAATGGAAATGTTTGCTATCTTGCTCTATTTAAACTTTAAAAAATACATGAAACTGAGAGTTCTTTGATTTGCCTACTTCATGAGTTGCCT
The DNA here is from genome assembly GCA_013400575.1 of Peucedramus taeniatus. Classification (NCBI taxonomy): domain Eukaryota; kingdom Metazoa; phylum Chordata; class Aves; order Passeriformes; family Fringillidae; genus Peucedramus; species Peucedramus taeniatus. The sequence continues at coordinate 92,598 of WBNO01013559.1, forward strand.
TGCAGCTCTTTTTTTTATTTTATTTTTTACTTTTCCTGTTCCCCTTGCCCCAAGCTGACACTTTCAAACTTACATTTATTTCTGAATGGAAGTTCTGCTTTTCTGTAAACCATTCTAACTTTAACTTACTGCTTCTTTTCCTTGTGTCTTTATCATAGTAATTGGCTATTTTAGCTGCAGGCATGTCTTGGGGTAAAGTTCAGTTCCTTACATCATCTTCTGGCAGCCTAGCAAATTCTCTTAACCTTTTCCATGTCCTCTTCTGTCTCCTGTTCTGTTTCTCAGCTTCTGGGCAATTTTTTCTTGACTGGCTGCGACTGAATCTTTTTACCTGCCTCTAGGAAACTGATATTCTCCCTAGTTCTACTAAAAAAGAGGGGTTGAATATATAGCATGCCAGTTTTGTAAGGCTTTGTCAGCTATAGTGAGAGAGAAGCTTCTTTTTGAATTTCATAGGCATTAAAAACACCCCAAAAACTTTGCAAGGTGATTAAACTGAACAGTATTAATGAGCTAGTGCAATGCATGTGCTGCATAGCTGCAGCATCTATACAACTTTTCTTTAACCTTGAAAAGTGAAAAGGCTGCGTGCTGTTAACTTTCATCTGGGTAAGTTCAGTTCTGTGCTTATGGAGTTTCTTGTAGCAGTGCAGAAAAACAATAAATAACTGATAAGGCTTTTCTTTGCTTCACATCAGTAGCTGTTTTATCAATGCTTAGCTGTTTTGTCAGGACTAAATCTCAAACCAACATCTGTAGCAACTTCAGATTTTTAGTGGAAGCATTAACTTGTCTTTGTTTTCGCATACTCAAAAATGTATGTAAATGTGAGCTTAGAATCACTGAACGAACGGTTTGGGTTGGAAGTGGACCTTGAAGATCATCTGGTTCCAACCCCCGTGACATGGACAAGGACATCTTTCACAAGATCAGGTTTCTCAAAGCCCCATCCAGCCTGAATTTAATGATGGGGCATCCACAACCCCCCTGTACAACCTTTTCCAGCATCTCATTATCCTCATCATAAAGAATTTCTTCCTTATGTCCAGCCTACCCTCTTTCTGTTTCAAACCATTGCCCATGTCGTGTCACTAATTATCTTGGTAGAAAGCTTTTTTGATCTTCCTTAGAAGTCTCCCTTATACATACTGAAGGTCTGCAGCTAAGGTCTACTCTCAACTTACTCAGATCTGATACCATGAATTCTGTGAAGCCAATTCTTCATTTTACTGGGAAGTCAGGTTGTGAACTAGCTGTATGCTCAATAGTTCTCTCTCTGTGGGCAAGTAGAAGGTAACTTTTCATTATTTTGGTTTCAATTTCATTACATCACTCATTTTCTTATAGTTGATGTAATAATCAGAAAAATCTTCAGTCACAAATGCTGGATATTGCTTCCTAGTCTTACTCAATGTTGTGCTAGTCTAGAGATCCTTGAAAATAAAGCTACATTTGCCTGGTGCTGTTTTTGGAGCCTGAAATGACCTGAGATTTGGCTCAGGCAAAATTTGAGTGGGTTTTGAAAGGAGGTGACGTGACTGCACTCATTTTTTGGGAAACCTCATCCGGTTTTATACAGGCTATTTTAGCCACAAGTTTATGGTTAGGGATTTTTATGTTCATGAGGAAAGTAGCTTCTTCCAGCTGTGGGACAGTGGAGTTGTTCTATAATTACTTGCTTTTAACTCAAATTTTATATTGCCAATAAAGCATAGTTGAACTAATAAAGGTCTGTGCCTTTATTTAAGTTGTCTGTCATTATTAAATAAATAGTATTAATTATTTAGTAACTAATTAGGTTAGGCATTTTTTACTTGGCACTGTAAAATTTTTTTTGTTTTGCTTTCTTTCAAATTTTGTGTTAGGTTTTACTTTGTGTAGCTCTGTTTAGACAAATCTAACCATGAGGATCTTCATGTGTCCTAAAGTCAAGAGAAATTTAATTACCATGCTATTAAAGTTTAAAAATAAAATAAAAATTATAATAGCATCTTTATACTAAGTAAAAAAACCCCTTGGTTATGCTGGAAAATATTTCAATGTGATGTTTATTTACCAGTCTGTGGTATGGCATGTATAATGTCCTCAAGGATAGTGATGCAGTTTGTGTTGAAATTGTTTCGAGTTGAATTTTCAGTATGGTTGGTGTTATAACAAAAAAACTTATCTGCAGTGAGGAGTCTGCAGCAGGAAGTATGCAGCTGTATGAGCAATCGTGGAGTATGGACAGGTTGTTGGGACTTTGCCAGTAAAAGTAACATAAAATCTTTTCCTGTTTGTGTGTCTGGACTTACTTGCTAAAAGAATTTGGCAGCAAATCCAAACGTAGCAATATAATTTTAATTATATTCTCTTATGCTTCTTGTTATGGGAAAAAATCTAGGGCTGCTTTCATTAATGTCTCTTTTACTATGGAAATATGGTTACTGAAGTGACTTGTGTTTGAATGGGAGGTGGCAGTTCATTTGGATACATATGAGATTTTTATAAAGGAAAAAAAGAGTGAAAGTTATATTTCTCTCAGTTTAAAACTTGAATTTTCCTAAAAGTGGACTGTTAAATTGTATACTGAATATCTTGTAAATTCCTAAATCCCCTTTACTTTCTGTTGTACTCACAAGCACTGTATATGTGCTCTTCTCTTAATTTCAGTACATTCAGAATGTACTAATATTTGTATTTGGAATGACAATCTATAACTCCTGTTTTGGTAGGTTTTTTTTCTTTATTTCTTTGTTTGGTTGGGTTTGTTTGGGTTTTTTTTTTTGTTTTTGTTTTTGTTTTTTTTTTTTTTTTCTTACTTCTGGAAGATCCCTCTTGCTCAAAGTTACATGGAAAATATCGAAAAGTTGAAAAGTTGCTTTTCACATTCCTTACCCCAGCTATCTGCTGGAAGCCCAGTTCTGTTCCACTTCCCCCATTTATTGTGTCCCTTCCTGCCTCCCTCCTTTGCAAAACCATCTGTGCACTTTCCTTTGAGTCCCAAAGGCTTAAGAAATGTTCTATTTTGTTTGACATTTGTTTTGTTTATATTAGTTTGACAAGTGATGGTTGGACTTAGAATTGCTTCTGCAACCTGAAAATATTTTAAGGATGACATATTTGTCTTTCATTTTCAAAATCTATTGGCCTCTTAATGTTATGCAGCAGTAATTAAAAACACTGCATTATCTGAAGTTTGTGATTAACATGATAGATTTGGATAAGTCACAGACTTAGTGCTATGTAACTTCCCTGCTAAGACAGGGATGAAAACTCATTTTTAGGTGTAAAAAAATAGCTTTTGCTATTCTTTTACCTATTTTAGAGGTAGCAGCAAGAGAAATGGTCTCATTGAAGCATGAAATGAATTCTGTGATTCTGTTTGACTGGTTGGCATCTGCATCTTCTCCAAGCTGAGCAAATCAAGTGACCTCAGCTGCTCTTACAAGGCAAGGACTTGCAAAGTCTTGCCCTCAAGGCCTTTCACCATCTTGGTCCCCTCCTCTAGACACATTCTAATACCTTGATATCCTTCTTATATTGAGGTACTTGAACCAGCACAGAGTGCTTGAGGTAGCTCCACACCAGGGCAGAGCAGAGCAGGACAGTCACATCCCTCAACCAGCTGTGGATGCTGTGCTTGATGCTCTCCAGGAGGCTTCCAGGATATACCATTGACTTCTACTCAACTTGCTGTTGACCAGGACCCTCAGATCTCTTTCCTGGGTTCTCAAAATACAGCCTCTTTCATGGATGTTCAGAATGCTGATGCTGAAAGAGTAGGAAGAAAAATAACCAAGCTTTTAATGTATTTAAACAACATCTTTATATGTTTCATGCATTTGTGATGGCAGGTGCAATGTTCTGCGTTGCAAGTGTTTGCCAAACCATCAAATTTTAATTCCAACTGTTTTCATCCAGTCAGGGTGGATGAAAAAGCATTGAGTCATCCTTAGCCCTGGTTTTGTTTGTTGTGCTTTTTTTTTCACAGGAATCAAGTGCAGCTTTTTTGTATGGGCATAGAAATTGTTTTTGGTTTTTTGTTTTGTTGTTTATGTGTATTTTCTTGGTTTTTTTTTTCTTTTTTTCCTTCCCCAAGTAGTCAAGAAACTTGGTGATTTTAGCTTGAGGTGATTTTTCTTGAGGTCTTGAAATCTGTAATTCAGAAGTGAATTTGAGTGTTGAAAGAAGAAGTCCACACAGATGAAACTGAATTGATGGACACTTTCCACAGTTGTAATCCTAACAAGAAAGGAAATTGAGTCAGTTGATAAGAAGTCCATTATTTTTTGTATGTATATTTTGTATTTTTTAGCTAGTTGCAAAAGTGCATGGATACAGAATTCATTTAATTAAACAGGGAGATTTACCTGTAGATTGTTGCTAGGTATAAATTTTAAACTTTTTTTTTAACTGATAATGATATTTATGTCTGATATTTACAAAGGTGTAAGCTTTGTAATTAAGCGTAGGTACCAAAAAATTTGCATTAAAATCATTGCAAGTATATGTATATCCATATATCTGATGGGGCCAACTACTTGATGGTTGATTTTATGTGTGTTGAGTCTTTATTTGCTCAACCCTCAGACACTGAGCAAGAGTGGACAAGAACTTGGTCAGAATGTGGGTTATGTTGAACTTTTCCCCCCCCTCCTGTCCAAGACTTACTTTCCATGAGCCTCATGAACATCATTAACTTTTCCCATTATTTTTTCCTACTGCTACTGCTTAATGAGAATACACACTTGCAGCAGAGGTTAGAATTTTCTCAAAAGTTCTGATTCATGAGTTGAATTGATCACCTGGGTACATTAAGAAGTCTCTTGCATTGCTGTCAAGTTCCAGTAGGAAAGATGTACTATAATATTAATTTATAAATTATCAAAGATCTAGCTTATTTTTTCCCTGTGACATTGGTGAAATCACAGAAAACTAATTGAGCATGAAAATAATTTTCAGTCTTCAACCTGTGATCCAATTTAACTGCCTGATACAGGGAGTCTGTTTTCTTGATTTGTATTCCACTGCTGTAAATGCCAAAGTATTAATCAAACTTCCAAGTATCATTTAGTCTCTGCTGAATCATACTTTTGAACATGTCAGTTTAGAATTAATACTTGTCTTGTGAAAACAAGTAAGGCTCTATAGTAAAGAAATCTATTGTCAAAGGACATTCAGTGTAAATGTTCTTCAAAGCATCAGCTGCAGTGAAAGGTTTATTTTCTTGTAAGACAAGCTTTGCAACATTTGTTACTTATCAAACACTGCAAATAACTATTTCAACAATTAAAGACTTTGTGATAATAGTTCTTTAGAATTAAAAAGACAAAATTGAAGCCTAATTTTTTTACATTATCTAGAAGCTAATGTAAAAAAACTTGTCCTTTGATAAAATTCAATGACAGCAAATAGAAGTTTTTCTTGTAGGGTAAGTTTTGATAAAATAATTCAGTTTATATGTTCTTTGGACATGTATATGCTTTTCCTGAGGAAAATTTGACTGAAGCTTTTTTTTAATGTACAGAAAACTACTTGGCTGTTTAGCAATAGAAGCTAAAGGAATCTTGATGCTTATAAAGACAAAAATCATTTTGCTGCTAAGCAGATAAACCCACTTTTCCAGTGGGTTTAAATTATGGATTTAAATGGAAAATTTTGACTCATCTCAGTTGCTTTTAATCATGAAATAACATTGGACATCAATCATCTCATGTAATGAATCACAACTATGAAAAATTTACATGGAGAGGTTGCTTCTACTTCCTTCTAAGCTTGCTGACAGTTTCTATGTACCTATAGACCCTCTCCTGTGTCAATTCTCTTATTAATGTGATTTTATCACTTTGTAAAAATCTTAAAGATATCAGTCTCCACTCAACACTGTGCTTGGTGCCTGCACTAAGCCCTGTTTCCCTCTCTGTCCTTTTTGCAAGGTCTTTGCATGAGGAATTCCTTTAAGTGCTACATAAACACAAGACAATGTTCTCAAATGGGGTCTCTTGTGTGTTGCCTAATGGAAGTAGCTGACTTAATTCCTGTAGGTGATTGCCATGGTTCCTGGCTTGTGTTTTACCTGTTTGTAGGTGTGTCTGTTTCTTTGTATTCTGGGGACTCCTGGCCTAAAATTAAGTTGTTGTTTGTATTTTCCATGTCTTACTCCTGTGTAATATTTGGTTTTCTGGGAAATTGTCCATCATGTACAAGTCAAAATTACAAAAAATCCAAATATACCTGCAGATTTGAAGCTCTTTGCTTTATGCTTCTTCAAATATTTGTTTCTCAGATTAATATTTTAAGATGAATAAGTGATAAAAAATATTTTAAATACTTTTTTTCCTAAAATGATGTCTTATAAGTGGCTAAGGCTAGCCCAAAATTGGAAATATAGATGTGTATAGAAGAGCACAAGAACTTACCTGTAAATGAGGTAACACTTCTACAGCTTTTTGAGTATGCCTGTGTCACTGAGGTAATGCATCTGAGACTGGATACTCTTTCTTTAGAGGAGAAAATGGTACACATGAGAAGGTCATGTTTGAGACCCGTGTGTTGAGGTCCACAGAAATTTACTAGTTTAAGGCCATTGAGACATGCTGATCCATGTCTGACATTTCAAAAAAGTTTTGATAACTTTTAGAGATTAGTTAAATAGCAGAGCATTGAATGTCTTATTAAATGTTTTGAATCCTGGATGGGACATCCAGGTCTGAATTTAATGGAAGTAGCAAAAGAGGTTCAGAAGAAACCAAAAAGAGTTTTGTAGCCTCTGTGGAAGGGCTGGAGAGCAGCAGAATATTATGATTCACCCTGAGGTTTGTCTGGATTCATCCAAACCAAGCGTCTAAGCAAAGCTTACAGAGACATATTGTGTTCTAAAAATATGAACTGTTTGCCAATCAGGTGCTCTTGAATATGATTATCCATGCTAATATCTATGTATAAGCATACAATCTAACAAGAGTATGGATTTTTCAAGGGTATTTTGTTATAACTTCACTCCAGCCTTTTTGAAGGCAGTGATAGTCCCAAGTGTTTTTGATCACATCAAAATGATTAATCATTGCGTTCTAAGGAAGATTTCAGTGAGGGAGAGTGTGCTTTTGTCATAAAATCAGAAAAAATGTAATGAATTCAAACAATTTTACTGAAAGTAAATTTTTGTGGATTCCAAATTAAATTTTTACAATGTCAGAGGAAGTTTATTCATGAAGTTGCTCTTATAAATTTTATAATTTTATTCTATTTTTTCCTTTTAACTTAATTATCACATACTCTCAAGTTTTCTTTAAGAGCTGGAAAGGAAAGCAAGACTGATTCCTTCAGAGAACCATTCAGATCACAGGCCAAGCATCTGAAACTGCCTTTGGAGGCTTTCCCTTCTAGATAAGTAGTCTCTTCTTGTAGAGTCTGTCTAAAACAGACAAACTTCCATAGGGAGACTGATAATTCTTGTTTCATGAGATGTGTTCTGTTATTCTAAATTAGTATAATGTTGCACAAATGCAAAAGTGTTTTTTTGTATGAGAGAAGTTTTAATATTCTGATACATTCTAGTTACAGAGTCCTGCTGTGATAAATATTCAGGTGCGGTGCTTCTCAGAATAAATTCAAAACAAAAAAAACCCTACTTGTTATACTGCCCTTCATGTGAAAAGATAGAGTAAAAAAAAGGAATAGGGGAAAATTGTGTTGCTATCTATAGTTTTTTATGGGTGGCTATATGTCAGTTACCACACTGAGCAACGAGGTCAATAACAGCTGAAATACAATTCAGTTTAAGAAAAAAGAAGGGAGAGTGGTTGAGAGAAAGTTCACTTTTATCTGGTGAAAAGGCAAACATAAACCAAAGCTGAAATACTGTGAGCTACACAGGCTCAAAGGGTTTCAGAAGTGCTCTGTTCACAGTCTACTTCTTGTTCCTTTGAAAGAATAAGTTTGTAGTTCTAGTGCACTGCACTCTGTTGGTTTACCTGAACCCATGGGAAGTTATATTCTGATATAATGTTTACCTACTTAATTTTTTGTTCCTGTGTACAGCTATTTATTGAGAATGTGTTTTGTAGTGGGTTTTTTTAATTATTCCATGTGTATGCAGACATAGAATAAACAGTCCACCTCCTTCTCTCCTTCCCTCTACTGTAACCCATTGTTAATAGTTTTCATGGGTTAAAATTACACTTAATCTCAGGCATTTTTAGAGAAATAGATGTTCTTGGACACACAGCAGGCAGAGATGGACAGCAGGATTGTTTCTTTTCACATTGCGTGAAAGGGTGGGTTTTGGGGTTTTTTATTTCATTTTTGTTTTACTTACCAGTTACTAAGTTATTAATGATTATTAATAATAAATTATTGATTATTGAAGTGTGGCCTTCCTGAAATACTCCCTGAATTATGCACAGTATAGCCCCATAGTGCAGAGCTCACAGTGCTCCTGTAAGTCTGTACTCCAGCTGTCACTTAACTTTGCCTTTGCTCACCACAGTTCACTTAAAATTTTTCAAGGTTTTCAAAAAATTTCAAATTTCAAATTTTTAAATTTAAGAATTTAGAAAGCATTTCTAAATTGAGTGTATGAGTTGTCTGATGGTTTCTTACCAGGAGCTTGGATAATTAGTTTTTATAGTGCTGGGTAAGAGAGTCAAAATAAAAGAAACTTAGAATTTGTGATTTCCTTCAAAGTAATCTGGACTCTGTAATTTCTTGTTGTGGCTCACTTTGTCTAGCTTTTTGAGAAGTTTTGAGACAGATTCTTTCTTCCAGTTTTATTCATCTGGTGGAAGTTTCTCCACAGTCTTGCATGAGGGAAGAGGACTGTAGCCACTTTCATACAGCCTACAAGGACTGTTCTTTGTGTGTCTTGTGTGTTCTTCAGTTTCTTGTGGCAGAATGGCTGAGGCTGGAAAGCATCTCTTGAGATTTTCTAGTTCAACCACAGTGAAGAAAGCACAGTCAGCTTCAGTAGACTGGCCAAGGCCATTTTCACTTGAGTTTTGAATATGTCCAAGGGTGGAGATGACATCTGGAAAACTTGTTCCAATGAAAAAGGGTTTTGTTTCTTTGTTTCTTTCCTTACATGCTTCAATGAACTCGAATTTTAAGTTTGATTTTTCCCTATAAGAAGTTGTTTTTGTTTTCAGTACTGATTAAAATCTGGCATAATTAAAAAAAAATGTGGACCTAAATAGGCCTGTCTCATATTTTCTTTTTCTATGCTACGAAAGCATCATGTAGGCCAGTCCCTCACCTGCTGTTGTATCTGCTACTGCCTGGTTGTACTTGAAACAGGCCAAATCTTCTACATCAGCTCTACTTTGAGAGGGCACATCTGGATGTGCACTCTTTTTAATTCAGACAAGGGGCTGGCATGAAAGAGGAAGACAGGACAACTTAAGCTGCAGCAGAAGTATTTCTGCAGCATTTCTGTGATGAAAAAGTTCCAAATCCTGATTGAGGCTGTAAAAAAAAAATGTTGTTTGGCTTTTTTTTTTTTTTTTAAGCTATATTGTATTTCTAACTGATTGCACTGGGAAACAGAGCAGAAACTTGTGCCAATTTGTTGTAACTGGCATAGCAGAAGTCCAGCCAGCAGCTCAGCAGCACATTATTTAATACTGTTGATTGAGGCCTTGGATTCTTTTTTGGTGGAAGACATCATCTCATCTTGATTTTTAGAAAGCTTATTGCTTCATCTCTGTAGTAGGCAGTGAAATTAAAAGAGGTTGTTGAAACAGCTGTGTGACTTTATTGCTTGTTTTAAAGAGTTTCAGGAAGGAGAATTTGTTCTACTGGACGGAAGTCTGAGCCTCTCACAACTGTATGAGCCATGTGCTTACAGCATGTGTGAAGTCTAATACTGCTAAATATTGCATATGAGTAATTGCTAAAACATAGTGATTTAACTTATTGGTCAAAATAAATATTTGCATGTTACAAGCATAGCTGAGAATTCTTTACAGATTCTGTAAGATGTACTTTTCTGTTAGGCACATCAAAAATTACTTTGTTGGGGAAATAGAAAGAGCATGAAATTCCAATACTTGCTGCTGGAGCGGTTCTTTAATACATTACCTTCAAAGTTATGTACTGCAAAATTGTTACAGACTTCAAAAAGTCTTTAAGTACCTACCTAATTAAGAATAAGATGCCTGAATACCTTATGGTAAAATACTTAATCCTGCACTGAGCTCTGGATTCCGAAGGCTTTGCTGTGAAACCACTAAATGCCACTGAAAGCATTTGTGTACCCCACTGTCTGTTGGACTAGACTTTGGTCTTTTTACTGCAAGTAAATCTGCACCGTATTTGCATATAAAGGTATGCATGATTGCATCTCCTGCTAATGTCCTGGTTTTGCTTTAGCTTCCACTGATTGTACATCTTTAAACCAATTATAATATCCATGTGCTTTTTAAACTGATGTCTTTACGTACTTTGTCTTGGAATTCACACCATTCCTTAACATCTTACCACCTTTTCCATATGCCAGCTTACTTCCTAATCAATTTAGAAGTTTGATACAAGGTTAGAAGGGTTTGATTTGGCACTCTGGGTTTGGCTTACATGGGTGCAAATCACTTCAGTAAAAATTCATTGAGATTTGTCTTCCAGTCATTATGTTGTAGGGGATTTATTATTGTTTTTCCCAAGATCTATAGCTTGTTCTCTTTTTAATCTGATTTTCATTAGATACTGTATGAATACCTATTTAACAATTTTCTTTTGAAAAATATCTTTCATTTAGAACCACGTATTCTTTTTTTTAAGCATCATGCTATTCATATTCTAGAGAGAACAACTATTTTTGTTTTGTTTTATTTGTTTTTAAGCTTTCATATTTCTTTTAATTGAGCTTTTTGCTGAACTGTTCATTGGACAACAAAATTTGTACTAATTCTTACAGCTGTTTTACATGTTTGGGTTTTTAACACACGAGCTGTTAAGTGTGAGAAGTATTTCTTTCTTCTGACACTTGAGCACTTATGACACTTAACGGCCTCCAGCATTTTAATCTCAATTCCAAACAACAATTTTGTTTCTAGGTAACTGAAAGCTATTTTGAAACAATATATGCAGCAGAGAAACAACTAGGTGTATTATTAAGGGTATTGACCTCTCATGTTCAGAATTTAATGAAGTGTGTAATTCTGTATTCTTATCCACAAAATCTTTCATACTGATTTTCTAGACCGCTTTGCAAATAGAGGGATTTTAGGTAAAAAATCCTCCTGGAAGAGAAAGATCTGGAAGATACCTCCAGGACGTAGTTGAGAAAACTATGGATTCATTTCAGAAGTTCTCATGAAAAATTCATCTTGGGCACAGGGAAAATAAAAGTAGAAATATATTTCTCATCTGAATTCTGTTAATTTGTATTCATTGCATCCTATCTCAGAAACTCAATTCCCAGAAGAATTTTGAAGTATAGGCACAGGATAGAAAAAATATAATCAGTGAATATAGTCTTGGGACCATATAGTGAGAGATGACAGTTTAAAGGGATAGTGTTAATTTGAAATGCTTATTTGTGTTAGAAAATACTGTACCTACAGTGTAGTCATGAGAAGCATAAGGTTTGTGGTGGCTGGTGGGCATGAAAACCTACATTCCATCTTGCACTCTTCTTTTGTAGCAATTTCAAAGGTGCATCAGTCATTGAAGCTGATATGAACTGTTGAATTTCCTTCGAAGAAAAAGGAGAAGGTTTATGTTCCTGGATGAACAAATGCAAATTGCTGATGTGTAGCATCACCTCCAGTGATATACATGAAGGTAGAAATTAATTTGCTGTATATTGTGCTGCAGACTAAAATACCAGCTTGATAATGAGTAAAGGATGAATTATCATTCAGTTAAAATGTAGTTAAAAATCCCCAAAACCCTTAGAATGTTGGTGTTGAAATGTTAAAGTGTAGTGCCTTAGGAAGTGCACTTTGTCTATCCTAAATCCTGCAGCCTCTTGCTGTACCTTAGCTTAGTATCTTCAGGATTTGACTGATCAGGAATTGTGTGCTGTTTTTCGTGGGTGGAGATGGAGCACAAATTCATCTCCCAATGAGCAAAGCACCCTTCATGAAATTTTAATGCACAATGGCCTGTGCTGTGCTTTTTTAAATTTCAGCACTAACATTAAAAAATATGTGGCACTGCAGTTCATGGTGTCTAATTTGCACTTTGACATTCCTTCAGAAAAAGACAAGAAATGAAGAAATGTCAGCTTATCAGTAGAAGTGTATTTGAATGAGAGTGTCTGTGTTGTGAATATAATTCTGTACATGGTGATGTGGAATTTTTCATGTTCTAAATGGGGGCTTTGACAATGTGAGCCTTGTATCATATTTACAAGGAGTTGTTAAAACTGAACCTGAACAACAACATTCAGCTTAGTGAAAGCTTTGCATTTACATGAAATATATGGAAATAGAGTATCAGGAAGGATGCCAACTGCCACTTCATTAAATATAAGACTACCAGTACAGCTGAATTTATGAAATTCCTTAACAGAAATCTTTTTATGGGAACCCCAGCAGAACACTTTCTTATACTGGAATTATTCTCACTAGGTTTAACTGCAGTGAATATTCAATGTTGATGTTGTCTTTGGTGATTGTGAAAAGGAAAAATCATGTAATAACAAGAGTACCTCCAGACCTGTGGAGGAGGTACCTAGTCCACACCCCTCTTCTAGGCTAGGTCAGCTACAGCAAGTTGCCCAAGACTGTGTACAATCTCTGAATGATAGAAACTCAAAAAATTCACTGGGAAGCCTATTTCTTAGATGTTTGTCCTCAATAGCAGGGGAAAAGTACCTTCTAATGTTTAAATGGAATTGCCCATATTTCAGTTTGTGTACGTTGTGTCTTCTTCTGTCTCTGGGGATCACTGAGAACAGTCTTGGTCTGTCTTCATTACTGCTTTTTACATAGCTACTCTGCAATAAAGCACCTCCTTTTCCTCTGATCTTGGGGCTTTTTCTGTTTCTTGTTTTGCTCCCTGCCACCCACCCCAGCCTTGGCACACACATTCAGTAGATCCAGTTTCTCTAGCCCATTGAAGTCCCTCTCTGTAAGAGAGCAGAACCATCTGCTCTGTCAACCACCCCTTCCAGTTTTGAATTGTCTGTGGAATTGCTGATGTTATGCTCTGTACCATGAGCCAGGTCCTTAAAGAAAAGCAGTGCTGGCACCAGTATTGACCCCTGGGGGCTCCATTGAAGGGACTGGCCTCCAGCTGGACTTTGGCCTGCAGATCACAACCCTTAGAGCTTGGCAGCACAGACTGTTTTCAGCCACCTTGCTGTCCACTTTCCTGTGTTTCACAGTTTGTGAGGGTATTCTGGGGAACAGTGCTGAAAGCCTTTCTTTATTCAAGATAAACAATATTTTCAGCTCTCCCTCCATCTATTTTCTAACTATTTAATTGTAGAAAATTATCATGTGAGCCAAGCATGATTTTCCTTCATCAATATAGGCTACCTATTTCCCACCACCTTCCTGTCCTTCACATGCTTGGAAATTGTTTCCAGGATTATTTGGCCCATCACCTTCCAAAACATTGAATTGAGGTGGACTGGCCTTTGGTTCTCTGTATTCTCCTTGTCCTTCCTGAAGACAGGAGAGATGTTTGCTTTCCTACAATCTATTTGAACCTCATTTGATAGTCATGACCCTTCATAGCTGTTGTGGGAGTGGCTTTGCAGTGATGCTGTCCAAGTCCCTCAGGACTTGTGGGAGCATCCCTCCCATCAGATCACATGAACTTATATATGGCCAGCTTGTTTAAATCTTCCCTAACCTGCTTCTTCTCCAAGGGTAAGTGTTCCTTGCTCCAGAAGAGCAGGGAAGGACTATGAAGCAGTGTGTTTCTACAGTTCCAGCACAGCTTGTATCCATAACCCAGGACAGGGTTGGTGGGACCGCTGTTTTGGGTACAGATTGTTACTCAGATTGAGTATTTGCACTGACAGGAGCATGCCAGTTGTATCTACTGATCTGTCTCACACACAAAGCTATCCCAATTATTAGAAATTATGTTATTGGGGGGAAAAAAGTGAAGGCTTTTTTTGTAAGGAAGAAGCTTACCCATTTGAGAGTGCAGTTGGAACTGACCACATGTTCTCTGCTCTCATATGAGCTTCAAATGTTTGCTTAGATGGGAGCTCTACATGAAGTGAACTTACACAAAATGATAGTTTCAGTTATGGGGATTATAAGTGAATTTCAAATATTAGAATATTGTCAAATCGTAATGCCCAGAATTTTCCTAATGCTCAAAAATACTATGTTTACCTTACATGTATGCTGAAAATTCACTGAAGTAAAGCCCACAGTCGTGCATCAATATCCATTTTCTACTTTCTGAGAAAAACCACATCGTCCCAGCCGAGTCTGGATACTGAATGAATGGAGGTTGGACTCACTGGAAAATATTTTCTCATGATCTGTGTAGCTGCTAAGACAATAATGAGCTCAGTGAAATTAAGTAGAATATTAGAACTCCTGAATTGTGTATTGGTTGTACTTCTATTGATAAATCTTGCAGCTATGTGCCTGCTGCAGTGGATCCTTACTTATCCAAAGTAATGATCTACCCAAATTCACGTTTTGGATAGGGCTTAATGGTAGAGTCTGTTCAGTGTTATAGTGGTTCCATCTGATATTTGATGAATTTTGCTGCATGAGGCAAGCAAGGGAAAGTAGGATTTTCATGAAGTGTTATGAATTTTGGTTTTACAGGTGTTGTCTGCTGGAGTGCTGGTTGTGTCCAAATATCATGCCTATTTAATCAGTGTATGTCCAACTTGCTTTAGGGGGCATAAAAGCAGAAGTTACATATCTAAATGTGTGATTTTCCTTTCTTGAATGATAATGATGCTAAACTTAAATGATTATACTTGGTTAAAATGTAATTTACTATCTCGAATTTGGCTGAGCTCAGCTTGAAACTAAATGTGCAGTTGGTAGTTTAAAAAAAGTGACAAAAGCTGCTAAAATATTCAGCACTAAGAATATCTTTGACTGCTTAGATACTTCAGGAGCAGTGGCTGAATAGGATAGTCAGTCGTAATGCACTACAACCTTCTCTCTCATTATGCTGTTTATATCATGCTTGAATGAAAATATATTTTAGTTCCCTGAAAGCCTCTTCTCTATAGCTTTAAACTTTCAGCAGATGGGAGTATTAGAGGAACATTTTTGCCTCTGCTTCTGTATTGAACTGAAAATGCCACAGGACTGTGAAAGGATTTCAGCCAAATTGCAGAACCTTCCTTGCCTTACTCTCGAGCAGCCCACGTCATTAGCAGCTCTCTTTGTGGTGTCAGAGATGTCATTAGCTTGTCATGGGAGATCCCTTCAGCTGTGCTAATTATTTCAACAAGTTCTATTCATGAGCTGTTTAAACATTGGAGCTTGAGGAAGTAGTAGCTATTCCTGAAAGACTTTTGAATGCAGATCAGTTTCTGCACATTCATGTTTCAATGCTGACTGCACTAAAACTGAGAATTGGCTACTTCTTATACATAAGGATGTAATCCAGATATTTGTGGAAGGACACAATTCATCCTATGTGACTGTAGATGGGCTGTAATGCAAATTTCTAGTTGAGCTGCTCTGAAGCTTTCAGCTCTTGAATTTACAGCAAAAAAAAGTACACTATAGAAAGAACCTTTGGGGTGAGAAATTTCAAATATTCTTCTGTTTAAGTGTGTTTGACATAATTATATTCTCTTAAAAATATTGTCAACAAATAGTCAAAGGTGTTTTTTCTTCTCTATTTTACTCAGATTCACCCCACTTCCAGAAGAATCTCAAAATCTGGACAACTTCTGCCACAGTTTGCTTTACACTTTAACAAGATACCATTCCATTAAGAACAATGAGCTCCACAACACCAGGTCAGTTTGTTTATATTTATACCTTAATCCTGTATAAAACTGTGCCTTCCTAGGAAATATATAATCCTTTGTGTTGATGAATTTGGCAAATGACTGATATGCAACACTTCTATTAAAACAGGACAATGGCTGTATAGGCAGAAAAGGCAATTTTGGGGGGTACCTTATCACAGTTGAATTTTAAAGCCATGATAATCCTACAGTACATTTAAAACAATTTTTTGTTTTTCTTAAGAAACTGATTAGTCATGATCTGACATGAATAGGCATTTTGTAACATTTTAGTTCTTAATATGTGTAATTAGACATGAATTTATTTTCTGCCTTTGCACAAATGCTTCTTTTAAAGAAAGACTTCAAATGGTGTCCTGTTATTTTTCTGTTTAGCTCCAAAGTAATTTTTTCCCATAGTAGGCATTCTTTGCAGAGCTTCCTCCTTCAAATGTGTGTAATTAACAGTGGTCTCTGAACCTGCTTTATCCAATGCCTGCAAAATGAGTCACTGAACTGCAGGTTCACTTGATAGAAAGCGAACTATCAGTAGCTGTTTAAACTTCCAAGAAAACAGAATGCTGCATATGGAACATGCCTTGACTTCAGTTCTTTTGAAGAGTGAGAGTCCCCAATTCAAATCTCTGCAACGTCCCATATGGTTCGCACTTTGTTCACCCACACTTGAAGTATCTATTCCTGGTACTGTTGGTAAAATAACCCTTTACAGGTGGCTTATTTTATGACTGCTTTGGTTTTGTGCAAACAGCCTATAAAAGCATCAGGGAAAACACTGTAATACTTTGTAAGCTGTATTTATCTGTACATGTCCTATTGCATAGAAATTTAATTCAGTGAGCGTTTTTTGAGAATTGTTGATTGTAGTATTAAAAACTGGCAATAGCTTTTACATCAAATGGAGTCAAACATAGCTCAGTTTCACACTTGGCCTCTTTCTTTTACAGTGCAATTTGGTGCATGCAGTGAATTATCCATACAGAGCACAACAGGGCATTCAGCAGAAAGGCACATCTTTATCTTATCACAGTGGTGCTTAATAGGAAATAATCTTGTACTTCCCTAAACGTACAGTTCAAATGCCAAGATACTCCAGCTGGTTTGGTATCTTTCTAATGTTTCTTCTTTTGTGTTAAGTGCAGGCTGTAGAAAGAGCCAAAAATTAAATTGGCTCTCCCGAAAAGAAAGTAAATTTTCCTCTACTCTTATTGGTATGAAGAAAGAAGATAGCTAATGTGAATGCATATTTATTATCTGTTTCTGCAGGCTACATCTCATGCAAGAAAGGAGAAACATTCAGTATAATCAGATTACTTGTAAAGGTATTTAGATACTTCAGGAACATCACTTTTGGTCGGAGTTAGGTGCCTAAATATCTTCAAATCTACTCCTTAGTGTCCTCACTAGAGGACAAATCATTAACTCTAAATCATTAGAGTTAGCCTCTGAAAACTCTGAGTTGCTTCACCAACCATTTCAGTATACCTCTGTGGCGTGTACAGAAATGCAGTATTCAAGGGCAGTGTCAGCCTTGGGATCCTCATTTTTCTTTCCTTCAGTGAAACAGCAGTGAGGCAGGATTTATTTTTACTTTAGTCTTGCATACCACTTAAAGTTAATGCCATGATCTGGAGGAGGATGGATGTCTCTCATGTGTCTCTTCTGTCCCCCAACTGAGTGAGGCTGAGATGTGTTTTGTGCAGTGCTTTGTCACCTTTTGGAAGTTACTGAAATTTCTGGTTCCAGTGCAGTCCCAGTAATAGACTGGCAGGGAATAGAGTGGTAGGAGAAACCTGCCATTTCTCTGAGCAATTAACATTTGATTGGAATTTCTTAGAAAATAAACATTACTAAATTTTATTATTGCACCCATAGTAACTGAGTTCCCCTTTTCCAGTCCTCTTCAAGTGTGCATATTTTTTCATACATGGCCAATGTCTTTGTCCCATTGCAGTTTTTATTGCTACTTTTCCTTTCTCATGAAGTTTGTTTTTTATGAAGGTTAACCTTATGAGACAAAGAGATGGAAGGGCAGTTCCATCCAACTTTAAAGGTCCCTTCCAAATGAAACTATGTTATGACTCTGATTGCTGTGATTCAGCTTCCAACTTAGGTCTAAAATATGTATCAGGTTGTAATTTTTTTACCTGTAAGATGCTCCAGTAGTTGTAAGTGTCCCTAGTATTCCAAAAGAAAAATTAATGAATTGCCAGTAACATGAGCAGCTTCTTCCTGTGGTAGGCAGTTCTTCTATTTATGGCTTGTAATTTAAATGGCGAAAGCCTGAGTGTTCAGTAGTGTTAGAGTTGGGGGTTTTGTGCTTTTTCTTTTTAATTCCTGATAGTCTTGAATTTCTTCAGGGAATAGGTTGTTATATTATGTTACATCCAGTGGTTAGGGCAGTTTGAAATCACTTTTAAGAGGGACACTTTAAGCACATACAGTACACAAGACAGTATTTATAACCTTTCTTTTTCTATGGTGTAACACCAGGATGTTATCTCATTTGAATCGCAATCTGTGTGTCTTGTCCATAAGACCTATGAAAATCTTCATAATACATGGTAAATGTTGATATTTTGGGTCATGGTTGTAAGTTACAACAAAATAGTGAATGTACTTTTTTTTACAATATATCTAGCCCGCATATATGTAGCTTGTGTATTTACATTCATACATGCTGTTTACATAGAAGATAAATATATTAAAAAAAAAAAGTTGAAGAAAAAGGAAGAGGAAAACTGGGAAAGCAGAACTGCTGTGTGGATGAATGGTATAGGCCAGCCCACTTCATGGATGGTTTGTTCTGTCAATGAAAAATTCTGAAATGCTGTAGAAAGGATTGTGTGCACTGTGCTAAATTTCTGTGGTTTTATGATGGGATGTGCTAAGTGAAAAAAAAATTATTTCTTTAGAATTGCGCTCCCTTCGAACCTAAATTGTTTGAAAGCCCATTAAAAGACCTTATGTGGAACAAGCAAAAATTATGCATGTTTTAGTCAACCATTATCTGAGGAACCTCTTTGGATAGAGTTTGTCTGCAGAACAAATGCACATGAGTATTTCCTTATATTGTATGATGCAATGAATGCAGAGCCTCCAGCATAGCATAGCATAGCAACATCTACTTGTAACAGCTCTGTAGCCTATTAAATTGATCCCAGCTCTTTGAACCTTCAGGGACCAGGCCCTTGCTCGTCTGTAAAGCTATTAGGTGAATGCTGAATCTCAACAGGGAAATGTTTGCTTTGCTTGTTATGAATGGTAAGATCATTAAGGAAATGTTGTTGCCATTGCATGTTCTGAACTGATTACTGTGCATAAAAAGCATTGGTCAGAAAAAGAAAATATTTATATCACAGAATCACAGAATTAGGGTTGGAAGGGACATCTGGAGATAACCATTCAAATCCCTCTGCCAAGGCAGAGTCATGTAGAGCAGATTACACAGGAACTCATCCAGGTGGGTTTTGAATGTCTCCAGAGGGGGAGACTCCGCGACCTCCCTGTGCAGCCTGTTCCAGTGCTTTGCCACTCTCAACACAAAGAATTTCTTCCTCATGTTGAGGGGAAACTTCTTGTGTCATAGTTTATGGCCATTGCTCCCCAT
>WBNO01013560.1:0-12497 GCA_013400575.1 Peucedramus taeniatus
TTTTTTTCCTATTCTTTTTCCTAAGAAACATATATCTAGTTTTTTCTTAATGTTCTTTTTTTTTTTTGCAAGTCATTATTAATATGAAAGTCATAAAAAAGTTTAAGTAATATCTTATTTTTTATTATTAGATTCAACTCTATATGCAATGATATCAATAAGAATCATGCTGCTTGGTCAAGTGCTACTAAAATGACACTGGACATTCATTCCACTGTTCAGTAGTCTGATTTTTAGGATTACAAGAGTAGAACTGAAATCAGGGTTCAGCAAAAACATCACACATTACCTACCAAACATTTTTACAGATCACTGAATAAAGGTCAGAAACCTGCCTGCTTTAGGAGGCTGTTCTCAGCAGATTAAAACAGGAAGTGGCCAATATGGGACTCCCCTAGATCTCATTAGTGAGGAGGAAGGGAGTTTTTATGTATTCTTGTAGTTCCAGGTGGAAGTCCAAAGGAAAGCCTACATGTGCGTCATCCTCAAGCTTAGCACAGTTCTTTTTTTAGCCAAAGGGGGTTGATCTTATTACCCTTCTTAGCTGTGATGTCCACATATAACCTGAGAACTGCATCATCCCAAAAAGTACAGGCAGTGCACAGGAAAGGGGCCATCCAGACACCTGTGCCTTGCAAATGCCTAACTGGACACTGTTGTTAGTTCAGCTTTGTACATCTCATGAATGCAAAATCATACTGCTTCCTTTCTCTTAATTCAGGTAAAATTGATACACTGTAATAATTAAGCCCATGAGCCCATAATTAAGCCTATGAGTTTTAAAAACTCATATGGCTTTGTTGAACTAGAGTGGAAGTCACTTTTTTTTTTCCCTAGCTGGATGCACATACAAGTTTTTCACCAACAGCTGATGATTCAGGCTGTCCATATTTGTGCATAGTTTCCTCTATTCTGTTTCTGGTATTAAAGTGGGGCTATTACAAGCAATTTTCACATAATTTCAAACTATCTGCATTAGGCATTTTTTCCAGCAATATTCAACCATGGCACTTGCAAAGCAATTCAGGGAATAAGAGAAGCGAGAGTGACAGTGAACATTCTTACCAAAATTACTTCACCACTACCCAACAGAACATATGAGGCCACAAATTACCTTCCCTTCACTGCAAATGCATGCAGATAATGGGGGTGCTGGAGAACAACAGAGCCCTCTGACAGAAACCAAACACTACCACATAACTGAAATAAAATTTCAACACTTGTCAGAGGTTATTTATTTAAAGTTGGTGCAGGCTTACAAACTCACCATTCATGTAGAAAACTCACTACCATGACTATAGCCTCATAAGTAAGAGATGGAGCTGCCTGCACCAATATAATTACAGCAGTTTCTGAGTCACAGACAGAAATCTGGCCCATGCTGATACATTATGCAGAGCATCTATAAAAATGACTGTGCTGAAAGCATTAAATAAGAGCTATGACCATGGAATGGGAAATGTCATTATTGATTCCACAGTACTAAATTTATCCTTCATACAACAAATAGAGGGACATGAAAAAAAATGAACACCTTTAAGAGATAATGAGAAATTCAACAACAAAAGATTCTACTGCCTACTAATTATTTTTATTCAGGTCACCCAGTTTATAAGCCAATATTTACCAAAACATTTGAACTGTGGCCTACAATGTTTCAAGGTCATTCCTTTCCAAACATAAACAGGATTTTAGCAGGAATCAAATTAATTGGAAGAGAATGAAGGGAGGGTTTGCTCTGTTCCTGTAATCTTTGTTTTATTGGCAATCATAGTAGAGCTACTTGAAATTTTTGAAACAAAAGAGTTACACAAAATGCTACTGTATAAAAAACTTGTGCAAATTATTTTTCTCACCATGTCACACTGGACATTGCAAAGAACAAAACTGAGGCATCTGTTCCTATCTATACTACAATTAAAATACACAAGGTTTTATATCACAGAATGAGTTCTCTCTTCTGACCACACCACCAACAGCAATGTGTTTTGCAGCTGTTCTGTCCATTGGGGTGAACAACATTCAGGTACCACTCACATGTAAAAAAAAACCATAAAATCAGTGGTGCTGCACCAGAAAATGTCTTATGTGCTTTTAAAGCTGATTAAGAAAGAACTACAAATTCATACTTTTAGTAACATTCACATCCAGTTCATGGTGGCTTAGATCCACCAATTGGCCAGAAAGTAGAAGACAAAAAATACACATGGACATAATTATAATAACTATATAAATATAAACATAATTGCTTCTCTATTGATGAACAGAAGGTAGGAATATTATCCACACATGGCTCAAAGCTGTTGGCAATACACGATCTGACCCTTCACTAACACATGGGAAGAACCTATTTTTCACTACTTGTAGAGCTGTTCAAGGGAAAATTATCCAGCTCTTTCATATGTTAAAATAAAATTAGTCAAAGTCTGTCCCTGTCCTGGACTCCAGAGCCTGATGAAATAGCTTTTTAAGGGAAGGGTTAAGCTTCTTTGTTTTACTGAGGAACTACTGTTGCCCTGTACAGTTTTATTAGGTTTAGATCATAAATTCATAGTAAAAACATCTGTTGATAGGAAAGATCAGAGCCAGAACTTCCAAATACAGATAGCATGCAAGAAGGAAAAAAAAAAAAGCAAGTTTAGGCATGAATTTCAATGTAGTAGTACTTAAAGAGACTAAGTCATAGTTTCTGTAATCTCCTGTCACAAGCTTTATTAGTTAATACATTAATTTAAGGTTGAAATTAAATGTTGTTCTTGTAGCTCACCTTTAACCAACCATTCCCAAGTCATTGTATGAGACTAGGCTCCCAAAGAACAACCATTCTTAAAACACTCCCCTAGTGGGCTCACATAAACTACTTTTCTGCATCAGCATTTTTTTAAAAAAGGAAAACTTCGTGTTTGCCAAAACTTTCTTATTGCCAATTAGCAATACTAAAAGTGTATCCATAACAACTAAAGATTCAAAAAAGCCAAAGTATGCAGAGGCAGGCTAGATGATTTGGGGTAAGCAGAGAAAAGTTTTGACCCAAAAGATCACCTCAGATCCAGTGTTGTTCTTCATGATTAGGAGTCATGCACTCTTACAAGTTAAATCATTATTGTATTGTATAAATGCAAATGCTCATTTGCAGAGTCAAACTTTCCTTCATCTAAAGTGATACATTTATTTTAAGCATCAATACAAGTATGTTCACTTCAACATCAAGAGCCTGCTTGAGACAATATCAAAACAAGTAACACAAATAATTACTGTTTCAAGGAACAGAAACTTTTTCTAAATGCCACATACTAAAGAACAATGACAGTAATCTTGTTTTAGCTGTGATGATTTACCAGAATGAAGACTTGTCTGTGTTTCTCCTAACTGCTCTTGCAACAAACAATAGATGTGTGTCTGGAGAAAGCATCTTAGAAGGTTATATTCTGAAGTCCTTCAGGAAGAATGTCGTGTTTCTGATCCACAATCAAGAAATGGATGATAAGCTTGTTTTCTTTGGAGAAAATACTATCATTTTACCTTTCTTTACCTGTGAAGAGGTATGATTAACAATGCACCAAGAACAGCCTGGAAGATGTAATAAGATTGTCTTTCAAGTTAGCCTGTTACCTGTATCTTACGCATAAACACATTTGCAGGATTCAGATGTCCTACAGCTCAGAGTTGGTCACAATCATTAATTTATCACAGTTCAATTTGTATTAAATGGGAATCTTCCTACACAAAGGCACATGACAAAACACTAGTGGTTTAAAATTGCAACAGTCCAGAACTCCAAACAAACTTGAGTAATATAATCCTGGCATGGAAACTGAATGCTTGATGCACTGAAATTTGCATGGTGCCACTGTTGAAGCACTGAGGTATAAAATGTCAGGTACAAGCACCTAGAACACTACAAGCTGCTGACACCAGCTTCACTGCCTCACACCATATCAGTCTGTATTTCTGTAGATTTGCACCATTTATATTAATTTATCCCCACTTTTTCCAGACTACTCTTTAAAATCCTTCTAATAATCATCACAGAATGATTCAGGTTGGAATGGACCTCAATGGTCATCTGGCTCCAACCCTGCCATGGGCA
Source organism: Peucedramus taeniatus (assembly GCA_013400575.1). NCBI lineage: Eukaryota > Metazoa > Chordata > Aves > Passeriformes > Fringillidae > Peucedramus > Peucedramus taeniatus. The sequence goes on from WBNO01013560.1 coordinate 4,091, forward strand.
GGGACACCTTCCACTAGACCAGATTGCTCAAAGCCTCAACCAGCCTTGTCTTGAACACTTCCAGAGATGGGGCAGCCACAGCTTCTCTGGGCAATGTGTCACTGTTTCAACATTCACTTAACATGAAGTGACCTAACTCATAGGTATTAAAGCACATTGGTCACTGCTTTTGCCCTCACACAGGTATAAAACTGGCTCATTTTGGCAAATGTGGATTAATACACCTGGAAAATATTTACATAGCTTTGGAAAATTGAGTTATTGTGCTTTTCAGAGGAAGTTATTAAAACCAAATCCTCTTAGTATCTAAAGATCTACTGGCTTACGTAGACGTATACATTTGGAAAACTAAAACCAAGAAACTGATATACAACATGACTAAGTATTTAAAAAAGTGAAATAAATAAAGGACTTTTTAAAGTTTTTTTTTTTTCTTCTTCTTCCTTTTCAATTCACTCAGACAGCAACAGACAGGTACTTTCACCACAGTGAGTTGTAATTAAAATAACTGCAAAGGGGAAGTAGAAAACAGGATGCAATTAGCAGTTACAGGAATTTAGAGATCATGGAGATGGAACAATTTCCTCCCTATCAATGACAACTTTCATATTTCCTCAAGATTTTCTTTTTTCATCTGAAGAAAGACCCATGGGTTCCAACCACTGGTATCTTATGTTCCCCAAAGGAGGTGACAGAAGATGACATATGAATTCACTAGGAGAAATCATTTTTACTGCCTGTTGCCACAAAATCTTACAAAACTTCTGCCTTTGGGTGCATACCAGTGAAACAGAAGTGGCTAGAAGTGGCTGGGGCCAACAATGGGAAGAGCAGTAACAAGTTTGCATTCTGCCTGTGCTACAGTTTTACCATGTCTGACTCACAGGACCTTGAAATCTGGGGAAAGCAGAAGGTAAAGGAACTTGGGGAAAATACATATGGGAAGGTGAGGGTATCTTTTCTGGTGTTTCTCAGTATTACTATATTTGCAATACCTTCCCTTTAGAGCTTCCTCAAGGTCAAGCTTTATATATAGGAATAATCTAAGCCTCACTCAAAACTTCCTGCAACACTTAGTGCAACATTTGTGACAGAACTGCAGTGAGACAATTTGTTGTTCACTGTGTCCCAGTAAAAAATCAGGTAGAGATTGCCCACAGAAGCTGTGGATGCCCTACTCACTAGCAGTGCCCAAGGCTTGGTTGGATGGGGCATTGGGCAACCTGGTCTAGTGGGAGATGGCCCCATGACAGGGGGGTTGGAACTGGATAATCTTTAAGGTCCTGACCTGTAATGTCTGGTTACATTTCATTACCACATCGCTCTCTTTCCAAACATTGCAAACTCCACCCAGCCACGCTGTTCCTCCACCTGGGCAACAACAACCACTATCTCCATCACTGGGTTTAACCACTTTGCAGACCTCTGCTAGTGCTGTTGGGTATGATGTACATATGTACTAGAGTTCCAGCAAACACATAACACGATTTTGATGCTGTTTCCTTCATGGAGTGTAAGGAAAATATCGCGCTCACCAAAATCAGGACCATTTGTATATTAATTCTGTCTTACTTGCTGCTGTCTGTATTTACTTGCTCTCACTAATGATTATGCAGACTGTTGCACAGATCTCTTCTCTCACTGTCACATTATCAGTACAGGGAGCTTTTCTCCCCCAGTTCAGAAGGCTGGTTGCAGTTTGATGAGGACTTCACTAGGTACCAACACCTCATATACTGTGGCTGCTATTTTCAACACAGTTAAGAACCACAGGTCACCAAGTGCTCAGCAATCTTCTCCAAAAGGCGAGATTAACAGCTTTACACAATTTACAGCTATGTCTTCACAGAGCACTGCACTTCTTTCCACCAAGGCTGTTTCCACCAACACTCAGAGAGCACCATTTTCTGAGTAAGCAGATAAGGTATTTGGTGTCTAGTCTGATCAGAGTTGTTCAGTCTGTAGCCTTAGGGAACTCTAGCTAAGCTCTGCTAGGATGCCAGAAGTATCAATTTCCTCATGAGCCTCTCCAAGGTGATCATCACTACAGTATCAGAGTATTTCACCAACATTAATGAACTTATCTTCTCATACCATGCTATGTTGTGCAGCTAGTAATATCTTCATTTTACAGATGTTACTGCCACTTCAGTTAGTGACACCTCAAAACATTCCTTACAATTTCTTACACTTAGCCATTCAACTGTTCCCATTTTAGAGGCGTCTGAGTCTCTCATTGCTTCAAGTAAAACTTCTCAGTGGAGCACAAACTCAGGTATATAAAATTTCAGGTGGGGCAGATCTCAGTGAAAAAAAAAAGAAAGAAAGAAAGAAAAAGGAGGTATGACAGTTTGCATATGGAAAGAGTTTCACAGTCAAGCATTCCACATGGACCAGCTAATTCCTGCTACTATCATCCTTTCTGGCATATGGAAACTGCATGCAAAGAAAGACACAATTTATTTTTGCCATGGTGATATAGTAATGGCAACAGAAGGTATGAGTGGGAATTTTATCAGTAGCTTAAGTCCACACATAAAATTAGTTCTTTGAAAACTATTCAAGCAGAAAGTACAACAAGGGGATTGAGGTTTCATGTAGAAGTGAGATTGACTACTAATGATTTAGCATTACTCCTATGGTTATAATATTTCACTGCAGTTAGTGTTTATAGTGACTCCAGGAAAAATGAAAAAAGGGAAAAAAAACAAAAAAAACCCCAACTAATCCCAGAGAAAATGACTGAAAACCCACAGACACTAACAATAAGATCCCAATGGAGAATTAAAGCCAGAAGAAAAAACATTTTGTTTCCTATTGCATCCTTTTTTCTTGCTATCGCTTCTTGTAATTCTGGATAAGAGCTGTTTCCTTCTCTAAAGGGGATTTAAAAGCTGTTACAGTTTCTCTTTTTCAGAAGCTACAAAAGATGCAATATTAATTGATCAATCACCTTGAAATATCCTTTTATCAACAACATGGATGCCCTGGCTTTTTTTGTGCAACAAAATGCATAAAAACATTTGGAATTCAACTGTCAAAGATTCAGATGACTGAATGGATTGGGTTTACATCAATGGTATACAAATATCAATTTCTGAAATAGAACAGTATCAATAATTTAAAACCAGAAAGGAAGTATAAAGAAGACTCACAAGTAATCCAATTGCACTGCAATGACTATAACTGCAGTGACTAACATTTTTAGTATGCTCTGTATTATTTATGAAATATGATTTATTACTAAGGTTTTATATAGCTATGGTTAGATTAAGGAATATCTAATAATGTATTTACAGTTATTTTAGGAAGTATTTTCATGGAATCTGGTTGTGTTATGCTCTGGGGAAACACACAGCTCTGATTATAGTATTATAGTCTTATCTTTGTATGCATGTCATATATAAAGTTTATGTAAAAATTTCTGGATATAATTTTTCTATGCAAGTACTTCAGTTGAACTACGTTTAACCTATGAAATTTGTTTCACATCGATGTGTCCCAAAAGCATTTTATACGAAGGAACACAGGAGGCACACAATTCTCTTCTGTTCCCACAAGTCAAATTCACAGTGAAATGAATGAGAATTGTACATATAATGTGTGCAAAGAAAAAAGCATATCATTTAAGCAGCCATGCTATGTGTTCACATTGCATATTTTTTCTCCAAATTTGGTGCTTGGGTGGGTGAGATCACCCACTGAAGACAGACAGGATGGATTCTTGTAATCTATCCTGATGGCTGTGAGAATACCTTCCAGAACAGAAGTGCATACAAACAGTATCAACTGAACAAACAAGGTGCCTACACTTTCAGGAGCCAATATTTCCAGAGTCATCCCAAGTTTGAGACAGAACTGCTACGGCTTTGTTTTACATGGTCAGTAAGAAGCACCTTACACCCATGACTGCAAATATGTCAACTGTTCTTCACAGGGGTGCAAAGGATGTATGTCCCAGGCTGACCCAAAGTGTCAGTCTTTGGTCACTGATGACTGAATAATGTGTAAACTACAGCAGTGGACCTTGCACAACTAAGGCTCCCATTCACAGCCTAACAAAGCTCCTATCTTCCACAGAAATGGTCTTGTTTCTGCTAAGGTCTGTTAAGCTCTGCTTAGTGCTCAAAAAATCTTTCATTCATCTTTCAGTGTTGACCACTGATAGATTTCCCAATGAAGTATAAGACAGCTTGTACCTACTTCACCACTAGAGATTTCTTTACATTCTCTCCTTCCGATTGGGGCCCTGCCTTTTTCTTGCCCTTACCATTTAATTGGTGTGCAAAAAACATTTGCATCCAGGGTGCAGTAGGTGTATAGAGCCCAAGAGACAGAAAACAATCTGACCAGACGCAAAAAGAAAACAGGATTGAAAATACATAAAGAGCAAAATATTTGATAAACTCAGTCTTATCAAGAGACCTTCATCAATTTTTACAGATTTTACTGTTAAAATATTGGACAATAAGTAGCTCTTTGAACAGGAAAATAGCCTGACCAGATAGCTGGAAGTTGAATAAAAACAACACTAGCCTAAAAATTAGTTATTAATAGCAAAAACTGGGGCTAATTAATAACTGGAAAGTGCACAATGGATTTGCATGCATACACAAGTGTTGAGAGGGATTTACTCAAAAATATTAAATTAATATATATTTTTTAAGTGGTAAGTCTCATCAAGTCACTTCAAGTCCCTCAAAGTCCCTTCAAGTTTTACAGTGCCCACAGCTGTCCTGGGGAAATCTCCTTGTTCCTTCACAAGTTTTAAGTTTAACTCTCCTTTTCAAATCAGTCAGGCTTCCAATGTTGATCAACTATTACACAGAAAGTACCAACCTTGGGGTGGGGGAAGGTAGTGAATAGGGCCCAAATAATATGGAATAAAAACTCACCAGAAATACATAAATTGATTTAGACTTACCACTCTAGGCCTGAAAATAACCAGCTCCAGCAAAAAGAGAATAAAGAGGAGACTGATACCTCTTTCATATTCTCAAGCTGTTCGTGAAGGAACTCACACAACCCCATTATTTCCCCTCATGTTACCATCCCTGGGCTATACAGGCAAGACATTACACATTGGCCCCAGGGAAAGTCCAATCCTTTGTTTTGTAACAGGCAGTGATTTTTTCTCTGTATTCATGCTCTGCTGAGAACTCTGTTATGACACACATCCAGCTTGTAGGTAGCTGTCCTCTCTTCCCTTTGCTCCCAGGTCAAACACTCCTCTCATTTCATCATTTCTCAATCATCAGATAATAAAGATAATAAGTGTATTCCTGAGGAGCAACAAAGTTGGGCTCATGGTCCTCATGGCATTTAAGAGTTAGGGAGCCAAGCCTCAAATTCATTCTCAATATAATATCTGCAGAAGATGGAAGACTGACACAGGTTTATGATTTTCCCCTTCTCTCTCTCATTTCACCCTATTAATAGGCAGTAGAATAACAACAACAACAACAAATTAAATATGTCTTCAATCCCTGTTTTGCCAGAGTAATGCAAGAAAGCAGGAGGTCATCACTTGCTTCAATGTGTAGTTGAGAGATACAAGCAGTAGCTCTACATACAGGAGGAACTCACTACTTGAACTGCTGCAGCCACAGATAAGGTTTTTCTGTGACAGGGGCCTCTGCTCCATCCGAAAGATTTTAACCTGCAGATCAAATAACTTCCTGTCTTCAAGTGTATGACAGATCACGAGATATCCAGGAGCTTCCTTCTGTGTATCTATATCTAATCTTCAGTAAAACTTGTTGGAGCAGATGCTGGAATAGCAGGGTAATTTACAGCTCACTGCTACATGAGCCACACAAGCATCTGGCCTGGCACAAAACACCCCTGAAGATATTAAGACAGCAATGTCTGTTTGAACACTTGAAGGTCTTCCCCAGGGGCTTCAAAACATGTGCAATTCTTTGCCTATCTCAAAATGCTCCTTCTGCCTCTGATGGCAGCAGTTCACACACCAGAGACACCCGACTTAACAAATACCTGCTGCAGTGAACAAGGAAGCCGTCCCGCGTTCCAGTAAATGGCTCTACCAAACAAAAGTATCAGTATCTCCCGAGTTGAGCCCTCGCAATCATGTAACAATCTTGTGCTAATCTGACACCGACCATGACTGCCAGTAGTAACTGTTTGCTTCTGTAAGGTTGTCACCTCCCATATGTTTCAATAGTACTCAGAGTTTAATGTTTTTGCTACAGTAACTTAAGAAACAACAGCAACTCACTAAAGGGTGAAGAAGTAAGTCACAGTAGCTCATCGACAAAAACAAGTGCGGAAAGAGCTTGTGAAGTAACACATGATCATTAGTGCTGACAATCCTAGACTGCCTTCTGCTACCAGCCTTAAACAATCATCATGTCCCTATGAAAAAAATTATGTCATTATGATCAGGGTTTCGGGATTTGGGGGGGTGGGGGGAGGACCAAGGTGGGGGTGTGTGCAACTAAAAAAAAGTATTTTTACATTTCTTTCAATAGTTCTGTTATCCCCCCAAATCCAGGAGGAGTAAGTATGTATATTTCCTATACTGCAAGATGACACTCTCTTCTAAAACAAACAAACCCATGGAAGATATTTCTTTAGATTAAGCAAACAGTAGAGAAAAAAGTTTTCACAGAAAGAAAGATATGCACTGAGAAAGAAGATTAGTTATCAGGTTGTGTTTTTTTGGTTTGTTTTTTTTTTTTCTGCTTAAAGGAAAACATAGCTGTGCAAACACTGCAGCTGCTAACTAGACATTCTCAAACAACTAATATGTAACCTCACTGTTACTATAATAATTTTCTCTTCTCCAGAAGCTGTGTTCAAACCTGGACAAGAAAGATTAATCAGTTGAGACTGTACAGGAATTGTAATTCACAGCATAAATTTTAAGGATATCCTTATACGCTCTATTAGCATATGCTTGGCTATCAAAGAATTCTTATCTGTTTAGGATGCTGAAATAATTCTATTCATATGTATGAGCTCTGGAACTAAAATAAAGAGTATTAAAACATCCTAACAGTAAAATACAACCCAAATAATTAAACAAATTATTACTCCAAGAACATAAGGAAAGGCATTTTTAACATTCCGACTTTGAATATTTCTCATCTTTTAAATAAATTTTGTTTTAAAAATACCTGGTATTATTTCAGAGCAAATCTAACCACATGAGAAAAATGGCAGGTTGCCATGAACAAGAATTTCCCTTCTTATTTCTCACTATGCTGTCAACATAGGCTGTTCTTTCTTGCTGCCTTTTCTTGTGGTCTTTTACAGCAGGCAAAAACCATCAACTCACGAATTCAATTTTCCCCCATTATTGCATACTCATAAAAATGGAGCTGGCAGGACAGCAGTTTATTCCTGCACAAACCAGAGCCGGATCACAAACTGGCTTTCAGAAGCCCACGGATCAATTGTTACTCTCCGGGAGCGCTGCCTTGGCGGGCGGAGGTGAGGGAGTTTCATCTGGGAGAAGGGAAAAGTTGAAGAGTTGCAGAGGTACGGAATCCAGCAGTCCTCCCGTCTCCACTGCATAAAGCTAATTAACAGGCTCAAATATATACACAGTAGGAATGGCATCTTCTGCGTATGTAACTATTTTTAAATGCACCTAAATTCTGACGAGGCATAACATACAGACATTTAAGCTTATATGAATATTCACGTCTGAGTACTACACCAAATCTAAGTCATTGTGCAAAGATAATCATGGCTCAAAAGTGCTAAAAGTCGGGTCATTGGACTGACAACACCTACAGACATAGCCAAATGAAAATTAAGACAGGCTGTCTACCAAGAGCATCTTACTGGCCCTCAGTCCAATTCTTTCACCAGTGAACCGCTAAGTCCTCAAATTACCCTTCCTCTATTATGATTTTAATTAGGAAACTACCTTAATACAACTTTGCAAACATCAAAAAGCTTCCTTTGTATAGGGAAGCAGCGTCTGAAACCTTTCCTCGTTTTAGAGCAGAAAGTAAGTAGCTACACCACGCCGCTTTCAACGTTAAGTGAAAAACTTTACATTCCCTAGTATTAGGAACACGTAGAGTTAAACCCATTTACAGGTGAACGGAACAACAAAACAAGCTTTTTAAAAATTAATATAAAAACCCCGTTTTCAGAGGCAAAAATCTCGGGGCTTACTGCAGTATTTGTTGGTTACTGACAATAAGTTAAAACACTGTACCTCTTCTAAATTGAAGGAACACCTACAATAAATTGTTACACGAGAGAGCAAAAAACCTGTGCCGTTACAGTTTCTCTCCGCAAACTGTTTCTTTCCTGCGGTATCATTTGTTAAATCAGAAACTCCTTGGAGTACCGCAGCCTCGCTGACTCTTACGGTGCGCTGCCTGCGCCGATAACTCGCTCGGTATTTTCGCATCGCGCCCTCTCCGCG
>WBNO01013560.1:13300-34316 GCA_013400575.1 Peucedramus taeniatus
GAGCGCTGCGGTGCGCTCGGCTGCGGCTGCTGCCGCCGAAGCGCGCAGGGCGCCGGGAGGGCTCTGGGGAGCTTCCGAGGAGGCGACTGCCGGGCTCTGCCCCCCTGCACCCCAGGGCCGGGCCGGGAGTGTTGCTCGGGGCCGGGCCATTTACCTCAGGGCCAGGCCACCCCGTGAAGCAGCAGCTTCAGAAATGAGTTCTAGACAGTGAGGGAGAGGATGCCGAGCGGCGTTTTCATGCGGTGTTTCTCTGGAGACTCCATCCTGCCCCGAGGCGTTAGGTTATGCGGACTTGGCTTGGGGAGTGACAAACACTCGGGAGCTCTCCCGTGGAGCTCAGAGCAGGCAGATGAGAATGTGGCAGGTCCGAGGCGAAAAGCGTGAAGAACAGCCCTCCTAAATATAATTTTCTAGGCTGGAAGATCTATGCGGCAAGAGAAATTACGTGATCACCTCTCACTGGCACTACTGTGTTTCAAAACTGAGAGCTGTTGAAATTGAAAGCCGCCGAAGTATTTGTGAATGGGAATTTCTGATGTGGTTTTTAAGCCGTGGCTTGTCATTCTCTATCTTCCTAAAAGACCGACAAGAATAAACATAAGAGCACCACATTGTTTTAGATTTATGTAGATACTACAGAGTCTAAAATTGTATTACCCTAGCTTTTATGGATACAGAAAATTGTTGTTGCACAAAAAAAAAAAAAAAAAAAAAANTACAGAATACTAAACTACTTTTAAGAAAAAATATCAGACAACATCTGCATCATGGTAATTTGCTATTTTGATGACATCACGTACAATAGTATGTACCCTCAAGACCACATGCAGAATGTTTCATTTATTTCATTAGACATGAGAGATCACTGGAAGTTTATCTTCATCAGAACTCTAACACAGCCTTCAGCAAAAACTACTGCAGAAAAAAACCCTCAGTTACACGTAGGTGGGTATAATCAAGAAAGGAAGTGTTACTTGTCAGTACTGTCAAATAAAGTGAGAGCAAGGAAGCAATTTCCCTTGCAGACTGACATACAATGGGATGGATTATTAGACAAGATTGTGTAGGTAACTACTGCAGTACTTTGAGATACGGAAGATGACGTCACAAAGATTATAGTATTAAAAAGGGAGTGAATCAGGTTGAATTGGGATTTTAAGGCCAAGCTTTCATATGGGGGAAGGGGGGGAGGGGGCGTGCAGGAGGGTGGGGAGGTACAGGGGTGGCTCCTGTGAGAAGCAGCTGGCAGCTTCCTCCATGTCCAACAGAGTCAACCCCTGATGGCTCCAAAGATGGAAATGCCACTGGCCAAGGGCCAATCAGAAATGCTGTTAATGCTTCTGTGATAACAGATTTAGGAAGAAATTTAACAAAGATTGGCAGCTGTAATTGTGGCCAGAGAAGAGCAGAGTGACAGTATATAAGAACAGCTCCGCAGACCCAGGTCAGTGGAGAAGGAGGGAAAGAAGGTCCTCCAGTCACTGAAGCTGAGATTCCTCTGCAGACCATGGTGAGGCAACTGTGCCCCTGCAGCCTGTTGAGGTCCAAAGGGATGCAAAGATCCACCTGCAACTGTGAATGAGACCCACACTGGAGCTGTGGATGCCAGGAGGAGGCTGTGACCCTGTGGAAGAGCCAGTGGAGAGAGGGCCCTGCTCCCAGGCTGGAGCAGCCTGTCCTTGGAGGGCTGCACCCATGGAAGAGTGACCCACACTGCAGCAGTATTGGGAGGAGTGTCTGCCCAGGGGAGGGACTCACATTGCAGCTGTTCACAGAGAGCTGTTGGTGTGAGATGGACACACATTGGAGAAGTTCATGGAGAGCTGTCTCCTGTGAGAGGGACCTCCCTCCCTCTTCTCCCTGAGCAGCAAGAGAAGCCTCAGGTGATGAACTGATCATAACCCCGATTCCCTGCCTCCTTGAGCTGCTGGGGGATGGGGTAGATCTGGGAAGGAGGAAGGGGTGAGGGGAAGATGTTTTCAAGGTTTTATTTTACTTCTTATTATCCTGCTCTGATTTTGTTAGCAATAAATTCAATTAACGTCTCTAACTCGAGCCTGTTCTCCCCATGATGGTATTTGATAAGTGATCTCTCCCAGTCCTTATCTCAACTCATGAACCCTTTTTTATATTTATTTCCTCTTTCTTGTCTAGCTGCAGAGGGAAGTGAGAGAGAGCAGCTTTAGTGGGTGCCTGGCATCCAGCCAGGGTCAGCCTGTTCACTAATTCTCCTCATTCTCCTCATTCTCTGTTCTACTAAGACATGAGATACACTGTATTCTCTAGTCCATGTCTAACAGCCACCCTTACACTATGTATTATAAAAAGTTGTAAGCTATGCAGGAGGCGTAACTGTACAAAGTGTGTGGGGGGGGGGAATTATGTAATTCTTTCAACTGAAGCTATTGATCTTGAGATAGACAGCAGGGGAAATAGAAAAGGCAGTCTTCTGAATGCAGACTCAGATTTGGGATAACAGTGGGATAATGTATTTCTGGCTGCCTCTGGATCTCTGCAGGAGCAGTAGGCAGCCTCTGGAGAATTTCCTAGAACAGTTTGCACCTTTACCATCATACAGCTCTGGGTAAATCAGGAGACTGAAAGATGTCCTGAGTCTCAGGAGAGCAGCTTCCAACAGGGGATTCTTACTGTCTCTTCATCATGAGAACAAATCTTAAAATACTGGTGAAGAAAACATGGGTTTTCCTGCAGTTTGCATTATCATTCTCCTCATATGTACCCTATATGGGTAATTTTACTATAATTCTCACATTTTTCTTTGTTTATAAGGAATCTCTTTAGAACTTGTCAAATATAGTTGCTTTTCACAACAAGAGACAAACATATATGGATTTTCCTCACCCAAACCACAGTGTCGTGAATTGCATGAAATTTTATATATGTATATATATATGTATATATATATGTATATATATATATAAAGCCTAAGATAGCAAGTTCCAGCATTCAAAGACCATAATCACCCAGATGCAGATTACCAAATTGGACATTAGCAAGTAAGTGGTGGCTGCATCTGCTGTACCAGCCAGTGAACTATATTTAGACATAGACACCCATCTGAATATTGAAAGCTGTTCCTTTCTTCTTCAAGTTTTGCTCAGCAGAAATATCCATAGAATTGCATCTTGTACCTACTCAGCAGCAAAGATTTAAATATCTGCTGTGCTGCTGTGTCCCATGAGACAGAAAGGGGAACAATTCCTCATTGCACAGAAAACATGCAGCTTTGCACTCCATGCAAAGCTCAGTGCTTTATCAATATCTCTTCATATTGCTTGAGGAGGCTCTACTGAATCTTTATTTTTCAAATATATCCCCTATAATTCCATATTGCTGATGAATTGAGGCTCTGACATACCACTGATTTCTTCTGGCTCTCAGACTTTCACCTCAGCCCTCCCAGCTGTCTCCTCTCATTGTGATTTTCACCCTTCTCCTTTCAACAATATCCAGATTCTCTGCTGTCTCCTTGTGTAACTCAGTGGTACATTCTAGCATCCTTACTGTTCAAGTTCACCGTCCTGGGCAATTTTTCTACATATGGAGTACCCAGGCTTCCTGTGCAGTAGATAGAATATTCCTTTTTTTTTTTTCTTTGCTTTCCTATAGGACAAAGCCTATTTTCAAGGGATAGACCTTGTATGTTTGAGTATCATAGACTGATCACAGAATCATAGAATGGGATAAGTTGGAAGGCACCTAGAAGGTCATCCAGTTCAATCCAGCTGCCATGGGTAGGGACATCTACTACACCAGGTTGCTCAAAGTTCCATCCAGCCCTGCCTCTCCTACACTTCCAGAGATGGGACACACAGCTTCTCTGGGCAGCTTGTTCCAGTGCCTCACCACCCTCATAGTAAAACTTTCTTCCTAATATCTAATCTAAACGCCATTCTCTTTCAGTTAAAGCTATCACCTCTTGCCCTACCGCTACCTGTCCCTGTAAAGACCCTCTCCAACACTCTTGCAGGCCCTTTTTTAGGTACTGGCAGGTTGCCATAAGTTCTCCCTAGAGCTTTTTCTTCTCCAGGCTGAACAACCTCAACACTCAGCCTGTCTTCAGAGGGGGAGTACTCCAGCCCTCTGATCCCCTTTGTAGCACTTCTCTGGATTCATTCCAAGGTGTACTTCTTATGCTGGGGGTCCCAGGACTGGATGCAATACTCCAGAGGATGCTCTCATCAGAGTGGAGTAGAGAGGCAAAATCACCTCCCTTGATCTGCTGGCCATGGTGCTTTTGATGCAGACCAGGATGTGGCATCACATGAGAGACACACAGAAAGAATCCAGCTATCAGTCTGTGGTCCAAATGGAAGATGTTCTTCAGAGTAACAGAAAAGATTGTGTGATTAATATGTGTAACGTTGTGCTTGAGGCAAGAGATTATGGATTGGAGTGAAGAAGCACAAAATAAAACCAGATGACTTATGCTTCATAGTGCATTTGGATTGGAAAGGGGACCAGTTCCCAACAAGCTGAAAATACTGAAGTTCCAGGGTGGGGACAGAGATGGTGGTATGGGTAATGGAGCAGGGAACTCTGGCACGTGAATGTGGAGCACGTAAATATCCCTTCTTTAGAGACTGCATTTGGAGGGAATGAGAACAGAAAACAAAGAATGTTTTTGTTACAACAAGAAAATAAGACATAGGGATAGAGAAATGTGGGATTTCCATGAGGAATAACTGAGACTATTACATGGATTCCCTGGAATGAAGGGGAAAGAGAGGAATTCACAAGGCATATGATAATAGGCTTAGAGGAAATAGTCTAAATTGTCTTTACTGAGCTCAGTTTTCAGCTACAACTAATGATCTCTTGGAATTATTGCTAACCACTCTCTGGAGTTCCCAGTTTGATGTGTAGCAGTGGTCAAAAAAGCCAATGAAGCATCCTCAGGAGTGGAGGCTGGGCTTCATCTGTGACTGTGAAGGACAGAGATGGAAAAGATACAGAGAAGGGCAATTGTCATGAGCAGGCAACTGCCTCAGGAGGGGACAGTGAAATGGCTGGGGTTCTTCCATGTGCAGAGAAGCATTGAAGGGCCATGTGGCTGGGATTTACAAAATTGTGAAAGCAGTACATATGGCAAAAAGTGGATGAGAATGATTTTTCACCAGATCCCACAGTACTGCATAAACTCAGTGAAAATACTGAAATACTGAAGAAAGAAAGTGCTTTCACCCCCTCACCCAGACAGGGTGGACAGTGGTCTTCTAGAAAGTGTAACCCTAAGAAATTCTGTAGGCAGACCAGCAGGTTCAAAAAAGGGTCAGCAAAACCCAGAGGCAGCATATGTGTGAAAGGCCAGGGGGTGCCTTAAGTACTTGGAATCCAAGGGCTGTGAATTCTAGGACAGTACTAGGGGAACAGACTTCAAAATTTTAGTCTTATATACTGTCTTCTAATAGTATCTCCTGTTACTGCTGGGACAGTATGATGGACTAGATAATACCTATGATAAATTCAATTATAGCAAATTACATGTGATCTCCAGGATGGATCATATCCATGCTTTCAATCATGAGTGGGATCTCTGTTAACTCTGGAGGTAGCTCATTGTGTGATGCTGTTTTTTAGAATTTAAGGGTTATTCAGCAAAATCTTTCTTTATGTTTGGCAAACCAAGATGTTATATAAAAATTCCCACTTCCACTATTAATATTCATTAAGCATTAAGCCTTTGGAGGTTGATATAAATAGCTTTCCCTGAACTGGAATTCACAGTGGCCAAAATCCTATCTCCCATCTAAGTTCTGAATACACAGATATCTTGCAGGAGCCATTCAGAAGATTTCTATAGAAGGATCTAGCAGTATCCTGCAATTCTTGATAACTGGTGATTGCTATCAATGACTGCACCTCCCATTTAGCACTCAAGGAGTTTTGCTACCATACGCTCCATAAGAAATGGCCAGTGGACTTGAATGGTTTGAAACCCTTGGAAATACATCCTTCTATAATTCATTTTCTTTATGATATGCTTTCTCCTTCCCTGACCATGCCAAACATTCAGTTTTGTTGCTAACAGCTCAGAGCAGCAGTTTTTGGTCCATGAGAGAAAAGCAGTGCCAACCCACAGATTTCTGTAGCCTCCTGAGAGAGGAGTTTGATAAGAGCATGGCTGCAAGGGTTCATCCTGCCATTGCTACACAAAAAATGCACTGACACCAACTCAAATGCTGCCCAGTGAATAGGTCTACATTCTTTATTGCAGAAAGGTTTTGCACGTAAGAAATAGAATTGTTAGGAGAAACAACTCAAAAAATAGCTGGATTTCAATCAACAAATTTCTTATTAATTCCTTATTAAAGTGAAAGGAAAATAGATTTATATATTAATATAGGAAGATTATGGAATGTGTTTTTACTCAAAGTAAATTCAGCATTTCCAGAATTTGAAATTTGTTGACGACTATGGTCTCAGACATTTTCTTTATTGTAATCAATATTTTTCTCCAAATCAATCTGAAGTTATCTACTTTTTATGCCCTTTGTGGGTTTTGAAGGTTTCTTTCCTTAGACATTGAATTTAAATATCCATCCTTGACTTCTGTAACTGAAAGTTCTGCCAGGCAGTTGGAGGCTTGGAAGTGAACACTTTACTGTAAATTTTTTTGTGAGCTGTTCTCAATAGTGCATAGGAAACTTTTTCAATTCTTGCATTATTTTCACATGTTATGCAAATTTGTATACATGAGATTAATTTGCTTTGTTTTCAAAGACACCAATAATTGAATAACATGTTATAAAAACAGTCACAGGCTTATATTACTGTGGAAATGTATTAAATGCTTCAGGAAGGTTTTCTTAGTTCTCTTCAGTAATAAAATTAAATGTAGATCAGTTCCAGGCTTCCTTTAACATTACTCAAGCTGAGCCTCTGAAATAGAAAATCATAGCTTTTCTGATATTTAATTATTGTAGGGCATACCCAAAATAAACAGAAAATATGAGATTTTAAATGTGGGAAGAGGTGCATGTGTGGAGTACTCTGCACCAGGAAGCTGGTGGAAGCATCTGTCTCAGAGTGCAGCAGTAAAAGCAGTGAGCTATTAGTGCTGCTATTAAAAACTGAAGAGAGAAGTGCAGCACACTGCTTTGAGATCAATATTCAATCTAATATGGTCCCTTGCTTTCTCTTGGTAATCTCTAACGAGTCATTTGGGTTTTTGCAAAGGAAGGTGAGGCTCTGGTGGTCAGCAGAGCCTGGCCAGCAGCGTGCACCAACGTGACTGAGCCATTGGTTGTCTGCTGTAAATCAGTACAAAAACTAGAAGTATGCTGAGATCATCTATGATTTCACAGAAATCATATATTCCACTATTGTAAAAGTTAACAGCAATCAAGGTATGATCATCATTAAAAGTGGGAGGGGGGGCTCTAATAACCACCAGGAATATACCATGGAGGAAAAAAAAAGCAGCTTTGGAGCTAATTAAAAACTTTCCTTCCATGCAATTTCCGTATGGATTTATAAAGCAAAACCCGTTGATAAAAAAAAACAAACAACAAACCCAAATAAAGAAAAATTAAGATCTTCAGTAGCCTTTATTAAAAAATAAAACTAGAAGAAAATAACAATATTTTACAGATACTGTTCTCAGGAGAATTGGTTGTATGCTTAAAAAAGAAAGACATGAAAATGTTTCATAAAGCCTTATGAATTTTCAGTAAGCTCTGGAAAGCATGGCTTTTAACCACCTAGAAAACTCGTGCCATCATTTAAAACAAATCTCAACGAACAATGCAAACTAGAACCAATTGAAAAATAAATATGAAATCTCACTTCTTAAATACTACATGTTATCCCTGATATTCCAACTCTGGTAGAAAAATTCAGTTGCAGTAAGCCAAAAGATAAACTACTTCTGAGCTTGTTTAAGGACAAATGCAAAATTTAAATTCAAGCCACTGGAGAAAATTATTTTAGCTAAACCAAAATCTAGATCTATAGCATATGTGCTGTTATATAATGACATATAGGCTGCCCAAAAATAGCTGGTCAGGGTACGTACTTGAAGTGGCATTTCAGAATTTGTTTTCAGGCATCATGCAGGGTTGGTATCCAGCAAAGGCAATGTTAAGGAGCATGGAGGATGTTATATGGCAAGGAAGGCACAAAAAGGACCATGAAGCATTCATGCATTGTAGAGTTTGCTGAGGTATTACTGAAGATGAAGGAATCTGGCTACCTGATTGAATGTGCCTCTTAAGCACTTCACTCATGGAATCACTGTGAAAAAATTGCCTTAAGATTTGGTAATTTCACCTTGGGCATAATGGGCCAAACTTCTTTTGCATGTTTTGTGTAAGCTCTAAGAAAAACTACCTCGAATGAAGCACTAACTACAACTGCCAGCTGTCACGGGTGTCCTTGGGAGTTTGTTGACAAAATATCAAGGCAGTGGAAGTTTCACTGTTGATGCTACTGAAAATCAAATTGGTGTTTTAGGATCAGGAAAACCACAGCCACACTTGTCTGCTGAAGGCAGCATCATTATGTCGATGTACTTCTGTCTGGAGGTAAAAAAAAAGGAATGACTGGATTGCAGAAATGACATGGCTGATCTCAGACAATGCAAACATATCCCAGCTGCTGAACATTTCTTATTCAACTCCAGCTTTGTCTGAAGCTAGACTAGAAGAACAAATAAATAGACAAGCAAATCCTCCAGCTACCAAAAAAATTGCTGAACTAGCTTAAAGAAAAATTAGAATTGTCTATATTTTAATAGAAATTACATAAGAAAGCACCAAAATAAATTTTAAAAAAGGGGGGAAATGGGGATTTTTTAGGAAAAAAACCTAGTGTTTCCTTTTATATGAAATAAAAAGAAAAAAAAAATCTCTGCTCCACAATTTGACCTTGACATTACAGAAACTGTTTATCTTTCCTTTAAAATATGTATGGATAATTTTTTTAAAATTTCATTTCAAAATAAGAACAAAATTATTCAAAATTATGAAAGTGAAATATTTCAGAATTTTTCAATTCCATGTTGGAAAGGTGGAAAAACACAGAGGTATTTCCTTTATTGAACCCAATTTTTAAAGGTTTCAATTCTATATCTTGGTTTTTTGATAAAATACTCACAATAAATTTTCCCATTCTTAAGACCTGAATGTCCATAGCACTTTTTGCTGCCACTGTGAATTTCTGGTCCCCATTATCTTTTCTTTGCTGAATGATTCAGAGGTAAATGGCAGCAAACAACCCATATCATATTATTAAGTTGTATTTAAGCCCATGCAAACAGGGGCTCTGATGGTGCTTCTGTTACAGCAAAAACTGCTGTTTCTCAGCACTCTGGACACTTCTGGCATCTTCTGCTTTCAGGTCCTGATTTGCAAATAGTTTTAGAAATGAAGATAAAGCATTTGCAAAGACAAGTAAAAGGGTCACCGGTGCACATTACTGGCTGTTTTGATTGTGGATTTTCAAAGATTCTGAGTCACAGTAGATATTTTTAGCTGTGCTTTTAACCACTATTTCTGCTGCATTGCCTAGATGGAAATTATTTTAATAGCAGTTTGATCTTGATGCTCATTTGCATTTAGATCCTTTGTCAAACAAGTAAATCTCTCAAATTTCTTTCAACACACAGAACTCTAGCTACCTGATTCTTGTACCATTAAGCTTGCATTTTAAAAGGCATATTCCTTATATGTCTTAGGACAGAAGTATTTTAATTATGTTTTTGGATGTATTGTGTGTGATATACAATTACCAATTGCATTGTTGTAAATTCCAAAAAGGGGGCTGATAGAAAATTTGTGGGGCTTCATTAAATAAATACCTGTGCTACTATTGTTCTTTAATATCTTAAAACATCATATACTATTTATTTTTGACTCAAAGGTTTCTGTACAAGAGACTGCAGTATAATTTCTGCTCTTACAGGCAAAATAAAGTTTAAATTATACAAAATTATAAACATTTTTAGAAAAACTTTAGTTCTATTCAGGTTTGTCTCCAATCCTTGTTCACTTGTGAGTTCCAAAAGCAAAATGTAATTTTTATCTGTAAACTGATGACCATGGAGGATTGCCTCCTGCTTATACGTTTATTTCTGATTTACATCTTTTGCTCAAGCTTTTAATTGAAGAAGGATCACGTTTGGACATATTTTAGAAAAGACATATTAGTAGGAAACATCCCAGGGGGCAAAAATCTGAAAAGTGATGCAAATATAGATCTAACAGATCTTCTCTATTTCTGGTTTTTGCATCTCCTCACCTAAATTCATAAATATAATCAACTCACTCTTTGATAATAATTAGTGATGTAAAGTGGAATAGGTATTGCAAAGTTCTACTGGGGACATAGAATGTTCACTGAGTGAGAAAAGGAAGAACAGTTTGGCTCATTTAGCTTTGTAAAGCAGAGGCTGAGAGGAGAGATTCTGTTTTCCCTAAATATACAAGATGAATGGTCATTGACACGAGGAAGAACAACTTCTTTCTCTGAGGGCAAATGTTGGTAGAGAAGTAAATCACTAAATATTAGCACTATATATGTATGTATATATATATATCCAATAAAAAGAGAAGAGGATCCTTGTATGACAAAACAATAAGATTTGGGAAATGTCATGGACAGGATCATGCAACCTGTCTGCTTGTAAAGCCAAGGTTGGAAACCAATGACTGGAGAGGTCTTTCCTCTGTTTCTGACCTCTAGGCAGCCCTGCAATTCAGAAATTGTATTGAAAAAAAAAATGCATTTCTGAGAGATTGGTCAACAGGGGGAAGAGATGGTGAACCAAATCAATTTTTGATTAAAATTTTATATATGATACTAATATTGTAAATCAGAAATTTCATTGTTATAAATTATAAAGCATACTGGAATCTCTGCACATTTTCATCTTAAGGCTCTAACTCTCATTAGGGTCATATTTTTCTGCCCCTGGGTATAATTTGTTGGTTTGCTTTTTTTGCTCCTTTGTGAAGAAAATGAAAGGATATATACAACTTTAAAGAAACTGAGAACTCTGAAAAGGGGTTGAAAATAGCACACACATAGAAACTGGTGAGTATTCTTTTTTCTTTTTTTTTTCTTCCTGCAAGTAGTTTTCCTGCAAGTAGTTTATTTACTATCCCAACTATTCACCAATTCAAACTTAAATTCTGCTATGATTGAGTTCAGTTCTCTTTACTGAAGTGGAATCCTCATCAGCCTTCAATAGAAAGTAATCCAGCTGAATATGCTGTCATGGACTATTCCTGTTTGTTATTTAATTAATGAATGTGAGTGCTTGACTGACAATCCCACTGAGTGGCCAAATACTTTGGAAATAGTTTTAAACTAAAACTAGTCAGATTGAGGGACATGAGACATCAGTGATATGACTTGATCAGATGGATCAGAATATACTGATTGACAGTAGAAAAAACCAAACCAAACCAAACCAAACCAAACCAAACCAAACCAAACCAAACCAAACTAAAAAAAAACCCAACAATAACAACCCCAGAATTTTGTGGCATTCTGGTGATTTGAATTCAAACTCCTTTTGTAACATGGGCTTCCTCTATGTTTTGAACTAAGCTGTTGAGGCCTAATTCAATGTGTTTGTGTGTAACACTCATATTGTACACTACCAGTCTTAAAATGTTCTCCAGAATTCATAGCCCTGTGTTAGATGTTCATAATTCCCACAGAGAGTTCCCTACTGGAAAAGTTCACAAATGATGGGAGCCACTTAAGCAAACCAGTGAGAAGCTCCAGGGAGGGATATCAGGAAGGATCTGTATTCCTCACAGTAAACGAAAATGTAATTCTGAGCAGTATGGTGAACTCTTTTCTAGAATGGTGAACTCTCTTCTAGAATGAGCTTGTAAAACAAGGAATAATCTCAGTGTTTTCTTACCAAAGCAAAAATACACTATGCTAACAAAATATTAATATGATTTTTGTTTTTTTCTCCTTCATAAATCTTACACAAGGGTCTATTTATTTAAGAAACAATTCCTTGCCCAGGACTTGTACAGATCTGCCCCTTACCTGTGCAGGTCCCAAGCCACCTGGATGCAAGCCCACTGCAGTCAAAAGCTGCTGTCTCTGAGTTAAAATTCCCACAGAAACAGAGTATTTTGAGGCAGGGCCGGTTTGTTGCCTGTGGCTTGGGAATCAAGCACAGGTGAAGCAAAAGATTCTAAGCCTAGAAAGACCCTTAATGTTAGATAATGGAAAGAGTCCAGGTAAGAGCTTTCCTGATTTTTCCTTTGAAGAGAAAATTCAAAGGCTGTCCTTTGGATGTAGCAGTTACCATGTCTGTTGTTCACACTTGCCAAAGAGACAGAGGTGAAGGTGGCAGTGTTTGGCCAGTTCACTATTTCCCAGGTGTATGGGAACAATGGATGAATGTTAGATATGGGGCACTCTCCTACCATTTAGTGGGGTCTAAGAGCTATCAAGAGATATAGAGTAGGGGGGTATAAGTACAGATGCATAGCTGTATGAATACCTACTTGCCAAATTTACTCTTTTTTTGTAATGTGTTGAATGATGAGGAGATATTTCCTTACAACATTTCTGCAAAACTAAATTACAGCCTATGGTTTTGTTAGATAAGCTTTAGCGTTGAAAGCTTAGGGTATTTCCTGTAACATTTTCTATATTTAAACCAACTTATAAATGTTCCCTGGACCTGTAATTTTTTCCCCAATAGCAAAATGCAAAATAAAAAAAAAATCTTAAAATGTCCAGTTAATGTATATTGGTGATTCCAGAGTTCTTTTCACCAGTGTTTCCTCCAGGACTGTTCAAATTCAGATAATAAACACAAGATGAATGGATGTCCAATGTCTTTAAAGCATCTCATAGGGATCGAGATTATTTAACCCCACATCTTCAGATGCCAGCATGCCTTGAGAATACTGTGGGTAGGTAACAGTGAAGACCACAATGAGTAGAGTTTTAATATTAATTATAATTTTTAGACAGAATTAAAATGGAAATTAGTATTTTCTTTCCATTAATTTCCCAACTTTCTCTAAATATATAAAGTTCTTGAGCTTTTTGATAGACTTTCTTAAAAATTCAAAGTAATTCAGGCAAATAGTACTGAAGCAAAATTCAAAGCCTGATTTCCTATGGATTTCTGTCTATTGTGAATTAAGCAATGAGATCTGAATGAAGCATTTGCTATCATATGCAGAATTTGTAACTATGATCTCATTTCTGGATTCTCTGACATTTGGTAAATCATGGAGTGTCACTATAGCCATTTTTTTTTCTCCTTAGTCATTCTGCTTGGATATGTCATAAAAATCACCTTTCTTAAACTAGTGCTATTTTCCTGCCTTGGAAGTTTTCAAAAAGCACAGACAGAGAGGAATGGACAGAGGAAGGCTGCAATTGAATACATTTCATTTACAAAACAAACTGGGAGGAAACACAAGGGCACACAGACCTTCACTCCTGCAGCAGAAATATAATTTTAACATCTCTGTACGTAATGCTGAATTCCTGTGACAATATAGATTTCTTGCCCATGGACAACAGGTAAAATAGAGATTACATCCAAAGTTAATCCCCAAATCTATCACTCACCTGAAGATAAAAATCACTACTCGAGATTTTCAGGGAACCAGAGAACAAATCAGATATTCCTTATGTTTCCTTATGTATTCCTTATGTCATATTCTTCACTGTTTTTGGAAAGAAATATGATGGTTTTCACAAGGACTAGGTGATCATATTGTCTAAAATAACATATTCCCCTGAATATAATCAATGACAGTTTATCAGATTACTGACAGGAGCGTGGTGCATTTTAAAGGTGTATACACTTCAAGACAACATTTCCCAGTGACTGATTTAGGAGTCTAGTGAATCTGTTCACTGGGTGAGTTTGAATACAGTGCAGTCAGTAGATACCATCCTGGTACAGGAATGTGAATCAGACAAACATATGATGGAGAGAAGACAAATCCTGTCTAAGAGGATATGTCACAGAAAGGGTATATTTATTTTGAGGGTTACCTTTGGTGTACCTCTGCACTTACCTAGTTTGAATCTTTTTTTGCTAGGTAAGGCTGAGGAACTTTCTGCACTGAAGCTAACAAATTGTTTCAGAACTGTGGGTGCAGCACACCCTCAATGGTGGGAACAAAGAATATGGCCACATAAACTTGTTTCACCCCTCCTATGCTGCACTCAGGCCTGTAACATATTTGCAGCACAGAAGCAGAATGACTCGTGGTTGGTAAGAGGAGACTGGGGAGGTGGTTTGGTAGCTGAAGTACAAAGAATTCATGGCCCATTGCCGGTTCCCCTCACCCACTAACAGATGGCAAGAGGAAGATTTATCTGCTTTAAAACATAGAGAACAAGCTAACACAATGTATGGTTTTGTAAACCTCTGAAAATACAGTTCTCAATGTCACTGTCAACAGCCTTCCATGCTGCACACTGGTTAACAGAGATTTAAATGTTTAGTATTACTCTTGAAAGTCACAAATCTATGGAACCATTTCAGATGGTTAGAAATATGTGTGGTTGAACTTTACAAGAGATGTATTGACAGTTATTATGAATTCTAAAGCTTTTAGAACTAGCTCCATAAAGAAAAATTAAGTCAAGGATTTACAGGGTGTCAATACAAATTTATTGAGAAAACTTCATAATAAACTTAAGGCGCTCAATAAGAGTTGGTTCTGAAATATCATAAAAGAAACAAACACCACAGTATGCACTGCAATGAATAGGACATGCTACCTACAGAAAGTTACTTTAGAAATTTTTATTTATGATATTCATTATGGAATTTCATTACTGTGAAGTATTTCAGTACTTCACAATAACCCTGTAGGAATAACCAGCATTTTCTTACTTTGTTTCTAAGTTTAGAGTGCAGCAAAATGAAGGCAGGCTTGTAATAAAAGCTTGTAAAAATCTTGCTCTTAATAATTTTTACTATGCTACTGTCAAATCCTGATCATGACCAAATTCCCTCATTATCAGAGGTTTTGATATTAGTGGCCCTTATACCTATAGATCTGTTCTAGAAATGAATAGAAATGTTTTGCCAGCCACTGCAGTGATGAGTTTCTCTTGCACAAATCCTCTCAGGATTCACAGAAATAGCATGTTTCTTTTACTTGGGTGAAGAAACAATTTAAAACCTGAACAGATTAGGTTTACACAAGAATACAGCTAGAAGAGAAAGGTACTGTCATCTCTCAAGTTGTTTTCAAACAGCTTGAGCGTTCAACCAAAAATCTATGATCTAATTGCCTCCTCTGCCTGACAGATCTTAAATCCCTGTCTCCCACTTCCCTGTAGGATATCCAGCAATCAGACTCCAGAGTAGTATAATTTGAAGTGCTATGTTTGTTTCTTTTGCAGAAGCTGTTTCATTTTGCATGAAAAAACCAACGACTCAATGGACTACTCAGTGAAGATGTGAATGTTGCTCACTGCTCTAATGATGGTATTATTCAGCTGGGAAGGGGATACTTGCAGCTAAGGAATCCACAAGTATTTCAGATTAAATAAGTATTGGAGAAAAGTGCACAACACCAGTTTCTCTCCTTTCTGCACATATTTCCTTAGCAACAGGCTGGAGGAAAACTCACTTCTACTTGCTCTCTTCAACATACACCAGATGAGTATTTAATTATCATTTGCAAGCAAAATAAGTCTTGCAGAGAAGTCTTATTGTAGAGAAGTCTTACTACAGAGCACCAGACTGCCTCTGCTGCTCAGGGCACTCTTCTGAGAGGTGGAGAAGAGATTCCCATCTACTCAGAAAGAGTGATGAGTGTACAGAGGAACATTCAGCTGTGACATTAAGTATTTCTCATCTTACCTGTTTTAAACAAATTACCTATTAACATTTTGGGCTCAATAAATTCTATTTGCCCTGTCTTCTTCACAGTTCAGGGCTCAGACTTCATTCAATAGTCAGGCAACTGAAAGTCTATAGTTTGAGGCTTGTCTCATTGCCAGGAGGTACAGATAATGCAAATAAACAGATCTTTGCTGTCCAAGAAATTACTGACGGGACCAAAACACACATAATGGGAGGAGCCTTAAGCTTGAAAATGAAAAGCTCAAAAACCAGAGCTGGGGATGTGTGAAAAATACTTGAATTCTCTTTATTGCTTTTTCTAAAAGGCTTATGATAAGATATACAAAACCTGTTTTCTCCCAGCTTGCCTTCTATTTAAGTAGCCAGAAGGAATACAAGGGGAAAGCCTTTTGCAAATGAAGATATGGTGACTGAAGAGTCTGAAGCAATTAGTCAGTGGCAGATTACATCCTTTCTTTATTGCAGAACAATCTTCAATGAGATTAATGAGAGAAACAAAATTAGTTTAATAAAGAAATTCTTTAGGGATAAAATGTTCATGCTATGCATCTACTGTTACCATGTAATCTTGTTTTAGCTGATTAGATTGTTTTATCAGAAGCCTGGGTAGAAATGTAGTGGAAGATGGAGCTCAGCATGATACTTCCAAATTAAAGCATATAATAGTAGTCTCAGGTCATGCTGTTTGGTGTGACTGATGCACATGCAGGAAGAGTTAATAGCACTGCATTTCAATAAGCTGTCAGATTTCTGTGCTGTGAATGGATGTGCCATTTTAGTGGGAGGCTATTTAGATAATGTAGAATGATATAGAAAAGTCTCAAGACTTGGTCTCACATTATCTAAAAAAGGAAATAAGATTCATGTGTGAAATTTATTTGAGGAAGATCACCTATGTTTTTTTTCTACATACAACCTATCCCCTTTCATGGCTATGTGAAGAGTGCTGTGCTCTCTCTTAAAAAGCCATTTATAGAGCCCCTCCTGTCTGAGCCTTATTCTTTTTCTAGAATCCAGAAATACAGGTATACTGTATAATACATAATATTTAATAGAGGTATACAGATATTTTGTGTTTATTTGAATACAAAAAATGAAGTGACACAATAGTGGTGTTATCTGGACAAATTAATGAACAGTTAGTTTTGAACCCCCCTAACTGGTAGAATGTCTGATTGGATGGTGGGGAAAGGGTTTATAATAACAGAGAAGGGCTAGAGATGAGTTTAGCAAGCATACCCCAACATCACAAGCAAGAGAGAAGACTGAGCTGATTAAAGAGTGGAATTGAAAGGTTCCATTCCAACAGTCTCCTGAAAAATGTGAAAGCAGCAACCAGTAAATCTCTTTTCTTCTCTTGTCTTTTTCTTTTTTACCAAGAGACCTGACCACGTGTGTTTAAAACCACCAAAAAGGAATAATCAAATAAGCTTTCTCAACCATGTATGTTGACTTTTAATAAAGTTTAAAACACAGGGGAAATTACAGAGAACTGGAAAAAATCTTAAGCCAATATTTTAAAAGGGCAAACTACCCATCAAATCTCAATCCTAGCCAAATAATAGAATGTTTGACATCATCATTAATAAATAATTTTACTCCCCTCTTCTTAATATCAACTTTCATAGAAGATGAAAAATAAAATATTTCAAACTTGATATTTTTTCCTAGATTATGGATATAGTTTATAAATAATATAATTAATGTTTTCTTTTTTCTTCTTAAATAATTCTGTCAGGCATTTGCCCTAATATTATTTCTCATTTTTATTAGGAAACAAGAATCTCAATTATTAACTTAGCCTGAAAACATTGAATGGATTCAAAGCTTTTAAAATGGGGTTGCATAGAGAAAATGCATGTATGGTAATGTGTAATAGAGGTTTCCTACAAAGATTGATTTGATATCTATATTATTTATCCCTAATCTATCTAAAATTTTTGTTAAAGAATAAATGATGAAAAACAAAATTATTAGGACTACTTATGAATGTCACCAAAGTTTTCATAAAGGTAAGTAATGAATAGACACCAATGAAGAGTGACTAGGTTAGTTTAGCAACTTCACAAAAGTAAGTAAATTGCATTTCAGTGTGATCAGCCCAGAGTGCCAGTGAGTAGGGTCATGCAGGGAGAGGCAGGGATGTGTGTTTAGTGAGAAAGTGTCAGAGGGGGGAAAGGTCGGAGTGTGGTGGGCGCTCGGATGCCCGTGTGCTGCTGAACTCTGCAAAGACACACGCTGTCCCCTGGGCCCACTCTGGGGACAGCAAGGCACAGGGGAGACTCCCCCTTCCTCCTTCCCACCAGAGAGGAGACTCAAGACTCCAGGACACTCACGGGTGTCAGAGGCTGGGAAAGGTTGATGTCTCGAGATATTTCAGGATGTGTGGGGGAGAGGGGCAGGTCGGACCTTGCTCTGGCAAGACAGTGCCCTACTCCACACCCCTCAGAACACACCAAGAGCATCCCACCCCGCAGTGTCTGTCAATCAATCAATCAATCAATCACACACCAGAGGCGGTGCTAGCCCAGCTCCCGAGCGCTGAGTGATCGGAGCCCCACCTGGGGGAAAGAGCCCATGTAGGACTGAGGTTTAATAAGATGACTGAGAAATAAATGCATCTTGATCCTGCCCCTCTTGGAGTTTATTCGTGCTGGAATCCAGGAGTTGATAGCTATGTGTGTATTTTTCTGGTTTTTTTTTCTTTCTCCCTTTCTTCTTCTTATTCTCTTCTCATGGAATATTCTTGGTAACTTAACATCAAATGAATTTAAAGTTTGTTAAGTTGAATAGACTAAATCAATGCTATGATAAGTGGTTTTTTTTAATTTGATATCCCTTAAATCCCTTGCCAAAGTTTCTTGACTTTCTATATTTTGCCAGTTAACTTTTGTATAATTCTGACCTCTTGAGAATATCTGGTAGATATTTCTCCTGTGTGCTCAAACCAGAGTAAAGAAACCTCAGAAACCCCCTTGCATTTAAATGTTTTGGGGTGTTACAATGGGTCACACATACCTGTGCTTGAACAGTGTTGATAAGTGTGAACAAGTTGGGTGCTCTCACAAGCAACAAAATGCACCTTGAATAGGGCAGCACAAGCAAGGCTCTGTGTGTTTTCTCAGCCTACAGCTGTTTCCCCTCTTTGTTGCATCCCTATCTGTTCAGAACAGCTTTTGTTGCCAACTTATTGAACAGTGATATGTGCACTTGAATGCAAAGCACACTGTGGGGTCTTTGAGCTTCAGAAGAACTGCTACTTGGTCTGTTCCCACAAGACTTTAGTGAAGTAGAAATCAAGTCTTCCCTTGGGTGAAGTCTACAGTCCAGATGCTTCATATCCTTATTAACCCTGATCTTCTGTGTGGCCCGTGGTCATCTGCATAGGGATGATAAAGTCCTAGAGAAGACAAGTCCCATCAGCTCAGATACAAGTCTTATGAGGAGTACCTAACATAGCTGGAGTGTTTTACCCTGGAGAAAAGGAGGCTCAGGGAACACCTTAGAACAGTTTAAATCTGCCTGAAAGAAGGCTGTAGCAAGGTGAATTTTGGGTCTCTTCTCCCAAGTAACAAGCAATAGAACAAGAGATTATGGCCTCAAGTCAAGTCACATGAGGTTTGGAATGGAAAAACTTCTTTATGGAAGAGATTGTCAGGAATTGTAACAGGTTGCCCAGGGAAGTGGTTGAGTTGCCATCATGATGGTATTTTAAAGATGTGCTGTTTAGAGACATGGTTTAGAGGTCAACTTCAAAGTGTTTGGTTAACAGTGGGATTCGGTCTTAGAAGTCTTTTCAATGCAGGCAATTCTATGACCCTATGATTCTTTAATTCCAATAACTTTGTGTCTCTGAAGAGATAGATAATGTAGGGCCTACTGCTGTCTCTCTGAGGTGGCAAACACTGTACAGTCACCCAGTGCCCACAAACCCACTGTGATCCAGGAAGACCTGCATTAGCAATACACCATAAAGGCACATGGAACAAGTTTCAGACGTACAGACTTTGCTGATCAACTTGCCCCTTCCATTGGCCCAGGGAACATCAGCACTACCAACTGCCTTGAAAAGCCCTAGATATTGTAGGCAACTAGAATAAAGGTGTGCAAGTCTGGTCTGAGGAGTGAATTTCCCTGTCTCAAGCTTCTGTCCTGCTGAAGATAGCCAAAATCCAAGTGTGCAGGTGGTTTTTGCACATCTGGTCGTGAGGATGAGTAAGATGGTGAGGCAGGGTGAGGCTCATGGAGGAAGACACTGAGCATGACCCTACACAGTCAAGCTTTATTTACACCCACAGTCTGTAAGCTCAGTGTAGAGCACGCATTTGCTTTGACCTCACTTCTCCTTCCTTCAAAATAGCTACATTTTAACCAATAGCCTGGCTCAAGTCTGGCTCTAAATCAGCGCTTCAGGAAGGAGAGAAGGAGTAGTTGATTTCTCTGGCAGCATGATCAATTTATCCCAACAGTGATGTAGGATGTAAGTAATCAGTGATGTAAGGCCACTGTCTCCTAGTTCATCTGGGTTTGCCTTACAGGATGGCAACAATATTGCAAAGAGCAGAAACTGCTGAAGAGTTGTAGAGAGCATTCTGAGAGTGGGCTGGTGCATCCTGCGAGTGACCTGGGAGGAGAGCAGGCGCATGTAAGACATTGCACTGTTCAGATGCAAGTTTTCATGGATGTTGGGGGTTGGATCTGTTTCTTTTGTGTTTGTGGAATTTTTTCCTGATGGTTTGCTAGGTAACTGATGGCTGGGTACTTTATGGATACTTGACTTAAACAAAGGAGGCAGCAGGTTTCTCCGGGTGGAACAGCAGTGAGTGGCAGTTTGGTCCGAGGACACCGCTCAGAAAGGACTGGAGTACCAGGGGACCCTGCTTGTTTTCTCTCTCTCTTCTGGATTTCTTTCCAGAGGAAGACTGAACACATTTTTCTTCACCACTGGACTCTCATACAGGACTATTTCACTTCATAGAACTGTATTTACTGCTCAAGGAGGATTTCATCTGGACTGCTTTCACCGCCCTGATACCCAGGGTGTCAGGTCACATCCCTGACTCTGTCAGGGCATTTTCTGAGGTTTTGTTGTTTCTTTGTTTTTGCTTGTCTCTTAGCGCTATTACATTTGTATTTGTCTTTGCTTTGTCTAATATTCCTAGTAAAGAACTG
>WBNO01013560.1:35341-48406 GCA_013400575.1 Peucedramus taeniatus
ATATATATATATATATATATATATATATATATATATCTTACCTTCAAGGAGAATATGAAAATTTCAAACACTAAGTTCCTCATTCATTCATATGAATGGGAGAAGTGGGAGACACCATTTTTTTGTTTCCTCTTCCTCCTCAAAAGGCTTTTTTGCTAGAAGTTCTCACATGCAGAAGCCACAGCTGTTTCTCCAGTTTGCAGTTGCTCCTTTACCCTATTCTGCAGTTTCTAGTCATATCCCATCTATGGTTCTCCAAGGCAGCATCCTTCAATGGCATTCTAGATCTTGCTGGAAAAGATGAGACGTGCCCTTGGGAAAAAGTCCCTTGCTCCCAGTTGTCTCCCTGGAGTCAGAACAGGCAGTAGCACCAAGAGTTCTTAATCTGAGAAATTTATTATGATTTGTTGCCCTTACAGTGCACCTGGTGATATTAAAATTTGGAAAATTTGTGGGTACTTCTGGCAGTCAGAGAATATATGAGATATACATTTTTGAATAGTTTGTAACTAGGACAGGTGTGGGCTGCCTTTCAAAATTCTGTTCCTAATGCAAAGGTTTCTGGGAAAAAATTCAGATCCATTTTTAAATTCTGTATACAGATTTCTTCAGGTGTGAAATATATACTTTTGTCTTGCCTTGTTCTCAAAAGCAAATACATTAATTTTAAAAGACAGCAACCTCCCCCTAAATCTTACTATACTGTGCCAGATCAAAGTTAAAGTTTGGCAAATGGTACAAACTGAAAACAACATGGTACACAGTTGCTAGCAACATATTGTGAACAGATAGTTGCACAGTGTGACTTTTAATTATTAAAGGCACCACTTTAAAGGATTACAATGTTATATACTATTATAGAATCATAGCTCTTGTAGCCCCTTAAATGAATAACAAATTCTACTCTTATAAGACTGATTTAATTCTGTCTTTATCAGTGAAAGCAGTATGTAAAGTTACTTTATACAGGTATTTTATTACTGAGTAATTCATACTGGAATTTACTAAACACCAATAATTTCCAATAACTGTCTGTTTTTTAATATGCATGCAGCTCTAAGTCTTTTCAGTAACAGGAACTACTTGACACACACCAAGAGAAAATATATTTAACTCTCCTTTACACAAATTTCAAACAAGCATGATATTCTTGTGATAATTTTAATAGAAATACACATGGAGGAAAATGTTCTGCTATCACTGAGGATTCATTTTTTCTTTTGTCAGAGGTAACCACTTAGAAGGAAAGATACATTTGCACTGTTCCCATACAATGCACACCAGACCAGCTCTCATTCATCCAGACTCACATCCCTCCAAGTAACAAGATGTAGCTTAAAGGTAGAAATATTACCCCTCAATGTAGAATAATCCCTGCCAGCTCTGTAGGGTTCAAGTACAGGAAGATAAAATCATATTGCTGAGAACCTCTAGAGATTTTAAGTTATAGAAATGTTTCCTGTAAGACTGCTCTTATCTCAGGTTTTATTTCATCACTGACAATGAAAAAGAATCAACCAACTTTTCCTTCTTCCCACTCATCCTCAGTCCCTTGTATAGGAAGACACTTTGGACTGATTTCTGCTCATTTAAGTCTTCATCTTCTGCCTTACTACAAGGCTGTTTTACTGGGAGACTATTTGTGAAGAGTTTCAGTTCCCTGTAACTCTTGAAGTAAACTAGCAGAATTACCCACCTTTTACCTGCCTTTCCATGGTTAATGTATTTCATGTTGCATTAAAATATATTTCAGAACATGTAGCATCCTGTCAGATTTGCAGTTTACAAGAATAATTTGTCCAGCACAATTTGTGTAATGGTTTCATCTATCAGGTCATGAGACATTGGAAGTCACCACAGGTCACTGTTAAGCATCCTGTAACAGAAATTCCCAAAATTGCATAGTTTTCCTGTAATGCACAAAAGTGTTGTATTTTAATTCACCATGTGCCATAGCTCTTTGGTTGTTCTATGACTTAGAGACCTTGTCTCACTATTAATCATTTGTAAACCAAAAAATAAAGATTGATGTGTGCACTTTCTTTAGCCACAAACACCAGTGTAGATAAAAAACAGTCTTTGCTCTAGCTGTGTTTTGCACTCTCTATACAAGCATATAAATGACTACCCTCTTTTCTACCTTGTAAAAATGAGGTTCATAAGCAGTAATTGCTCTACTCTGTATTCCTTCCACAAGCTGCTAAATATAATATTTCTAGTAAGGTACTCTTGCATTCTAAAGATAGCTTAAATGCATCCTGCTTTCATAAATAATATATTGGTGACTCACTGATGTATCATAAGACACAGTTAAGTAAGAACCATCTGGAAAACAAATCAATATTAGGTATAGGACTGTTTTAACATCTGTTGGTTCCTTTAAAATGAGATCATGGAGACTTGTTAAACAATTAGTTTCCAACTTCTGCTTACACCTACAATCACATCTACCACATGTTCTTTCCTTCATGAGATTAAGCTAGTTTCAATCTAAGCACAGTACTGTGATTCTGGGAGCACTGCAAATGCCAGCCATAGGATGGCATTGGCATTGAGTGCATCTGAATGGAGATGTTGGTGTAACAAACAGTCTTTGGTGTGAAAGAATGATTGATTTTCCATACACTGAAAAGCAGCTGAAAGCAGTGTAAAAATCCCACATAAATCAAAACAGAAAATATTAGAGAAGAAGTAAGTGAAGAAACTAAAAGTTACAATTATTAGGTAAGACCAGCATTGCTTCAAGAAGCTTTTAAATAACTTTTTCTCTGGCATGGATTTTTTTATTTGATTATTGAAATCCATATGTGTAGTCATTACCAAGTGCATTAAAATGATGTAAAGACCAGAAAAGCTATAACTTCAAGGAGCAACATGAAAACAGAGGCTTGTAAAGTGCCTTTACACTGCTTTCCCCACGGGTTTTCCAATTTTAGCACATATCCCTCCCCCTCTTTTCAGGTTGACCATGCAAATGAAACACCATCATCAGTGTGTACATCTCCCACCAAAAAGTTCAGGTTCTTTCCTCTCAGCTCTGTATCCACTGAACACACTTTTGTTCTTGCACTTCTAAAGCCCATGGTTGGCAGGCAAGAACAGCCACTCCTTGTTGGTGTTCTCTGTTTCTGGAAGATAAGAGGTAGCCAGCACATAGTCTGGGCTTTCCACAGAGACCAGCTGATTCTGCCTATTGACTGTCTTCCCTTCCCTTCCACTAACTCACCCAATAGCTTAGAAATTAATGTATCTCAGAATGAGGATCAGTTTATAAATATTTTCAACTTAATTTGCTAAACATACATGTGACAGGGAAAAAAATTATTCCATTAAGCCCCTAGTGTGAAAATTTGAATTTAGATCAGTCTAGCACAGGTGAAAACATGTGAACATATCTGTTACTGGACACACCAGGCTCTGTCCTAGCATCTTATTTTCTAGTTATAAAAAAGCTTAGTGAGGTATTCAGCTGTACATGATGCATACTGTCTACATGTCAGGTTAAAAAAAAAGTGGGCTCTGTCCAGAAGCATACACTTCAGAAATTCCCCCCAACACCCCTCCTTTTTCATTTATCATTATTTACTCTAACAATAACTCAACACTGGCAACAATCCAGTCATATCAGCAATGTAATTACCCAAGTTATTCCTTATGGTCTGTTCAGGGGCATGTAAAGATCTGAGGAACATGGCTAACAAGGCAGTAGTTCCTTAACTGGTTCAAAAAGAATTCAGCATTCAATTCTCAGAAGACAGAGGCAAAACCTCCTTCCTGCTGTTGCAATTTTATTGGTTTGATCCATAACCTTCATTTTCTCCTAAACTCTGACTTTTCTACACTCCAGAAATTGCAGAGGTATTTCCTTAAGGATCCTCTTCCCTCAATATATATAATCCTAACACTATCCCTTAACTTAACCCTAACCTGAGTGGAGAAGGTCCCCTGTGGGGTCTTGCCTTTGTTGTACTCCTGACTCCTGATGTGCTCCCCATGGAGATGCCCATGCTGTTGAGAAAGCTGCACAACCAAAAGCAAGGCCAGAGCCTGCCAATGTTCATCACACAAAGGCTTCTGCCCTGCTTCGCTCCACATGCCCTCCCAATGCCAGAAATTCGCTTGGGTTGCAGGTCATCTTCCTCCTCCCCTGCCTGCAGATCAGCTTTGGGCTGACCTAGATTTGACAAGCTCTTCCTGATGCTGACAGCATCTGCCTGCAGAGCAGAGCTCTGCCAGGTGCTGTTGTGTCCCAGAGCAGCTGCTGTGCATGGTGGTGCCTGCCCACACACCTCCTGGTCTCCCCATCAGCTAGGAGACATGGCCCAACCAGCCTTGCAGCTTCTTACAGGGAGTAATGCAGCCTGCAGCCAACTTACAGGTGCTCTAAGACATTGTTAGAGAAAAGGGATAGCTTTCCTCTACATGCAAAGCTCTGTGTGTACTGCAGTGTGTGAGGAGGGCCTGTGGCCTCAGCCCCCGTGTCCTCGTGCTGCCTCTGCCCCACCCGCAGCAGTGGCAGGCAGGCTCGGCCGAGGGGCAGGACAGTGCAGCATCCATGAAATCACAAGTGCACCCTGACTGGGAGGCAGATGTCAGCCTGACAGCGAGTGCACGTTGGCAGTGCAGCTGCCAGTCACTCTGAGCACGGTGCTGATAATGCCAAGGTCGGGGGTTTGGTCCTTGCACGAGCCATTCACTTACGAGTTGGACTCGATGATCCTTGTGATCCCTTCCAACTCAGAATAATCTGTGACTGCATTTGAGTGGAAGCGTGGACACCCCCTGATGTTCACAAGGTTTCCCCACCTGCAGCTCCTAGCATATCCCCTCTTTGTCAGACCTTCCATCCCCATAACTTATCTTCCACACAGACTGGTTGTCATATGCATGTTTATGCAATGGCCATTGCTTTGGGAGGATCTAACATGTTTAGTACTCATTCTCTGTAGAGAAATTTTCTCTAGGAGAGAGACATCTTCTGCACAGCTGGCCAGTTTATGGGGGCAGGCACTGCGCTGCCCCTACCCTCAGACACTGTATCTATCACTGTGAGAGAGGTCAGGCCAGTCAAAATTATTCTGATGGTTCTTTCAGGGACAGGAAAGAATGAAGAGCACTTTAAAAAAGGAGACTATTGTATGTTAGATGTCACACTTTTGTGCTTGGGTATCTAAAATTCCTCCTAGAACCTGATATTAGGGATCTGCATTTAGAGCCTGATATTATTATTTAGAATCTGCCATTAGAACCTTGCTGGTTGCTCATATCCACCATCTCCTGCCTTCCTGAGATAACCATGAAACCAGAGAGCTGGCAGAGCTAGCCTAGAGGCCTGAAACAGGGACTGTAAAAGGCAGGAGGTGCTGTGAAGATCTTCTTTGTCCATGGCGCCAAAGAAAAGCCCTGTAGAATAACTCCACCTGATTTCAAGAGCTGTTGCTTCTGAACAGCACAAAACATCACCAGAGCAGGACACATTGCAGCTCTGCAAATGGAGAAGATGTTACAGGGTGTGGGCCATTATGCCTGAGCTGCGGCTGTGAGAGGGGGAGGGAAGGGTCCTTGCCAGATCCTGGGGATTAGGAAGGGGACAAAGCAGATGTCCTCAGTGTGAAGCCGGTGACAAGTCTTTCTTGCTCTTCCCTCCTCCCCACGTGGTTCTCCCTCGCAGCTGCCCAGCCTGACAGCCTTGACCACAGGGGGAGCTTTGCACTGCCCAGGACACATGGAGAGAAAAGTGAAACTTCGGGGCTGGAAAGGCCAAGACATGGGCAGAGCACAGCCAGGGTTGGACCTGTAAATACAGCTGCTTTTGAGGGTTGGTTTGGGAAGATGTATATACGTATGAAAACCCTGGTATCCAGAAAAGGATAGTTTTCACAGGTTTTTATCTTTCTGTGTGCTTATGGATTGTTGTAAATTGGCCATGAGAGCACAGTTACCTACTCCAAAGGCCAGTGGGCTGACTGATAAAAGAGACATGCAGG
This sequence comes from Peucedramus taeniatus, assembly GCA_013400575.1. Classification (NCBI taxonomy): domain Eukaryota; kingdom Metazoa; phylum Chordata; class Aves; order Passeriformes; family Fringillidae; genus Peucedramus; species Peucedramus taeniatus. The sequence goes on from WBNO01013560.1 coordinate 41,329, forward strand.
GCATCTGAGCAGTTGCAGTGTGTGCATATGTACCATGAAAATGTGCCACAATTTTTCCTGTTGACCAGGTTTATATGCAACTGTTTATGAGATAATTTGGGTTGCTTAGCAATGATGTTTATACTTCTCAACTACAAATGCTGGGCCAGAACCCTGCAGTGACCCTGAGGAAAGGGACACATCTGAAAACCAAACACCTAGTGTTTGATTTTAGCAAGAGCTATTGCCCAGTCAGTTCATCTGGACTGCTTTCATTTCACCTGTGCATGGAAAGGCAGCTAATTGTAAAATGATGGCAGTATAAATGGTCAGGGAATATGGTCTCTGTGGACAGAAAATACCCCATTGTAACAAAAATCTCATGGCAGACCACACAATCTCTGGTCTGACAGCCTAAAAATTGTTTTAAGAAATGGCCTCTCACTGCTGTAGCACGTGACCAGTAGTGTCAGACTGACTCCATCAACTCTGTATGCAAATCTGCTCATGAACTGAAAGACTTTCTGCTCACTGAAGTCTTCATTTAAAAGGACTTCTTAGAACAATATTCTTGTGAAACTTCCAGTAAAGGAAATCTTCTTTCCCTGTCTTAATTTCATAATTGACTGTTTTGAATGAAACTTTCCAAATGTCGTCTTAAAGTAGCACCTGGCAGGCAACCGTGAGAATGAGAGTCTAACACAGTTAGAAGTAATTGGAAGCAGAGTCTTATAATGCAAAGTGCCAGGCAAGCTTAATAACAGCCGGTGTTGCTAACCCTCTATGAGAGAATGGAATATTTTTATTCACATTGGTTTAGCTGAAGTTGTGTAGGTGGCAGATTTTAGCATGTGCAGAATAAATATTTCCTGGGAAATATCACTGAAGAAGAAATTAATTAGAATTATTAATTGAGGTGTTAGGCTAGCCAAATTAAAAACAGATCATTTTCATATTAATTATTCTGCCATTTCTCTGATCTCTTTTATACCTAGTTTTTTAATAGCACTGTAGATCTACCTCATCTTCTTCCACATTCTAATGTATTCTGATCTGACAGGAGAAATGACATGCAAAAGAGTGGCTTTTTGAAAGGCACCTTTCTGCCCTTCTGTAAATGTCAGTGAATTTCCATGTAATGTATGAAATAGTTGTCACTTCAGTTTGGCAGGGGATTAAGGGAAAGATTGTACCTCTTCTGAGCAATATATATTTTAAAGTGGATCCTTCTATAATTATCCAGGTCCTTTTGATACTAGTTGGAAACTAGTCACTGCTTTCAACAGGTTTGGAGTCAGGCCCTAAACTTACAATTTATGAAAGTCTGAATTCCATGAATAATTGAGTCATTCTTCAGAAGCAGTTGTAAATATTTTTAGACCATCTTCTGAGAAGAAACTACACACACACATGCACACACAAAACCCGGTTAAAACTGTGGCAATGGTAATGCTCTGCTTTAATTCAGACTCATGGCAAAATCTGCAGAGGAGCCACGCTGCAAACCTGCTTTGCACTCATTTCTGCACTTATCACTGACATAACTTCAGTGCCTCTTTTTTTTTTTTTTTTTTCTAAATAAGAGGTGCAGGAATGCTGTCTTACATTTCTTGTGAGATTAGATAGCACAGAATTCCTCCTGCTATGCTTACACTATCTTTACATGGAAATAAAAGCTAGTAGATGAGCAATTTACCTTCATTATGGGCTGTCTAATCCAGCACAATCCAATACACCAATTTACATGAACAGGTCTTGTTGGCCATATTTTCCCTTCATAATTTCATAGTCTTTTTAAACACCTTCCTATCTTGACTCTTATGTCAGATCTCCAAATGTTTTCTTGCTGTGTAGGCAGCAGACCTATATTTGGCAAAAAAGGGTTGTGAATCCTGGATCCAAAACAGGATACAAAAAGGTCCATAAAAACATAGCTGATAGATCTGAAGCAAGTCTGCATTTTGGGGGAGAGGATGAAGAGTTTTCAGCAGGAAGACAAAGTTCTGAAATCAGTTTTCAGTTTGAGCATCTGCAAAGCAAGATGGCTACAAATCTGTAATATTCATGCTTGCTTAATGTCATGGATTAACCTCATAGATGAAAAAGGATTTTGTGAATATGTACTTTTTAAGAAAACTGAGAGAACTTGGTTTTGGGGTGGCTCCATGGAGTGGCACTGTGCTCTTGCTGCTGCTGAGCACTCCCCGCCTTGATGCCGCAGGCGGGTGACCAAGAGATGAAGGCTTTCCAAAGGGAAGAGACAGAGCAGCAGTAGCAGGTTCAGTGAGCAGCAGGCTGAAGAGGCACAAGGCACCTCTGTAATCAGCAGCCTACAGGGTAAGGGCACCACTGGCACTTTGGTAGGGTTTGTGGAGTCTAGGAAGAAAGCATTGAAGCATTCTTCTGTGGAGGAGAGGTAAAGTTGTGGGAGATCTCAATCACATCTGGGGGAACAGAATGGTGTTGTTTTGAATTTTTTAAGTTCTCTTAAGCCTTCTGATATTTGTATTTTTATACAGAACCTTCTCACAAACTTTATATAAATAACTTATTGTTTTCATTCTTTTATGAGGGATGAGCAACCTGATGGACTGTTGGGTTGCCCAGTGACATTGAGGAGGTGACACTGTAACCCTCCAATGACACTGGCATTTCAGGAAGATATAAAAATGGAGTCAGATTTTTTAATAAACAGTTTTTCGTTTGCCTTGAACAGAACTGCTCCACGTCAGTTTGTGCTGTGTCCTACAGTAACAGAATGGGAAAATTCTGGGGCAGGATATGGATGACAATTCTGGAGGAGGAAGTCTTGACAGGATGCAGACAGAAGGGGTCAGGGAAAGTAGGTATTGACATATTTGCTCACAGTATCATATGCTGATAATGGGAAGGACAATTTGTCGTACACTGTGGATATGTTTAGAAGAATTAATCAAAGACTGGGAACTGCCACTCTGTCTGCTCCTAACAACACACTCTTCAGAATGCAGCTAGAGCTCCAAGATGGAGCATGTAGGTTTTGAAGCCTAAGTTCAGGTCACTTCAGGAAATATTTCTTCAGCTTCTGCTCATTTGAAGTAATCTTTTCAGTCTGTTCAAGGGTATACACTGAGGAATGTGCTCAAGAGCTAAAATACCAGCAGAAACTTTGCATGCATTTGCATCCTGTTCTCTAACTCAACACAGAGCAATGTTCTGCTGTTGGACTGTCCTTGGGGGAAATGGCTGTAGTGCAGAAAGAATTTCTTGTTGAGTCACCACATGGTGAGGTTGTAGTGATGAGGAATTAATTAGTCTATGCACTGCTGACCTGCCTGGTATTTTAATTATAATTTTTCATCTAATCATGGTATATGAAAGGAAAGCTACTTACATTTACATTTCTAATTCTTCTAAATGTGGGTGCTACATCAGTCACTCATGCTGAGGGATTGACAGCAACTACCTTCATGTGAAAATTTGGTATAGTGAGTGTTGTCATCTTTGTTCCCTTTTTGAGTTGCTAGGCATTATCCTGTGAACTTCTTCATTTCTCCTATGGCTTGTTCAGGGCTAATACCAACGTGCCAATTATAAGACAACAAAAACCCCAGACCTTCATTTCTTGCAATAGCAGCCCTTTGGTGGCAGTGCAACAATGTGTGATGGGACATACAGGAACTCACTGGGGAGCAGTGAGGGGGAAGAGACTGCCATGAAAAGATGTATCACAGAATTAATGTGATGCTCACAGCTCTGCATAAGATTTATTTAAAAAACACAAGATTAAAAAAAAACCCTGATAGATTCATATAGAATGTTTCCTAGCTCCTTTCTGCAGAGTTGCTCGAATACAAAGGGAAAAGCAGCCAAATGTTGTTGTCCATAGCGGGGAACCTGGGGAGATGGTGGATTCACTAATGATGGATCTTCCCCAGTGCTTCTTATTGTTCAGGCCATGCCTCTTTAAGTCATTAGATATATGCTGAATTTTCAGGTTGGCAGAGCTCATATACAGTACCCTCATATCATAACACAACAGCTTCTTTCACACAGTTCCTGGGGGCTGAAAAAGGGAGTAGTATTTGTGACAAGATGACAACAATAAGGCAGATGTGTCTTTGTACACAGTAGTAAGATTTTATTGCACACAAAACAGGGATTCAACACATTAGTAAATAAGGAGAGAAGCTGCCAGTACTCCTCTTGGCACTGTTTTAATTCTCCACATGGCCTTTCATGTAGCCTCTTCTGGTGCTCCCCATGGTCTCAGTTATTCCTGCAAGACCTGTCAAAATTTTACAAAAAGAAAATTCCTTTTCTAAAAGCCTTAGAAGGAGCTATTTAAAATGAGAATACAAATTAAAATGAATGTACTTGATTAAAAGTATCTTTTATATGTAGTACCTCTTAAATATTTTGTTTGCAAATTAAAAAAAACCCAACAACCCAACATAACAAACCAGCAACAAAAGACTCCTCTCTTACTAAAGATTTTATTTAGACTACTTTTGTAATAATTCTTTTCCTCTTTTTAATAGTCTTGAACTATCTCATCACAGCTTTAATTAGGGTAACCTTTTATCTGTTTATGTTCTACAGTGACATTTGAAGATTGGCCTTCAGTGGGAGCTTTGGGTGATGTGTACACTGAGACTTCAGAAACTTCTTCTGGACAAGCTGCCAGCAAACAATTACCCTTCTAAATGTCAATAAGCTAGACATCAATTGTCAGCTTGCATAATTTCTAAAAGCCTGCTCTCTCTGTAGATTACATCGAAAGTGGAATGCACACTTTAAAAAATAGAGCTTGATTTTGATCATGTATTAAGCATTTTTATCCCTATGGACTTGGGTAAAGAGTGTTATACTTCGGAGACTTTAAGTTACTCTTGTACTGTTTCAAAACCAAAATATTTACAGATAAATTTTTTAGAATATTGAGCAGAGGCCCTAAAGTGTTGGTTTTTTAAGTATAAAGTTACATCAAAAAAGGATGTTTACTGAGAGGAAAAATACACAATGGCAGTTTTAAAGAAGTATCAGTACTAACATTGGTTTGTGTTATGGGAGCATGGATTGGAAAGTAGTTGTGGCTCATGTTGAGTGCATCTAGTGATGAGGCCATGTATTTTACAGATCAAAAATACTAGTGTTGAAGAAAACACATTATTTACTTTCACTGTCATGAAACCATTTTTCCCATCTCATATTGGTGAGTTAACTTCTGTATCAGAACAACAAAATCACTAATTATTACTAGCAAGGTAAGCTAATTTTATTAGAAATAAGCTAATTTTAATTCTCTTGGTGTTACACTGTTTCCCTCTTTTGGCACATCCAAATTTTTCTGGGCTAGTAGAAGATGTACATTCCTTTCAGTAGGTTCCACGGCTAAGGCAGCTTCTAATGTAATCTCCCTCTTCATTGTAGTGATATACTTGAAGAAGAAATGACAAAATATTTCCATTTATAAAAACATGAAAATTATTGCTGTACATGATACATATATGTATTAATGAAAAATACCTTAGAATGTGAAGAAAACAGTCCACACAATGATTCTACCTTCCTTTCTTCCTACCTTTCCTGGCTAAAGGACACATATTTTTCAATTATTGACCATCCAAAACAATTTAAAACCTCCAACAGGGCCATAATCATGGAACCACAGAATGGTTTGGGTTGGAAGGAACCATTAAAGATCATCTATTCTCAACCCCCCTGCAGTGAAGGACACCTTCCACTAGACCAGGTGGCAAAAAGCCCCATCCAGTGTGATCCTGAACAACATCCTGAGATGGGACATTCACAACGAATATATCAGACCCAGTTCTCTGGATACAGACTGTAAAATCTTAGTTAGCTGCTTAACCAGCTATAACACACATTTACAAACAGCTCCATTTGCTTTTGATGCTGCTACTCTTGCAGAAGCTCCATTGTGTGTGCTTAGACTTTGGGCTTGTCTTTGTCCTTTTAGGGTTTGATGGAGAAAGCAAAGCACAACGTGATAATCCTGTCTTTAGATCTTCCACCAACTCACACCTCTGCGATGAACCACTCCCTTTCCCACTCCATCTCCTCTACATGCTTTAATTGATATTCATTTCAGAGCTAAGAAAATATTTGCCCCAGAGCTATATAAAGCATTTATAATTGTATTTCAAAGATTTATACTTGGATCTATAAATCTATGACAGAAGTCTCTCATATATCACACAGCACTTTACTTTGGCATGTGTCTGACAGACAAATTGATCAACTCTTCTATCCCAAGCAAACCTCTTAATATCCCTTTTTAGGTTCTCTTTTACTTTGGCCTTTATCACAACTGTAGAGTTGCAGGGAGATACATTATCTGGTAATAAAATAAATGATGGGAGATGGAGAGATCCCTTTAGTGTTGACTCCATTTGCAGAGCTTGGAAGTAATTCAGTGGTTAATTAGAGACATGCTGTTGATGTAAAGTTACTAACTTGACTTATTAGCAACATTCTCTTTGTCTTACAGAGTTTTACCAAGTGTAATGGATGTGAGATGCACTGACTTAACTCTCTACACTACATATTATCAGAAATACTGTTAATATAATTGTTACCACTAGGAGCCAATCAGTCAATGAGCTGAAGATCTTCCTCCTAGTAAGCAAAAAAATACATAATAAAATACATTTGTCTTACTGTTGGCTGCTTTTCTAATACAGACTTTTTCTCTCTGACACATCAAATAATCTCCATTAGTCTCTTTTAACTTGAGTAAGCCAAAGAGAATATTAAAATTGCTTGTCTGTGCCTTCCACTGTGTAGTGGTTTACCCCACCTGGCAGCTCAGCCCTACACAGCTGCTTGCTGACTCTCCCCTGGTGGGAGAGAACTGAAAGGGCAAAGGTGAGAAAACTCATAGATTGAGATAAAGTTCAGTAAGTAAAGAAAAAACTGCATATAAGCAAATCAAATCAAGGTATGCATTCACTGCTTCCCATGGGCTGGCAGGTGTTCAACCATCCCCAGAAAAGTAGGGTTCCATCACGCTTAATGGTGTTTTGGTAAATAAAAACAACATTACTTTGAACATCCTCCCTTCCTTCTTTCCCAGATTTATATGCTGAGCATGATG
>WBNO01013561.1:3082-332784 GCA_013400575.1 Peucedramus taeniatus
TTCCTGCCTCACCCGCCAAGGCGAGAGCCTGAGGCGCCCTCCTGCCCCTCGGAGATCGGGAGAGGGTTCCCACAGCTGTGTGTGCCACAGCCAGCCGGGACCCCCAAAGGGACTCACAGAGGGGCATTGACTACAGACAACAACCAAAATATTGACTGTCCAAAGTTTATTGTCTGTAATGAAAAGAAATATGTCACGAAAAAGGCCAGAGTATAACCTCTGCAGCACCAGGTAAACAACATTCTCTCTTGTACCAGCTGGATGATGCAGTGATGCTGGCAGACAGGTGACCCAGCTTTTTCCAGACAACCTGAATCCCTCTTCTGTGCAGGTATGATCTTGCACTTCTAAGATCCTCTGGGAGCGGGTTTGATAATTTCTGCATAGCTGTTTGTGGAACCAGCAGCGGGACTCCCGTGTAAATGGAGCTGCCTGTGAAACTGCCGTGGATCAGCCGCGTTGGAATGAAGGAAGCGTTCGCACTTCCAAATGTGAGATGAAGATTCCTGCCGAGGGCAGCGCTTGACTTCGGAAGAGGAGAGGCTCCCTCCTATGGCTAAACCATGTAAAGCTATGAGCACCACCGTGAGCACGGATGCTTCAGACAAAAAGTCAAGAAAGAAGGAAAGAAAACTATAAAAAATCTCGCTATTACATATGCAAGGCACATGGAAACTAAAATCCAGAAATCCATATTTTGCAGGCACAAAAAAAACATTTTAATGATGCAATAATAATAATAATAATGGCATGAATCTGTGTTTTCTAGCTAAATACCTCACACTTCTCTACAGAAATTATGTTTAAAAATATTTTTTTATGTTTTTGTAATACCAAGATAGCTAAAATAGCGTGGCAGTCAGGGAAGTGACACCTTTCTGGAATAAACATGAGCTAGAGAATAATAATGTAGATACATTGCACAAAACAACCAGTGTGTTTAACATTATCTCAAACCCATTAGGCATGTATGAAGCATAACACCAGAAACAAATAATGTATGTGATTGGATCCCTACTTATGATCTAATCTTAGCTTTTATTTCTTTTTTCCTTACACTGGAAAGCCAAGGTTCTGATACTACAGACTTGGAATTAGTGGACTGAATGGTTCAGAAGCACGGGTTTACTTATCTAAGGAAATAGCAACTGTATCCTGAGTCCAATAATGCCACTTGCCTAAAGAACATAACCATGCCAACAAGAGGGGAAAAAATGTTTAAGAAAATACTCAGTTATTCATTTTTGACTTGAAACAGGTTGTGGTTTTTAAATTTCCTTTTTTACAATTACAGCAAGTAAACTTTTTCACCAACTCTCCCTGGGCAGCTCAGCTTACATTCAAGCCTACCAGACCTAAAATGAGTTGTCACGAGTTCTTGGTTTCCATTGTTTTTATGGCAATAGTATTTATCACGTAAAAGAAAAATAAAAATCAAGTATATTGGGCCTGGAGAAATAATATTAATTCCTCTAAATTAATAATGCATTGTTTTACAACTGAAAAAAAAAGGCACAGTGGTTAAAAATGTTTTCCTTTAATTTGCTTGCCATTTTAAGAGGCTCTAATCTTGGTTTTTCATTTGTTGCAGTTCAGTCTCAATACATGTGAGTACAAAAGAGTATGTGACCAAGTACAATAAACAACCTCTTGACTGCTAAAATTTTATTGTGGTATACTCAGCACCTGCACTAGCACACTTTTCATTAATGGACTACAGTAAATGTTTGTATAACTACCAAGAGAGTTTATTAATGTGAACAAAAATTCTAGCAGATAGATCATCCTTTGCAGCAATTAACCTCTACAATAAAATGCAGTCTGACATAAACACAGTTCTCTGAGGCACCTTAGATTAATGAAAGGAGGGATATAAAATCAACCCTGATCCTGTGGTAAGAAATCCCATTTGTCCTACATACCAGCTTTTTTGTAGAGTTTAAACAATTACAGCTTTTATGAAAAATAAAAAGGACAACTTTGAATTTCAAATAAATAATCCTTCTGCAAGAAAAGTTTTCTCTCAGGTCTCTGCATGTGAGTGGAAATTGAAGAAGATCTGGGAAAAGCTACACAGAGATGCTCTAAGACAGTTCCAAGAAGTAATTTGCTGGATGGAAACCCTCATATCTGGAATGTACCAGATTTCAAGGTCTTACAATCTGTTTTTCCCACCTTCTCTTATTCAAGGATGTGGAGTACAAATGATTTTAATCCTCAGACTGTAAATCTCCTGAGTGAAATTCAGTTTGAACTGTTAAGTATCATGGACACTAGAACAGGAAGAAGCAACAACACTGCAAGTATTGTACCCTGGGAATGTCCCATTTTTCTGTAATGCAGCTATTTGATTTGTTTTCCATGTGATGAGGTAAAGGAAATTGTATTGAAAGTGCTTGAAGCAACTTTTATATAAAATATGCAAAATGTGTTGGTTTTCAGTTGTGTGTCACTTCAACCCACACAGTAACCTTGTGCTGGCATTAACTAAACAACAAGATGTGGCATCTCTCATTCATGCAAATAGTCTTGAATTAAACAAGGGTACTTGAAGGAGCCTAGATTAATCACACATGAAACTTCCCAATTCCATGCATTACCTTTACTAAATAATTCAGACATCCCTGTTTGTTTTTTTTTTTTTTTTTTTTTTTTTTTTTTTTTTTTTTTTTTTTTTTTTTTTTTTTTTTTTTTTTTGTTTTTTTTTTTTTTTTTTTTTTTTTGTTTTTTTTTGGTTTTTTTTTTTTTTTGATGATGATGATGATATTATTTTATTCCCCTGCATGCATGGAATTACTACATGTGTACATATGTATGTGCATATATGTGCAACCATATCACAGAAATTACACTAGAAATCACTATAGAAAAAGCATCCCTTTATATATTTTTTTAATTGTCAGGGAAGATTGACAGCATTCTTCTATTTTTCTCTCCCCGAGATTTCACAGAGCTTTTAGAACAAGTGAAGTCTTGAATATGCTCCTTATTTGAATAAGAATGGGGGTGAATACTCTTTGGCAGTAGCGGTGCCTCCAAAGACAAATGTTGCCTCCTATTACCGATTTTCTTGCCAAAAGCCAAGCTCTGAGCCTTGCACTCAGGCTGGGAGTCTGCTGAGCCCATTTCAGCTGGGCTGGCAGGGGTCTTGCTCCCCGAGGGAGAAGGTCAGTCCTGCAGCCTGGGAGCAGAGGGCAGGGGAGCTGCAGGGTGACCCCACAGCCCAGACATTGTGCTCAGGGGCTGGAAGGCAGCTCTGCTTATGCTGGATCACACAGTGAACCTGCCTGACAGACAGAGGTCACCTTCCATCCTGGGGGCTCAGTCACACAGGCAAATCTCCTCCTCTGTACGTTTCTGTCATTTGAATAGCAACTGTGACAACAAGAATGGTTCACCAGAGATGTTTGGGGTGCTGATGAACTCATTTTCAAAAAGCATTGGAAAAAGAGACATAATTGTGGGTGTCTTGCCATTAATAGAAAACTAAATCACATGACTTGGGATGCTCCTTACAAATAAAAGCTGGGTGTAGCAGTAGAAAGGATATTGTGGAGAGAGAGACTAGGTATTAATACACATTTTGAAGTTTGTACTTCATCTCTATTGCTATTGTGCTTCCATCGTGACCTTGGATAATCCTGATCTTGCTGCTCTTTCCTTACCTATTCTTATAGGGCAGTTTTTGTTCTCTCAAAAGATAAGCACTGTTAAGAAACAGCCATTAAGCTTTATGGGATATCCAGCTGTGCTGTGGAGGAGTATCATAAGCTTTTGAGTCTGTAAATAAAAGATATCTATATCTATATCTATATATATGAGAAGATTATCCTAAAAAGTCTATATCTTCCAGATATCCCTTGATTTTTAGTTGTTCTAGTTCCATTTGAACTATTTAAAGGAAGTAATCATAAAACTACTAGCTCTATTATTGGTATCTTAAGAAATAAATTGGTGGGTAGAGCTGTTTCCACTCTTTAGAATTATTTAGCATTTTTATTTTCCCACCAGGGAAGTTAACCATATCTTTCAGAAATTATTTATACACCAGTAGTCAAGTATCAAAAAAAAACCCTGTTCATTGCTGTTTTCCTTTTATTGCTGATCTTTTCATAGAATGAATAGAAATAACCATAAATTAGAAGAGAGATTTATAGGATGTAGTATCTAGCACAGTATGAAGTATCCAATCATTTTGCCTACACAGAATTCCGTTTCTAAGCAATTCACTTACAATTAATAATATACTGAAATCATATTCAACAAATCATGCTGTCTTCAGAGAGGAAGGTGATGTGTTGAACACCCAGGAGCTGCATTGATAGAGTAACCCAGCACTGCCCAGTTCCCAGCAGTATCCCAGAGCCAGATGTGCCAGTACAGTTTCTCCATATTCACTGGCCCAGTACTGGCAGCCTCTTGACAGACATCACACACCATTTGTACTACAAAGACAAATCTGGGAATGAGCAGACACTCTGGGGACATCCCCAAGAGTCAGCAGATTAAACATCATCTAGAGAAAAAGCTGCTGGAAGCCTTATTGTTGCTTTCAGTGGGGACAGCACCATATTCTGTGCCAAAGCAGGCATACACTGCCTTCACCAAGGCTGCTCCTACACACACAGACATCCTGAAGCAGCAGAAGAGAGGCTGTGAAGCAGTTCTAGTGTTCAATCAGCTGCTGATCTGCACTGTGAATACCTGCAGGATTCATAGTTACCTGCTGTAGGAGTTACAGTGCTATTTGTGATTCATATGACAATTAGCTCCAGGTCTTTTTAGCCTTCAACCCTGTAAGAAACTTAAAAATCCTACTTGTCTTAAACACTATTGGGATCACGGAAGGATTTGCCCTCTCTGGCAAACTACAGAAAAGCTGTGACTACCAAAGCCCACCCCCAACCCCAAATATGCCTCCAGGATTTCAGGAATTTGGACTTTGAGTTAAGCCACCTGACAGGACCTTGAGATAAGATAAACGCTGTACTATTGTCCAGTTATCTCAGGTCTAAGGAGAAGTAAACAAGGCTGGGGGATGCCATAGCCCACAGGCTCTTTTACTGAGGCCAGGTTTTCACACTCCTTCCCTGCCAGTCAAGAGGGAGGAAGAGATTTTGAGTGAGTGATGGTGAAAGCTCTGGTCCACATAAGACAGAAGAAGTGACACCCACCACCAGAGGCTACAGGCTGGGCTAAGTAAGCAGACCCTGAGAAGATGGGATGGTGCTTTTTATCATGTGAATTTTCTTCCTGACACAAACTGGCCCAGTTGTAAAACTTCCCTACCCCAGGAAGGTCATATTCACACAGCACATTTATGTGAGAGGCAGCTGCCATGTCTTAGAAAGGGTCATAAACTATTAAAGACCCTTGAAGTGCCCCCAGACTCATTTCTGAGATCTTCAACCAGAGAACTCTGTGTGATCCACAAAGGTGGCAGCAGATCCAGTTTTGCAAAAGGCAGTGTAAATCTTCCCTGGCCCCTGCAGGGGTGGTGCTTGGGTGTACCCACATAAATCTGAGCACATATTAACCCACTGGACTCTATGTTTTGGGGGACCCCAATGACCAAGAAGATCAGAAGAAGAGGATCAATGGGATACCACTGGATCCACAGGGATGGTAACTATCTTTCTACTCTACTCTGTCTCTCTGTCACTCTCTTTCTTCACCCTCTCTCTCTTTTTCCTGTTTTTCTATTGCTCTACTTCATATTTACTGTTAAATAAAATCTATATTAATGACTTCAGCATAAAATCTGCTTTGCATATTAAATTGTGCAGAGGCATCTCTCACTAATCATAGTAATCAGATCATAAAAAATCCCCAACATATACACAACTTCAGTGAAAAAAAATAGCCTACTCTTTCCCTTTCTTCTCATTTCCCACTATCCCTTAAGAGCCAACACCTCCATGGGCATGGAATATGTGTTAGGTCAGAATTTCCAATGAGTAGACCTTTTTAAGTTGTACACTGCAGTATGAGTTTGAGTTAAAAAAACCAAGACTGTAAATTCCCAGATCTTCAGTTTTAGTCTGGGAAAGAGTCATCTACTAAGCTTGTACAGTGTCTAGAATAATGTGCTTTTCAAGTACAATATAATATACAAATAATATCATATAATGCAGTATAATATTATGAATAATAAAACAAAGCACTAGAGTTAGAGCCAAAACTGACATTTAGGTGAGTAACGTAACAAGAGATTTATGGGTTTACATCCTCCACTATTACAAGAAAGCCATCTGTGGACAGACATATACCTACTATTCCTATTAGATTTGTGTCACTGACAGTGATTACAAAGAAAAAAGAGGCAGGAAATGCAATTCATGCTCTCAGCAGATATATCTAATGATGCTATATGAAGCATGGATGATCTGTGGTGATGAGAGGGATATTAGTGTGCAATGTCTGCTTTTCCCAAAGCATTGGCAGTTGCTCAAGTGGAAAAAAAATTGCATTTTTCAACAAGGGCAGATCATCTATGTGCAAACAGTGGCTCTGGTACACAGAAATAATCAGGAATTTGGGATATTAAATACTCTTCATCAGGAAAATATTGTTGCAAAAGGTTTATTCAAAAAGACAAACATTTCATGAAGATATCTAGCTTGCAGTTTGGAATCTGAATCTCCACATCTGAAGTGACTGTCATAAGGACAAGCTATTTTGGGGTTTTTTTACCCCTTCTGGGGAACAGCCTAAAAATACTCTTCCGTTTTTTCTTTTTTTTTTTTTTTTTTGAATCTCAGAAGATTTTAATGGGATGAGGAAATTGTTTCCTTCCCAGCTCTCATGGTGAGTGGCTGGCAAATGATAGCAACACACAGAATGCAAACAGCTGGATTCAATCACTGCACTTAGTAGGTCCATGAAATGTGATTGTGGATGCACCAGGTACTCTAAGAACCAGTAAAGAGAGTTCTTGCAGACTCCAGGACAGGCATCTGGCATTAACAGAGTTCTGAGACTATTGGGGAACACGGCACATCACACAGCCAATTGATGAACCAGTTAATCACACTGTAATTAACATAGATGTGTAATGACCTGTGCTTTGCTGTCTTTAGAGGTAAACATTCAGATACAAGAAGACACAGCAAATTCTTGAGCTGTCTCAGTGAGATGTTGGTATTTGAAACCAAAGTCACTGTCACACCTTTCTAAAAATACAAAGATGTGTTTCTACAGCAAAGCTACTTTTAGGAGGAACATTGCCCAACATGTGTGACTCACAGCACCATTTGGTGGAAAAAATCACTCTATGTAAAAGAAGACATCTAGAGAAAGATGTACAGATTCAAACTCCAAAAAAAGGCTTTCTTACTCTCCAGTCCTCTTGTCTTCTAAAATTCATTATTTTTAGTATAATGTATATCTGTCTTACCACATTACTGATTTAATGGTTTGAATAAGTGTTTTCACATCATCGTATAATAAAACGATATTTTCAAAGTGATGTTTTATTATTTTTCACTGATGGTGTTATCAGATGAAAGATCAAGAAGTGGATGAAACAAAAAATAAACATATTACAAATCTTTGCAATTGTCAGCTTTGCTAAGTCACACACACATAAATTGAAATTTTATAGACATGGGAAAAGTTGTGTTAGCTGAAGGGGTTTTGTAAGCTTACTTAAATAACATATTTTATATCATCAATCAGGTTCCAACAAAAATATGTAATTTAAAATTTAAAAAAGAGAACTCAAGGAAGTCCTTTTGCATGTAGGTTGGTAGCTTATGGCTAAGCAAAGGGTTAGTCTAGATTCGCTTCTAGACTTCTTTCCAATCTGAACTTTCCCATGAACTTATCAACTGGCTTTTTTAAGTTTAAAGCCTCTGAAAAGAATAAACTAGTAATTTGACTCCTAGAATTATTTTTCATTTTAAAAAAATAGGACGATAAAAAGGCAGAGTAATTTCAACAGCACCAATGTGTAACAGAACCGTACCACAGCCTTTAGTGCTGCACCTCTCTGATGGCTCTGGACAACTCACCCCAGCAGCAGGAGCTTGGTGTGCCTGTGGGGACATCCACAGGGATTGTTACAATGGCCTCTTACAGTCACCCTTTCTGCCACAGCTAAAGACCAACCTCTGATCCCAAGTTTTCAGACAAATGTTATAATTGGAGCAGGGGTGGAAATCCATTTTTAGACTTGGGAATGTGTTATCAGGATATGTTACTGCAGGTTTGGATGAGACAAATTGACTTTTAAACCAGATTTCCTAATGTAGGCAGGATTTTTTAAGAATGGACTAGACACGTTTGTTTCCACTTAAAGATGGAGAATTAATGCCTAAGAATAGCAGTTAATAAAAAATAACAATATTCCACTGAATGAAAAAGGCCTTTTAATTATGACATAATAATTTCCTGATGGAATAAACCAAGTCTATATAATGGCATATAATGAAGACTGAAGCTAAAATGCAGTAGCTTTTTGTCTGCAAGCATTATAGTGAAAGATTTCTGAAGAAGCTTTATAGAAAAAAGCACTGAAAAAGCAGGAAAGTAATGTTTCAGTCAGAGGGGGTTCTTACAGCTTCTTTATGCAAGCTTGTCTTCTCATACTTTCTCTCCTACACTCAGGTAAAGTGTACAGTATGAAGAAATACAAAGAACTAAAAATTGTTAACAGAATCCTATCAGGCTTTTTTTGATTTTTGTGTGTTTGTTAAATAAAATAACATGATGATGTTATAGATCCAGCAGAATGTGATTTCAGCAAAAGCTGAATAAAGCATAAACAGGACACAGAGAATCTACTGAACTGCTGTCCTGCACAATCACTAATCCCCACCAGGAGTCTCGTGCTTTATATCTATACCTCACCTGAAACATATCTTGCTTTTCTGCTGCCTTGTACCTCATTTTGCTAGATAAAGAGGAATAAGGAAAAACAATGAAAAAAGTGAGAGGGCGTGCTGGAGATTTGGGGATACAGAATGATCTCTCTGACAAATCTGCTCATAATGGATGAAAATGCAGCCCAAATGACTTATGGAGTTTGCTTCCTCACAAACATATTTAGTGTATTTTCCACTTCTCACATGAATCTACCATACATTATTTAAGTGAATTGTTTTATTATCTTTATCTGTGCATGGTAATTACATCTGATATTTTGCATTTAACTCCTTACTTTAAACAGCGTTTTTGTGTGACTTTAGAGAACACATGTACATTGCAGGAAATAATTCAGCAATTCAGAGAATCATTCAATTTTTCAATTCAGAGAAATGTTTACTCTCATTCCAGAGAATGTGAGTAACTAAAGCTAGAAAGACATGCATGACAGACTGTCCTTGATATGAGTTTTGCCACTCTATTAATTACTGCAATTTTACTCATAAATTAATTACTTCATTTACCTGTCTAAAGTAGTAAGCATACCACAGAAGGCAATCTGATTAATACTCAATACTAATGAAATAAAAACATGTTGGACTCATCTCTAAAAGCTCCAGTCAGGACAGAATCAACATTTTGCTGAATCCTAAGATATATGCAGAGATCAGCATCCCTGTCCCATGCTATAACATCATGCATACCTATTACAGTTAAAAATATAATAAACAAGAAAGGAAAAATTAAGGGAAATATAGTTTTTCTAAACAGATTAAGATGTCTTTGTGTCAATGTCAAAGTATCAATGAACTCTATTGCTAAGACACTAACCATGTTTCATGTATTTCCTGGGAGCTGGGAAAACAGTGATTCTGTATCTAGTTTTTATAACATATAACTTCAAATAAGCCATTGAATGGCTGCACTACAAATTTTAAACATGTGCATCTCCACTCCATTCACAAATTTACCCAGGTCTTCAAACAGATTCATATATGAAAGACTGTACTCCTTTAAAGTTCACAGTTCAAGGCAAGTTTTTGGCACATGAATGTAAAAAATCCAATAGAAATGAAAAATATGTTTTTACAATAGCAGCTCAGAAAAGAAGACCATGTCTTTGAATAGGAAATTCAAAGTAGTTACCAAGCAGTCTTGAATTGTGATCCTACCAATAATATTCCAGAAAGCAGCACATACAGTGTGAGCAAACTATGTGTCAGAGTAATCTTCAAGAGGCACTGGAAAGAGAGAACATCACAGAATAACAACGCACCATTATTATTTCTCCAATTTTACAGCAAATTACAGGTATTTATGGAGCCCAGCACTCCAAAAAAAAGTATGCAAGACTTCAATATTGAAATGCAGAACTAGGGGCTACCTACATGATTCTCTAACCCCTCCTGAGTATTTCAATTTGCTTAACTGCAAAGAAAGACTATGAGCTCCTTTAATTTCCTATTTAACCTCCTACAGATGAACTGTACTCTAAAAGAAGACTCTAGAATTGCTTCTGAGGATTTGGATAGTATTTACGTATTAAAATTATTGGATGTAATTTAGGACTTTTAGAACTTCAACAGAGAAACACCTGTTAGTATATAGAAAGATGATAGTATTGAAGCACTTTTATTCTAGTGTTTCACTGGGAGCTGGAAGACATACTTTTAATAAGATAACTATAACAGTCCAGAAGTAGTTAATCAAAAGAAGAACAAAATAATTCAAATAAAAAAGAAAGTCTGCATGGCCTATTGAGCTTTCTTCTACAGATTTCATTGCCTACTTGAGCAATGACTCATTAAAAGTCTAACTGATAGCCAGTGTCTGTAGGACTCTTGTCTTAGTCAAATACTGCCACACCTTTTAAAAATGCTTATATTTAAGACTTAAAATGAAATAGCTGTTGTGGGATCACAGAATCACAGAGTCAATTAGGGTGGAAGAGACCTCCAAGATCGAGTCCAACCTTTGACCAACCACCACCTCATCAACTGCATCATGGCACAGACTGTCACATCCAGTCATTTCTTGAACACCTCCAAGTGACTCCACAGCCTCTCTGGGCAGCCCATTCCAGCACTTAACCTATCAGAGAAGAATTTTTTCTTAATGTCCAATCTGAACCTCCTCTGGTACAGCTTGAGACTGTGTCCTCTTGTCCTGTCCCTGGCTGCCTGGGAGAGGAGGCTGACCCTCATCTGTCTGTAACCTTACAGGTGGTTGTACAGAGTGATAAGGTCTTTCCTGAGTCTCCTTTTCTCCAGGTTAAACAATTCCAGCTCCCTCAGCCACTCCTGGTATGAGTCACTCTCTAGACCCTTCACCAGCTTCATTGCTCTTCTCCAGATGTATCAGACACATCCTGAACAAACAATGGTGAAATATGGCTCTAGTCATTACTAAGAAAACAAATACACACAAACAAGAGAAGAAATTTAAAGTACTGTCTCTTAACAAAGACTTTTCATCTGTGACATTATTCCAAAGTATCCCATGACATCGTGCAAACCAATCGAAAATATGAGGAGAGGAGAAATAATCAAGGATACAAGTTCAAAATTGGTTTTTCTGAGAAGGAAAATTTGTGGTCCAGGCACATGACTTGTAGCCAGGAAATCTGACTTTTATTCTCAGAACTCACAGATTCCTTGCTCCTCTCAAAAAAGCCCTTCCAAAGCTGCAAATGCAGAAATAAATTAGAAACAACAAAAGGATGGTGATGGAAAAAAGACCAACCAAAAAAAAACAAAAACAAAAACAAACCTGGCTATGTTAAACCAAATTCTTTGGTACTCCAAATACCATTGTGGATACTTGGTTAAAGCAGTTTGTTCCCTGGCAGTCATGGCTTTTTGTGTTACCCTCCTCTAATGCATGGCCTCTGAAAGTGCTGGCTTTGTGCCACAAGCCCCTGCACATCCAGCAGATACCCCAGAACCACAGACACAGGAGTGTGTAAATATGAAGACAGACAGACATGTGAAAAAAAGTGGGCAACAGCAGAAGGTACTTGAAATTTTAATTACAATTGTTCCTTTCTTAGGATGACTTTACCAAGGAATGATGACTTACACTAAGGATATAATCAGATTTTACACATCTGTGCAGCAAACCAGTCATGGCAATGACTCCAGACTATCTGCCTCAACCCAAGTTTGAGACTAGCTGCTGTGGGAAAGGCTCATTTCCAATTTTAACCAGAAATTCTGTTTCAGCCTTGGTTTTTCCAAATTAATTTGTGAGACTAATTCCTTTTTGGCATGCTACAGTTACACCAGTAGGCATTTACCACAGAGAATACTTCTCTTTGAAAATGTCTTGGATGGCAACAGTTATGAGGTGGAGCTGAACTCCTGGAGAATCACAGCTATTTGTAACTGAAATCTGTATAAAAAGTATACAGTATTATAATCTTATAATCTAAGTATTAAATGGAGTAGCACATTTTTGTATGAACCTGCATCTTGTGGAGAAAATAGAAAATGTTTAGTGCCAAATGTGATGCCAAACCCCCTATGTAAAAATAGGTATTTTAAAGCTTTTACTCATCTGCTAGATGACCTCTTATTTACTTACTCTTAGAAATCTTTCTAATTCTCAAAGCAGTGCTAGAAGTTATTAACTTTCATTTCTTCAGCCTTTAAATTTTGTTAAAATTCTAATGGAATAATTTCCTGTTGTGATAAATCATCTCTTTTTTTTAATCTACTGAATCTCCTCTCTCTCCCTCCTTTTTTCCTTTTTTTTTTTTTTTTTNNNCTGAGAGGGTCATAAGGAAGATATATTCAATTCAGTGTTTCCACCAGGAACCAGTAAAAGTTGCCAAAGACAGAAACACAAATAAAGAAAAGGCTGCTCCTCTCCAGCTCCCCAGCTGTCAGGACAGTAAGTTTAGGATTACAGGGCTAAGTACTGTATCCTATTCAAGAGCCAAAGTTGCTTTTGTAACCACTTCAGATAAAAAAATCTGCAAAGGAATGTCTTCAACAGCATTTATGAGCTTGGGTTTCAGTAAAATTAATAAATATTCTTCATTTTAGAAATCAATTGCAGTGAACAGACAGTCTTGCCTGTACTAAAATGAAATATGTCTAAGCAATCCCTGATTTTCAGCCCTGTATTTCCATAAGCTGCTCAGATCCATAGCAAGGCCAGCACACAGATGCAAGCAAATACCACCCCTCTGAAGATAAACAGGAAAGGTCTGTGATACTATAGTTTATTAGCCTTTGAAAATTAAGTAGAATAAACATCTTCTGTGGTTGGTTAAAGAAAGGCCATTTGCACAAGATTCCTTTGGCCAAGAAAAAAGAATCAAAAGCAAAAATTAGAGAAAAGTGGTCAATTTTCCTAAGAAAAAGGCTATGTATCTGAATATGTAACACTATGCTAATTGAGAAGGAAAAAAATTACTGTAATGCCAAAATTTTCAGTGTAGTCTTCTGTCACGTGAACTGCTCTTATTCAGAGTGGGTACTACTCTGAAGTTATTAAAGCAAGAATGATAACAACCCCGTAGAACTCCCAAGGAAAGGGTTAGAAAAAAAGAAAGGGAAATATTTTATTCTTGTAAATATCCTAAAGAACTACAAATTAAAGATACATCCAACTGACCCAGCCATAAGCAACCAGAGTACCATGTTGGTCTCAGCTTGTTTCCCATGCTTCAAAGCACCAAGCTTACTAAAACATGAAAAAGCTGAGTTGGCCATCAGATCATCATTTCACTTCAAACCAAGTGAGAGGGAATAATTGTCTGGCACAAATGATCTTGATTTATGCACATTGTAGTGTTTGTGCTCTCTGTATGAAAACTGGAAATCACATGATCATTTGCACTGAACTAAATATTCCTCAAATTTTATTTTTTCTTTGAAAATACAGAGAGAAAACAACATATCTCTGTAACTGCATGCACTTCCCAAATGTATTTAATAACCATTTCTGCTGATCTCTTCTGATTATTATAAATAAACTTATAACTCATACTTGTTCATTCAAATTATATTCTTGCATTATTGTGATCAAGAACTTTGCTCTTGGCTGTTGTCTGGTAATATTTTGAGTGCCTGTACTTCTGAAAACCTTTCCCAGCCTGAATACTTTCTATTCAGAATGAAACCAACTGCAACTCCCTGGGCTAGTAAAAGATCTATGGCCACTTGCTGCTCACAATTTCAAAGGTTTGAACACAGTTTAAAGAGCAGCTTCTCCTCTGCTCTCCCTAGATCATTCCCCAGAAATGTTTTCTTTATAGTGGCAGTTAATAAATGTTTTTTTAAGAATATTTGAAGAAAATATTCACAACAAAGCCGGCATAAAGAATAGCAGCAGTTTCACGTTAGCAACATTTCTGAGATCGTTAAGGTTGACTGCAAAGCTGGACTTCAGCTCTTGCAGATCCACAGAAAGCTTGCAGGGCTGAGCAGCTTAAAGCTGACAGGGCATAGAAGTGGCTTGGCTGGTCAGCAGTGTCATCTTATATTTTACTAGCTGGTCACTAAAGCCATGCAAAAGCTAGTGTAACTGCTTAAATGTTAAATTTCTCTTTTTATACAATGTTTACTAATCTTGTAGAAAATCATACAAACATTTATCACAGTTTGAGGTGCCAGATCCTTTCCCAGCTGTAATCACAGAGCAATGCAACACAATGTTTCAGTGTACCAACTGTGCTAAACAGAAGCATCATGGTTTTCAGACACTGCTACAAATCATTTGGATGGATGGTTTTGGCTCTCTGTAATGCAGATGCGAAGAAAAATTAGTGTGTTTAATTTTACCCTGAATTTTTTCGTGACAGAAAATGTTGCATGTATATTCTTGTCAGAATTTTGGATATGAACTTCATAGCAGGGCACAGATATCTCCCAGTGACAGGAACAAGAGTTTTATCATTCATTTTCATGGAATCAAAAATGAGACCAAGACTTGGGCAAAACCAGACAGGGCTGCAAAACATCATATCTGTCAATTTCTGATGTCTGGATTGCAAGGATCACAGCTGAAATTCTAGTGACTTGAGGAACATATGTCAACTGAATATTTCTTGTTTAGTATTGCTTTCTATTTCAAAGCATACAGCAAACTGTCACAGATGTTAAAAACTTCTCAAATTTCATGCACTCATGCTCAGCTGAATTCCTTCCTGTGAAAGATCCTTGACACTTTATTTAATATTTTTATTTTGCTCTGCAGAAAATACGGACATAGGATGGAATGATTTTTTAAACATTTCTTTCCTGAGGCTTTAAATGTTATTTACCAACTTCCTCAGCCAATAGCTTTGTTTCCTCGCTGTAAACTAAATACCAGTGGATAATAATTTTCACTTGAAGTTATTTTGCCTTTTTTTCTCCTTCCAGTGTTTAAAAACTGCACATCTATCTCTAGTTAAACTGGAATGCTACTCCAACTGGACAGGATACACTGTCATTCCTAAATCCTGCTCCAGGTCATGAAGAAGTAATGGGAAATCTGAACAGAAACTTCAGAGGCAGCTGGAAGGAGCCTGTGATGTGCTCACTAATGGCTTCCTTTAAGTAGTGCCAAGGTCAATTAATTGTGTGTTTCAGATTTGCTTATTTGAGCTTATTCATAACATTGCACTATTTCAAAAGCAAATACGCAATAGAATGTAGCAAGAAACCAGAGAAATCTTGGTTCAGGAGTAAAGGTATATGTATGGGACCAGTTCCTCCCTCTACCACAAACTGTCAGTGTGGCATTAGGCAACTTGCTTTAGTCCAAAGTCTCATACCTTGAGAAAATATGAAGGAGTGGGAAATAATTTCAGTGGAGAAATGACAATCAAAGCAGCTGAGGATCCATCCAACTGATACCTTGCAGTTACTATTTCAGTATTCACATATTCTTTTGTGCACTAAAAAAGCAAAAGCCTCAAAATAAACATATATGCAGAAAAAAAATTATAGAACTTAATTGCCAGCAGCACATTCTGCTGTAATAATCTCAAGCATCCACTGGAATGATGAGAAGTTATCAATATTTGTCAGGAATAATTTTATATGTCATCAATCTTTGCATGTTAATTTATACTTAACAGCTGGAAACTAATACTGTTGGCTATATAAGCTGGTAGTAAGTACAACCAAAAATGGAAATAAAGAGAAATACCTGACAGATGTACTGAAGGAAAGAGAGGTGGTACAACAGTTACTGTCATTGGCACCAACTGTGAAATACCAGCCCTTTTGTAGCCTGGGAAAATCAGAAAATCAGAAGCAGCAAATGTAAATCAGTCTGGCTGAACATTGCATTATTCTTTTCAAGAAAAAAAAAGTTACAGACTGTTATCATTAGGCAAGAATGGACCTTTAGGTCTAATTTTTTAGTTACTTCACTCTTCCAGGAGGAAAACATGGGAAGAATAAGAAAACCTATTAATAGTTAGTTATGCATAAGTGCAGCTGATCCTCCATAAAAGCATGTCAAAAATGTAGTCAAAAGTCCAACAGTTTTTTCACAACCTCCCAGAAAGCAAAGGGGTTGAATAGCAAGACCAGTTCAATACTCAGATTTAAGGAGAAAGAAGGGAAAGCAGAATGAATTTCCATTAACCTGCAGTCAATATGCAGTGTAAGCAATTCTCTTTGAGATTTAAGTGGAATTTACAGTATCATAAGCCTTCCCTTGTGAGTCCAGCCCTTTAGTCCACAATCGTTGCAGTTTAGCTTTATTGGTGTTTTCAGATGAGGAGCCAACCACTGAAGTACTTGCTGAGTTTTTTCTCAAAGGAAAGAATTTCAAACTGAAGGATGTTTGGGGTTCAAAGAAAAATGAAAAGCACTTAATTTGTCTACTCAGAAGTACTTTCAAAAATACACAAACTGTGATTCCCCAGAGAACTAGTCTGCAATTACTCAGATATCTGAGGATGTCTGGGACCTCTGCCCCTCCAAGAAAAGCACAGATAATCCCAAACCTATGCCTATGCTTCCTATTACTATTTGTGAAGTCAAATTTATGAGATTTGAAGCTGGTCTGAGTAATTTTTAAAATACATTTCTATAGTCCTGTTACGCTATCCTAGCTCACAATTTTCACTTTCAAACCCATTTTTTTCCCCATGGGAAGTGAGTAATAAAACCTGAAGATTTTTACATTTTTGATGTGTGGAAGAAGCTGAAATCTATTATACCTTCTTAAAAAGGTAGAAACCAAAGATTTTGATGTTTATAAATAATTTTATTTAAAATGACTCCACAAAGATGATAGTTTTTCAAATAGAAATACACACATGGGTATCAATTAAATATAGGTTTTTATTTTGGAGTTTTTGGGGTTTTTTTTACATATTTACAAGCCTAATTAGCTTTCTGCTTTCTCTAACTGTGGCCACAGTTCTCAAACCATCTGCAAATTTCTCTTTTCAATGACTTATCGGTGCCTGCCCACTTGTACAAAAATCAGCAGAACAGGATCCTAGGTCAACAACTAACAATGGCAACTTCTGTTTTCTACAATTCCTGACCCTATCTTGCATTCCTAAAATTCAATGGGGACTTTAGATACTCAAATCTTCTTACTTCCCAAAAGCAGAATAAAAGCAATGTGCTGTCAGCATGTTTTCCCTCTCTGTTTGAACATAGCAATTTAATCACTTGCAGGAAATTCTCCAAAGTGATGAGCTTAGAAACAAGGGGTTTGATTCTCTTATTTCTCCCTCCAGAGTACTTTAACGGTACAGAGACATTATTTGTATTAATATATTAATTTTCAGGTTAAGAGCAAGCAGGCTTTTCTTGGAAGAGCATTGTGTTTTGTCAGCAATTTAGAAGCTAGTGGGTGCAGATGATTTCTCAGGAATTCCATTTTGGCCCTTCCACTCAGGGAGGCACATGTTTCCCCTGCCTCACCATGTCTCCCTGCAGCTGCTGGCCCAGGAAGAGAAGGGATCCCAATGGGGACCCTGCTGGGAGCTCACAGGCAGAACATGCAGCAGCTCACAGCAGCCTTTGCTGGGGCAGCCACATGGCTCCCACTCTTCTGCCCAGGGCTTTCCTGCTACAGATTCCATAGAAATGCATCCCCTTCCAGGGCTGCCCGGTTGAAAGAGGCCATGAGGTTTTGAAGTTACCACAGGGATAATGGCAAAGAACATATTCAGGCACACAGTGCTATAAAGATGGAACCAGGCTGAAAACATCTGATCAACCTGAGAGAGTAGAAAGAGAAAAACAATATAAGGCCCAGACCTTGCCCTGCTTTGATGAGCACAAGTCCCTGAGTCTTCATTTTCATGGGTAACTGGAGAAGCCAAAGGAATGCAGTATGGGTCAAATGAGTTAGGAACAAATCCCAACAAAGACTATGGCTCCCTGAAGCTACTGCAGTGGTACCAATACAACTTTCTGTAAAACTCCTCTTCCCATCCTTCCGCTTTTTTTCAGATAATGAGAAAAAAAGAGGAAGTTCTCCCAGCTGAAAGAATGCTGGCACTCAAATGAAGCAAGTAGGTATTGCTCAATATATTTCAGTTCCTGAGCATCTCTAACTTAATTTTGGGTGCTGAATGGGATGCATTCAGTAGGAATCTTCCTCCTTTGAAAATGTCACCGTGGCTGATGAAAAGGACAGAGTAGATAAACATCACAAAATGCTATCGGGGTAAATGTAGGGAATAATATATTAACTTTGATGTAAGCCTTTTATGGCATACATAAAAATAAATTATCTTAAAAGTTAATACCAATCACCAAGCACATATATGTGAAATCACAAGAGCCATCAGTGAGTTACAGATCACTATCTGAGTAACAGGACCCATGTGCTATAGCTCTGGATAAATCATATTTACATAATCTGGCTGTGCTCCCTTGCACATATCTCTGCAAAGCATCATTTCATTATCAAGACTGTTTCTTCCCTGTGAAATGTAAATCTTGCAATAGGGGCCTGCTGAGATACAGGGCTGAGTGCAATGTGACTCCACCATGCTAATTAACTAACAGGCAGGCTCAATCTCAAAGTAAATGTCAATCCATGTGATTTGAGAAATTGCTGCACTGGCATTTTCTTTACTGCCTGAAGAAAGCATTCAGAGTCATTCTTTACTTTAAATGCCAAACTACAGCACACTCTCTAGTCCTAGGCTACCATTCAAGTTTGTCCCCCTTCTTAGTTTCTCTATCATTACCCTAATTTGTTAATTTTCTCCTTTTTAAAAGTCAAATATTACAGGATAACATTATAGTATGTGTATACTTATATAGGTATAATAGGTGACATTATCAAGATGTGTAATTTAACACAAGTTTTCTTGAAAATCATACAATTAAACATAAGACAAAAGAAGATACTAAAACAAAAGACTAGAAAGAAATCACATTGTAACAAAAACAGGCTTGGTGAGGACAATAGACTAAGAGCTCTCTCTAACTTATGTCAGAAAAAGACATGACCTAACACGAAGTAAAGCACTATTAATATCTATCCCAGGAATGATTTAGGATAATTTTCTTGCAGTTCAAAGAATGCAAGTATGTAGCTTTGAAGCCATCAGCTTGCTCTTTTTTCCCCTATTGTCTGAAAGCATTTTCCACAAACATTTTGTTACCAAACCTTTCAAACAACACACCAGCAACCTGAGATACTTGCTCCTTCTCTTCGCGGGGCAGAGACAAGGCAAGTACAACCTGTAGGTAAATATGTCAGGCCTCAAATTCCTGTCCCAGATTCTTTCCACACCAGTTCCATCTTTACATTTGTGACAGGATCCCCACTTTCATGAAGTTCCTACAGGCAAAGTGGATCAGGCTCAGGAGTCATCATTTAGCATTGGTGGGAATCGCTTCTGATAAAGAGAAAAGTGGCATTTGGTTTTGTCCATAGCTCTTCAGGTTACAGACATCAATTCCCTTCAGCACACATGTAGAGGTTCTCAGAAGAAAGCAAGCAGGGCATGCAGGCACAGAGAGAGGTGCTGTGCACCCCCCTGGTCCACTAAGGGCTGAGAAGCACAACTCAGACTAAAGTACAGCTCTGGGCCCTGATCATAACGGTGACAGGAAGGGGACACAGTCACCCAGAACTTCTTCAAATGCTTTTGTTTAATGAGGAATGGATGAAAATTGTATGGGATGCGCCTTTCATTCAGTGCCTTGCAGATAGACACTTTGACTGACAGATATTGGTTTCAAGTATACTACCTACCTGAGTTTGTTCCTCCTGAAGGTTCACCCCATTCTTGTTTTAAAGCCAAACTATTTTTCATGTTTAATTCTTAAGTTTTATACCAAAACTTTGAGTTTTGGTGTAAAACTTTGAGTTTTACACCAAAGTGGAAAACTCAAAGCAAGAGCTGACCATTTTTACTGATCAGATATTGGATTTTAAGGCTTCAGACCAGTCCAGCTTTTGCATGTTTGGTTGGTTGGTGGGTGAAAGTAGAAAGAAATCTTCTCTCCAAAACTTCTGTGCTGTACTTCCTCTTTCTCCTTAAAATTTCATCCCACTTAAACCACACATAATACCAACCTCTTATCTCTCTTTACTGTTGTCATGCTTTAGCCCCAGCCAATGGCCAAGCTCTATGGAACTGCTCGTTCACTCCCACACCAGCAGGAACAGGGAGAGAATGGAAAGGGTAAAAGACAGAAAACTCATGGGTTGGGATAAATGCAGTTTAATAGGAAAAGTAAAACCTGCACACATAAGCAAAGCAAAACCAGGAATTCATTCACTAATTCCCATGGGCAGGCAGGTGTTCAGCAGCCTCCAGGAGAGCAGGGCCCTACCATGTGTCACAGTGACTTGGGAAGACAAACTCCATCTCTCCAAATGTCCCCCCCTTCCTTCTTCTTCCCCCACTTTATGTACTGAGCATGATGTCAGATGGTCTGGAATATTCCTTTGGTCACTTGGGGTCACCTGTCCCAGCTGTGTCTCTCCTCCCAGTCTCCCATGCACCCCCAGCTTCCTTGCCATCATGGCAGTAGGAAAGACAGAAAAGGCCTTGGCTCTGTGTAACCACCACTCAGCAATAACAAAAACATTTCTGTGTTATCAGTCCTGTGCTCAGCACAAATGCAAAACAAGCCCCATGCCAGCCACTGTGAAGAATGTTAACTCTACTCCAGCCAAAACCAGCACAACTGTTTATGAATTTCAGTTTCTCTCAGCAACAAAACACTTACTCACTCACATGAGTCCTTGAAGCATGCATCACCCAACAGACTTTTCAGGAATGGTTTTTGATCCCTCTCCTGGAAGACTCACATTTGGGTTACATTGCATTCACTAGGTAAGAATCTAGATATTCTCAACTTTTTACCTCTGAGAAAGGGAAAGAGCTCAGCAGACTAGCTCTTATTTCACATTCAATGATAAAATTGGTTGTACACATGAAAAAAATGTTGATCAAAACAAGCTAGACAAACTAGCAGCAGCTCTACATAGAAAACTCATATTTCACTCAAAATCTACTTGACAAATAGCCACCAGAAAGAGAAATTTTCCAAATATGGTGATGTGCACTAAAGTGTCATGATTGTTTCCACTTGCTTCTCACTTGGTTTCAGATAGAAATATACAGATTTTTTCCTGAAGTAAACACACTCTTTTCTCTCTTCTAGTCCCAAAATATTAAGATAATATCCAGCTCTTGGGAAAAAGAAATGAGCACTTTCCTTCTCTTCTAATTAATGGGTATCACCATGTCTTGAAGACTCCTCTTGTCAAAACATGTGTAACTTATAGCAGTTTTCTATTAGTAATGATGTTAACAATGACCTGTCAAATTAACTAAAAACAAGTGAATTAGGATTGCTTGTGAAACAGACAGAAAGCCTGATGGGAATGTCAAAACTAACATAATAGTTTCAACTCTGGTGGTCTTCTAGGATTATATATGACATACTTTGAAAGGTCAGAAACAGTTAATCAGCTTAGCATAGAAGACTTGACCAGAATTGTCACTTCAGAAAGATTTCGAAACATTATACATGCCTTGGTTTTAAAAAAAAACAAACAAACAAAAAAAAAAAACAAAAAAGTGCTTATTATGAAAAATCTATTTAGTGCATTTTGACATATTCTCTTATAATCATATTTCTGTACCACAGACTTGTCTAGACATAAAAAATATATCTGGAGTTTAGAAGGACCATTATTCATTAGAGCAATTCACCACCATCTCACCAGAGTAACTCTTACATTTCTTAATTGAATGAATAGAAGATTTAGGTTAATAAAGTAATTCTTGAACCCAGGGTTTTCTTTAGGAAATAGAGGGTTTTCCAGTACATATTTCCACTTAAAGGCAAGTAACATCTCCAAAAAAACCCCATTAAATGGGAGCTTTGGGAGCACACACACAAAGATCTGAATATAAACCTGTTCTGAAAGCAGAGCTGCTAATCTCCTGCCTAGAAGGAATGCTCTTCTTTGTCCATCCTTGTTTCAAATACAGATATACAACAGGAAAAAAAAACAAAAAACCAAAAAACCATCTCCCAAAGTACATACTTTAATATCTACATCAGTGAAAGAATCTACATTTTTTACATAAATGTAATACTGGCAAATCTGCAGATTTTAATTATGTGTTTTCTGAAAATAACATTTCATATTAAAATATATTGGCATGTCACTACCAACAATACCATAAACCAGCAGAATTTTAATATTGTATTTATTATTAAATTATTAAACACAAATTTAACTTTATTTTCAATACTTGTAATAGATTTAGAAAGACATATTCTCAGATTATCTGGATTTTATGTAGCACCCTAAAACATTCTGCTTTTCACTGTTTTGGAAATAGAAAAGCAGGCTGAGGTTTATGTCTAAAGACCTGACTGTGGGTCACAAAAGGAGAATTCAAAAGAAAGAGGCAGAGTTAGTTGCTAAGAGACCACAGCTCCCGAACACATGCTGTTATCTAATGGCATGCAATGAAGGCTTTGCAGTGAGGGAATGTGCCATGTATCTCTGTGTACCAATAATGCCTGTCATTTACTGAGGGCAAAATACCATAATAATAGTGCAGGAGGCCCCTCATTGTAAGCTGAAGCATACAAACGCTTAAAAAAACCCAATCCAAAAACAAAATCAGCAAAAAAAATCCCCCCTAGAAGTTGTGAGGACTAAGTTCCCTTGAATTCATTAATATTTCTCCATGTGCTTTCAAGTTACTGAATTATGAGTGTGATTACAAAATTCATATCTCTGTTACTAACTTTGGTGATATGAATCCGTATCTTAAAATCAGCAATATAAATTTCCATGACACTGAAGCATAGAGAAGAAAGCAGTCTGTACCAGCCTGATCATTCCAGAACGAAATTGGTTGTATGTGATGTTCAGATGATAGAATACCACCCTTTTCTGCAACAAGCTTTTAACTGGCAGAGTCCTTTTTAGAAAAAGCCAACTTTGGGCTTCACCCTGACTACAAGGCAACACAATGCTGGAAGCGTGAAAAAGGCAAACTATTTCAACATTTACCAGGTTCAGATTACAAAACTCAAAAACTTTAAAAAATGTTTTCTATTTAGAAGTTTATTTTCCATATTTCTACTGCTTCTTGAGCTTAGAAGTTTTACTAAAATGCTGCAGATATCTCAGGAATATAATGTGGAGAATAGATGGTGTTTCTGCAGCTCCTTTGCTCTAAAAGGTTTCAGATATGCCTTTTCCTTAAGCAAAGCATTCCTTCTCTCTCCCAACTCTCTTCTTCTTACTCCTCAAAATGCTAATCTGTCTGAACTTGCAGAAGAATAGGCAGTTGAGGAGCTGTGAGCAAACCCAGCCATGCTCAGCTAAGCCATTCCTGCTCAACCACTATGCCTCTAACTAGATTCAGCACCCTTTCACATGTCTCTATCCTCTGGCTATAAAAGGCCAGTTCAAGACTAGCTGAAACCAACCACTAAAGCTGTACATGTCTGTAATTAAACAAAATTAATCCCACATGTACTGTCATAATTCTGGAAGATTTCAGGCCATCTAGTCCAGCCTCCCTGAAATGAGCAGAGACATCTTCAGGTTGCTCAGAGCCCCATCCAGCCTGACCTGGAATGTCTCCAGGGATGAGGCATCTACCACCTCTCTGGGCAACCTGTTCCACCAACACCACCCTCATTTTAAGAATCATCTTCCTTATATCTATGCTGAATCTACTCACTGTTAGTTTAAACCTTTGCCCCCTGTCCTACCAAATGTGACTGTGGATAAGGTAACACATGAGGTTACCAAGGTCCAGGATACAGATGTACACCCTGTTATACTAACATTTATTTATGAAATTTATGCAACTTAACTCTAGCAAAAACAGATAGGATGCTTACAGAATAAAAACCAAACCAGGCTATTTCCACTCTTTTCCCTTGCAACATCACACTAAAAAGGCAGCTTTAAGGTTTCTTGCACAAAGCCTATGCAGAGCCTTTTCCCAGCACTGCTCTACCCCATGCCAGTGGCCTTTTCCAGAATAGAGCATCCAGACAGAGAGTGAAGTTCTTGTTCCTAGAATGGGAATACTGATGCTCCCTTGAAGATGTGAATCTGTTCTATGTTATTCATCCACAGAGCTACAAATGAATATTTGCTTCTTAGCAAAATTATTGAACTAATAAAGTGTAATTGTTCCTTTGCAGCTATTGTGGTCAGTAACAAATCCAGCTTGCATGAATGTGCACTCTATTCTTATGCCAAAATTCTCAAAGAAACAAAACATTGTGACATTCTTCCCTTAATGTGTGTCTTTAATTACTGATAAAAAAATGGGAGTTATAAATGTGAACTAAAGAAAAATTTTGTGCATTCACCTAAATTCAGTGAGGTTATTTCCCTCCCCACAAATTCCTGAAGGCATCAATTTAATTGCTGTTTCCTTCAAATATTCAAAATAGAGGAGGCAGAATATTCAACCTTTGAATGAACATTTTGTTCACTCAAAAATGTTAACTAAAACTTCTGGGAAAAAACAAATAACCCTATAAAACCCATGCCTATAATTCGGATCAGTGTCCACAATCAAGACAGAAAAAGGTGCAGAAAGGCAGCAACCTTCCCCACTCAAACATCAAACTCATAATGAAAAGGCAATGAACCATGCATTTAATTTTCAAGAATATTCAATCAGAATATTAAAATGCATTATGATTATAAGATGCAACTAAAAATCCACATCTGCCATATAGCCATAAAATCTTTAAGTGATTTAATAAGTCAACAGGATTTCCAAATTAAACTTACAAATACTTATGTATAATCAACAAAATCAGCATACACACGTGTATGTATGTGTTTGTGAATTTTAAACAGAACAGCATTTATCTGTGAATAAATTTATTATGAATTATAATCTTCCAATAGTTATGTTTGCAAGAGCAATGATCATGGTTCTGACTCCACTGTAGTCATTTCAAAACCTCCATTTGCTTTTAAAAGGTTCATCTCTCTTCCAAGGGTACTAAACATAAATAGGTTTGGAACTGCAAGTATTCTTAGATAAATATAAGAATAAGACCAGTGTAAGTGCAGGCATGGAAGTAAGACCCTAAGATCTGAGTTTCTATTTCTATCTCCAAACAGTCACCACTTCAGAAAAGGGCAGATCATTGCATGCATTAAATAAATTCTATAAATTATATTGCACTATTGTGAGGCACTATCCCCATGTTTTCTGTCTTCTGGTAGTGTTTTTCACAGTGCTAAAGAGATATTCTATAGTAAGCATCTGTTATTTTGCATTTCAGTAATCATTTAAATTGGGAAAAATACATGTTTGTTCCAACAGAAGTAAAAGCCTAACATAAGGCTTGGGATTCATTTGGGGTTTTTTAGTAAAGGAGAATAGCATGATTTTATTAATCTTACAGTAGAAATTGAGACTATAAGGAAAAGGTGTGCTTGGATAGTGTAGACCATGAAAAACACACCTTTGAGAATTGAGCCTGTTGCACAGAACCACATTACACACATAGCATGCAGTCTTTGTAATAAAGATCTACATTTCAAAGAAGCAGTTAAAGCCTTTCCTGAGCAGGTTGCAAATCCCTCTAAGAGTTGCACAAACTGAAGCCACTTTGACCTCTCTGTGATGGATTGCACATGGAAGGTTTTCTAAGGAATTTGAGTGCCAACACCTGTTCCAATGAAAAAGCAGCTCACAGTTTCTGGCTCTGAAAATTCAGTTTCATAGAAGAGGGTCTTTGACTTTTAATCTTTAATTGTAATTTTCCACAATTTTACACTAAACACAATAATTCAGATATGTGAA
This sequence comes from Peucedramus taeniatus, assembly GCA_013400575.1. NCBI lineage: Eukaryota > Metazoa > Chordata > Aves > Passeriformes > Fringillidae > Peucedramus > Peucedramus taeniatus. The sequence continues at coordinate 29,205 of WBNO01013561.1, forward strand.
AAAACCTACTAGAATCTGCACAAAATGCTATTGAGCTAGAGGATTCCTAATAAAAGAAAATTAGAATTATATTTTCATTCTATGCCATAGAATGAAGGCATACTTCTGACTTTCCATTGATTTATATATCTCTTTGTAACAAATGAAAAATAGTTATTTGTACAGTATCACTAATGGAATCTTACAGCAGTTGCTAAACAACTTGGAAATGAAAATAAATAAAATTTCTTTTCAATCTGTAATCATTTACACCTTCCTTTTGCCTAGGATATATAGTACAAAACACCACATGACCTCTGAAAGCAGAGTTGTTTTCTACCAATGTTTCTAATCTCTGTAACCACTTCAATCTAAAAAATTTTCTCTCACTTACCTCAGTGTCATGTAATTTTTAACAGACTACAAAAATAGGCAACAATTAATTTCATTTACAATTTATAAAGTACTTAGTAAGTAGTCTCTTTTTTTTGTTTTCAAAAAACTGTTCCTTTCAGCAGAATTGTTCATAGAATTATGCATTTGGTAGGGGTTCATACTTTAGGAAAATGCTAGCAATATACATGCTCTGGCCATCCTACTTGAGTTAACAATAGCAACTACATAATTTTGAGTACAAGCATGCTCCTGGCTCCCAAGAAAAGGGGACACACAAACCCAGTAAATCCCACTGGCAGGAAGAAAAACGCTGGGGGGCCCTGAAACAATTCTTGGCCAGACCTTTGAAAGCCCCACCATGAGTTTCCTCCACAGCTTTCGGGGTGCTTGCAAAGGCAGAATCCCCTTTGTCCTTCACTGTTTCCAGCTGTGGACACAGAGACACAGAGAGCAGAGCTCTCCTGGCCCAGCCTCAGAGCCCAGGGCAGGCAGGTCCTGCACAGAGTACGAGTGGTACCAACAAAGGTCCAGCAGTGGAGGATCCTCACGCACGAGCTGGACCAAAGAGCAGCACGTGCAGCAGCTCAGACCACAGGGCACAGGGAGGTGCAGGCCACAGTTTTACTTGTGACTCATCATTCAGGTGAAATAAAGCTAAGAAATATGACCATGACTGAAAAGGTAGCAAGAAAATTTGATGCTTTGAACCCTGTGTTCTCACAGGGTTCTAAACGCTTCAATATCTGAGAGTAAGTAGCAGACAGGACAGAGAATGGAGAAATGATTTCCTGCCCTTGCTGAAGCCCATTTATTGGAGAATCCAGAAGAAACTCGGATGCTGCTCACTCTTACATTTTGGTTTCCAAATCTTGAATTTCAATACTAAATCTGAAAGTAATACTGATTCAGGGAGACACTCCAACGATTACCTGAGAATATACTCTGAGCAAAGCCAATAACTGGAACAGAGTGTGAAAGTTTTAAGTGCTAATAAGAGAAAGACAAACGGCAAGATACTGAAAGCAGCAGCATTTAACCAATCTCAGAGAGAAAGCACTTATCTTTAATGAACAAATAGCAGGGAGAAAAGGCAGGGGCATGCACTAGTCATAACAATTACACTGAGAGTCTCTGTCGCTAGCTGGCACAAAGACCAAAGAGGAACAGAGCAGATTTATTGCTAGGCTCGTGTAGAGGCTAATCACTAATTCTTGCTGATAGTTTGAAATGTTTTGGATGGTTGATTTTGTCCTATTACCAGACAGAAGCCATCAGCCACTACAGAGAAAACAAACACTTTGTGACAGATACAATATTCCTGATCAATTACCAGGCAGCACAAGAACCTGGCATAGCTGCTCATCATTTCAGTTATTCACCAGCAGATGGGACTTACAGCATATTAGTATTTCAATTAGTCATCATCCTTATGTACTTCATTAGAAAAACCCAGTAAACTAACTAAAAAAGCTCATAAATTTTTTTTTTTTTTTTTTTTTNTTTTTTTTTACAAATACATTCCAATTCTGAGGGTCAGGTCTGAGTGACAAACTGATTCAATAGCTCTTCACTGCTTGAATGTGAGCTGACTTTTGGCATGGCCCATGTTTGGTCCCTTAATCAATTTCTGTTCTGTATGAAATCAGATCCCTGCAGTGAGTAGCTATTGAATCAGTTTGTCTTTCACCTAGACACCTGTGAAATTAACTGATTAACTGACATTCCACACTCAAAAAACCAACAAAGCAAAACAAAAACATACCAACAAACAAAAGAACCAAAAAAAACACCAAACAAAAAAGGCAAAACAAACCAAACAAAACAAAAAACCCCAAATCAACCAACTAAAAAAAAAATCAACAAAAAATCACCTTAGTCATACAAGCAGCAGCACAGGCTCCCCCAGTCCCCTGTAGCCTCCATGCCTGAGCCCCAGCTAAGGATGAGCAAGCAGCTCTGCTCTTTGCCTTTTCATTTCCACAGAGAAAAGAGCTTCAACAAGTTGCTATTTCAAGAGCTTGCCAGAGGCAAGAACAATGGTGCAAAATGTTCATAACTACATGTTGCACATGAGGCACCAAGCAGGAATCAGTTAATTAGTGTTGTCAATCTACTTTGATAGGTACTGGGAAGTCTACAATGAAAGGCTTTGTTTCTTCACTTTTTATGAGGCACCTAATTGTCACAGTTATTTTTACTCCCAGTATCTTATAGTTTGATGTTGAATACAATCAAGTTCCCAGACTCCATTTAAGCCCATATACATACAATCCCATACTCCCACTATGCCTAAGTGACTGTTCAGTTTCAGATTACTGCCAATTAAAACACAGAAGAAGAAGAGGTCCAGGAAGGAGTGCACATTGCACCAAGGTAAGACACACATTATTCTATTTAAAATGACTGTAAATGTACTTGAGACAAGGAAAGCTGTGAAGTTTACATCTTAGGAGAAGGAATCAATTATCTTGCTGCTCAAGGAAAAGAAGGATTTAAAAGAACTCATGTGGCACTGCTGAAGACATCATCTTTCACTGCAGCCAGTATCAGATTATAGGCAGAGCAAGAAAGAAAACCAGCAGGAGAACAGGACTGGAAGGAGGAATAAGAAAGTATTTTAGCTCCTGGATAACTATTTATTACTAGTGACCACAAATCAACAGAAAGAAAAAAAAAACCCAAACAATATTTGTCTATACAGATACTGTTCTTATTAACCAAAATCTGAAATTTTGATGTAAATTATTCGCAAAATAATTCCAGCATGGAAAACCTCTCTTGTGCACAGTCTTGATTTAGTAACACAAGGTCTTTATTTTTGCTCTATTTGACCTCATGTCCTGCAGCCAATTTGTATTTTTTAGTAAGAATAGATGCTCTGCTTCTCTGACTGGACTCCATACTTCTAGCCACAGGTTTGTTTCCCATGCAGGGAAGTACAAGATGCTTTTTCACTGATTTCCTGCTGTATTTTTATAACATTACCAAAAAGTCACACAGTTAGGTCTTAACCCCTATTGATACCTTTTTCTCTTTTCACCAGAGATGTAGTAAAAAATAATAAAAAGCAGGCAGCTAATAGCTACATTATTGAGTTTTGAACATAATTTAGTTGGATTTCAGGTTTTGTTTCTAGAAACTCTAGGAAAATTATAAGGGTTTCAAGAATGCAAAGCACACACTGTCAGAACATAACAGAAGAGGAGTGAACTGCTTAAAATCCATACACAGCCAATTAACTTATATGGCACACAAATGATTACAGATGTTTCAAAAATGTAACCTTTTCCCTGTTCATGTTCAGAATTCACACTGACAAAATTCCCACCTCAAGTTCCAGCGGCTTCGAAAAGGCTCCTCAAATGGTGTGCACAGATATAACATGCTTGCATTATTTAATTAAGCAATGTTGTGTGGCTGAAATTGTGAGAGTAAATAGGTCATTGATGTCTCAAGAGCACTGTGTGACATGCTGAGAATGCTTCCCAGGACAGGCTTCACCCAGGACGGCTGTGTTTTCATTCCCCAGGAAAGTACAGCAACAGTAATCCTGCCTCATCATCCTAATATTTAACAGCTGCAAATTCTAAGTTCTTCTCTGTCATTTATCTGTATCTTGTTGTTTTGTGGTGGGTTTTTTTACCCCTCTCAACAGCCACTGTGGAATTGCATAGCATAGATGGATTTAGGCACCAGGGTCATTTGAGCCAGCCTCCAGATTAAAGCAGGAATAATCAAAGCTTCTAGGACTGTCATGCCAGAGGCCATACCTTCCAAAGAGTGGTTGTCTCACAGAAGGCTCCCCACTTCTCTGCAAAACAGCATCTCAGTGAGGGACACATTTTCTCCATGCCTTGAAAACAACCACAGGGTTGGATTAAGTGATGCTAATGGGAAGTCCCACATCTAATGTGGAGGCGTGGGAGGGAAGATGGAGGAGAAATAAAGCAGAATCCCATTCTGTTTCATCCTGATCCAGTGAACAGAGAGGAGGAAGACAGCAGCCACATGAAGGAGCAAGAGAGAACACAGAAACCAAAGCCTGTGTGAGGAAACCAATTTCAGCTTCCCAGTCTGGTGTCATCCAGAGTGCAAATACCCTTCCACACAGCACTGCTTGGCCTCCCCTCTTCTCTGCCAGGTCTCAGAGCTGCTTTACATGTGATGCTGGTGGGTGTGCAGCATGGATACCCACTCAAGTACTGAAATGGCAGAGACCTGTCAGGAGCACAGCTCTGTGGGGCCAGGACAGAGTGTGCTCCACTGGGAAGCTGCCTGGTGAAGGTGAAGCAGCTGTGGGGCAATACCAACAACAGAGACACCGACCACAAGGGCCTCTCCTCACATCTGAGCTTTTGTCCTCCTGAGTGGCTTTCACATCTTTTGTACTGCACAAAGAATGGCAATATTTGACCTAGTAATCCATAAGTGTTTACCAGAGTCCTAACAAAGACAAAAAATAATTTTCCTCATTTATCACGGTGCTCTTAACGTTGGTGCATTTTTATTTTTATCTACAAAACTAAGCATTGTCTGGTGTAATAGAAATGAGACTCATAATATTACTTGCAATGAATAGTTTGAGCTGGAAAAAACCTCCCCCTTCACCAATAAATTATCTCCAAGAGTAATTTTCTTGCCTCACACTACAACATTGGCCCTTAAATACAACATTTTCTCTTAAATAAGAGAAATAGTTGAAAGAGAATATTTCTGCAAGATCAGTTCCTCCTGCTTTGAGAAATAGAAGTCTCAGCTTCCCAGTGACATTTGACATTTTATGAATATTTCAGTATTTTACTGATCATAAGTGATCCATTATTTTAGACAAAAGCTGTATTGAGCAGGCACCACCTTTTGAATATCCCACATAACCATCAATAAAAGGTCCTTAAAATTCTCCTTTTGTGCAGTGTGCATTTGATCATGGCAGTTTCCCAAATGCTGAATTCCTAATATGAAGTCAGGTTTGTCTCCCCCTCATTCTCCAGGCAATCTGAACTATAAATGATTTTCATTATCAGTTGTCAAGTCTTCATACTGAAGAAAAGTCATAAAAAAAACCCAAGAGAAAACACTTAAAGAGACCTTGTGAATGAGAAAGACCATGATTTATTTTTGATAACAGAATGATTTTGACTCCAATATGAGGTTGCCTTCAGCCCCTATGGCTGTCTCAAGGGTGCTATTTGGATTCTCAATTAAGCTAGTTTAACAAAGAAAGGCAGAGAAATATCCTTGCAATAATAAAAAGAAAATGATGGCCCAAGCCAACATTAAGTTGAGTCAGCCTTTTAAAACAGTAATATTTTCAGACCTGTCAAAATAAGCGTTTTATTATAAATAGAACTTATATTGAGATATTAAAAAAAAAGAAAAGAAAATAAAAAAGCTCACAGAGCACTTAAATATCCTTTCATTGTTTTCTTCAGATCATTCCATTAGATGTTCCATTTCTAATGCACTTAAACTGAGTGTTGGCTGTGCAAATCCTGGGGTAATCTCAGTGGCTCAAACAAGCAGACCCAGCCCACTGTCCCTTCCCCAGGCAAAAAGTTACTTCCAGTTAAGCTTACATGGCACTCCAGCAAGGGATCCCAAGCAGCACTAATAGCAGCGTGATGGAAAACAAGGATTTTAGAGTTCCACAGATTGCTTGGCTGGTTATGTTCTTTTTTGACCCACAGTCTTAGAGGAAAAGTCCTCTCCTTCTAGCTGAGAAGGTTGTGAAAATCATCCTTTTTAAAAATACTTGTGTTGATCTTATTTGTGTTTGGAGAAAGTATCAGATGTGGGCATAGGACTTCCCCTTGGGAATCTACCAGCAAAACAAATCCTGAAGACACACATTGATCAAGGGAATGAATTCAGTGTGTGCCCTGCATTCTTGGATAATAGCAATGTCATGACATTTTGCTTTCTAGACAAATAATGATCTCTCTCTTCCATAAGTGACTGAGCCATAAACAGCACAATCTAAATTATTTCAGGGAAAACTTTCAGTATTTTCTCTTTGTATGTGATAAGATTGCAAAACCTATCCATGCTTCTTTTTATCTGTAGAAATGTACAACTGAGTAACTTCTAATTTCAGGCAGCAGTGCCAGTGCTACACATGTATCCATTCAAAGGAAATTATTTTCTGTAAATTTCAATATTTTGATGCTTTTGTTATGTTGTCAGGAGACCTAACAAGACTGGCTAGCAGGCAGAGCATCTTAGTGCTATTGCCTGTTAGACCCTCCTTATTCTGTTTTTGTCTCTAGTCCTGAACCTCTCTTGAATGTCCATGTATTTCTAAATATTTTTCAGAGGACCTTCCATGAAAGACCTTGCAGAACCTGCTCCCTTTCCATCTTTCTGGCAGGTATGCCCTGGATATTTTTGTGCCTGTCCCTCCTTTTCACCACTGTATCACCTAGCATGTTCTTCATGGTCCTTTTCAGCAGTTTTGAATCAGACTCCCCTCTTCTTTCAATTAATGTACAAAATCAGACTCCTTCTGAACCCATGGGTAATCCTCAAGGACTCTGGACATGAAGGTTTGGTTTCAGGGCTTGCCTAATTCATGTTTTTCCTTCTTTCTTTCTTGTGTAAATCTGTATATTTGTCTTTGCTTCTGTGATTCATTTCTTCAATTCCTTTAAGGAAATAACAGTTCTCTAGTACAGTTTTCTACAGATTTTAGCAGCTGCCTCTGTGTTTGAATTTTATAGAGCATTTCAGATTAAGCTGGGATGAGAAAAGCTACAGAAAGTAAAGCATATTGGAAAGACTTGTGCTGGTTTTATACTGTGCTGAACTTCTTCCCTACCACAGCTCAAGAAAAAGAAAGCAAATCCAGACAAAAGCTCATTAAATTGTGCCAGGCTACTTCTTAGACACTGTCCTATGTTGGACGGACATAAAGTCCATTTCTTTCACTGCTTTTTATATTTCCTAATTTTGTTTTCTGCTGTGAAGAGGGGTTCCTATTCTATGTGAAGACTTATAGGAAGGACATTCAGAGTGATAACAAGGCCAGGAAATCTATGTTAAATTAACTTAAGAAAACCATGATGTTGCTGTAGTAAGACTGGGTTTACAACTAAATATGATTAAGAAAATAACTACTACCTTACAGATGAAGTCTAGCATCAGAATCTCTCAGATTTCAGAAAAACATCATAGGTAAAAAAGAATACAGAACGCCTTTTTCTGTTGTTGCTGTTGTTATTAGGGAACCACTCTTCTCAAAGAATGCTGTTTTTTATTTTTTGCATGTTTTTTTCAACAAATTTAATTTAAGACAAACTAGACAAGGAATGTCAGATTGGGCTCCAAACATTAAAGTGTGAGAAAATATATTTTTCAAGATCAGTTTAATTAGACCAACTGGCATTGCACCAAGACCCATATGGGAAATACAATTTTATCACCAAGAACTTCAGAAGAATAGACCAATTCTCTGGCTAGCCTACCTTTCCACCTAAGCAAACCAATATGGGCAATTATGGTTTCATATACCTGTAAAAAAAAAAATAAGAATCACACTTAGGTAAAATAAAAATAAACAATTTAATCTGAAGCTTAACCAACAGAGGCTTTTAGTGCTGAAAGTAACCAGCATTTCCAAGCTATTGAGGAGCTCACTGCCACCCCTCCACCCCTTACACTCTTGGTATCACACAGGGTTCCCACACATCCATAACATGTGATCTGACAATCACAAGAGGTAGCAAAAGGGCACAGCCACACCTGAGTTTAGTCAAAATTATTAAAAAAAAAAACCCTTTTACCAGTGGAAAAAAACCCCACAAAAATCGTAATCCTTGTGTGGTCTTAAATCTTATTGATTTATAGATGGTTTTAGTGGCTAGCAGTTTCTCATTTCAATTAGATTTATAAAATTCAAATCATATCTGCATACATCTTACTAACTATAGACTGAAGTTATTAAATAAGATCTTGAAAAATTGCTTGTAATTAAAGCATAAGTTGAGTCTCAACTCAAGCTTTGGAAATTCAGTTGAAATTAAGCAGTAATGAACCTGTATTTTTACAGGGTTTTTTACTTTCAACCTATAGTTTGCCACATCTGCTTAAATTCCTTTCCAAAGCTGTACAAAAGCTGAGCTGTTAATGGTTTATTGTTGTGTAAACTGTATTATTAAAGTATGCATTTGTGTTTTTTCTTCATCTATGAAGTCTGTTTTATAGGTTTCCACTTTTTTTTTATTTGCATGTTGATTTATATGCATCAATCATAAAAATAAATGATATAGTTCATATAAATAAGCTGAATACTATTTTAAGGATCACAAGTATACTCGGTCACCTAAAATGTGTCATTGGGAAGTTGTGTTTCAGATCACTACCTTCCTCACATAATAGGCAGCAGTTCTGATTACAATAAATTTACAGCACATTAGAACAGTAAAAAAGGATAAGGAAAGTGCCTTTATTAGCTTTCCCATGTTATAGATTCAAACCTGAGAAAATTACAGCCTCAGGTGTACAGAGAGCCACCATTTTAGGGATGAAATTATGACCCCATGAAGTGTGTCCAGCCAGCAGGAAAACTCATTAGTCACTTCTGAAAACTGAAGTATTTGGCTCAAAGTCACCCTGAGAGTCAATAATGAAGCCAGGTAGCAATCCATGTTTCCCTCACCCCAGCCTGCAGAGTAAAATTATCTTCCCAGTTAAATACAATATTGAACCCCAGTTCCATTTGCTGTTCTTTTTCCTAACTATGGTTGCTTTCACTGTCCCTTACAGCAAACATTGTAGATGCAGCCAAGAGCAGTGGTACTTCCAAAGACCTGTTTAGTAAAATATTCACCAGGTATGCTGCTGCTGTTCATTGCCTTGCTAGGGTTGAAAAATCCAGAATGGGTAAATTCCACTGTTTGCTTAGAATTTTGTTGGGACACAGTGCCTACAATTACATGAGTCCATTAAATGAGCCTGAGATTGTTCTCTGGCACAGGCAAACAGGCATGGAATATCTCACATTCACATTGCTAACTTCTCATGCTCTCTGAAACAGGGTGGCCACAGGCACAACATCTTATAGGGATTATCCCTGGCTCATCCTAGTACCCAAACCACACCTGGGAATAAGGAAGGCAGCATTAGTTTGCCAGGTCAAAATCATGTTCAGGCCCTTCCCCATTAGCAGAGACCTGCCCTGGCCTCCTGCAGGCCCCTTTTTTCAGGGGGGAATTTCTGTCCAAGCTAAAGAAAGAACATTTCCCTTGATCTCAAATTTCTAACAACACTAATGGATCAAATAGCAGCTGCAGCAATGTAATAACTTGATTCCTTCTCAGTCACTAAGAAATCAGGTTTTTTACCCACACTCCTTTCACAGTTTTGTGAGAAACAACCAGATCTATAATTTGTGTTGCTTCCAAGTGTAAGGAAAAAAAAGAATTGTTCTGCAACATGGCCATTAAGAATGAAAAAAAAAATTGCCAAAATGCTTAGTTTCTCAAATCACAGGGACCCAAATTAAATCACTCATAGAAAGGTTAAAATCCTTTGATTTCAGAGTGGGAGAAAAGGCTCACATCAGTTTTGATGTCACTGGCACCTTCCATATACTTTCTATTGCTCAGCATTTCCAGTACTGCTACTCANTGGGGGGAGGGGGGGGAAGAAAAAATACAGGGAGAGTGAGACTGTTTTCTTCAGTCTGATAAGAACAAAGAACTCACATCCACATGGAGAGGCTGCTTTTTTATAACAAACACACCTCTTAAAAGTTAATTACTTTCCATTTAAGGCAGGAGGAGTGACTAGAGGCACCGCCAAAACACACAGTGCCATCTAATGGAGGAACCACCTTGTGTAACCTGAGCATCCAAACAGGGAAAAACGAAAAGTCCACATCGGATCCGTGTCAAGCCACAAGAATACCAGGAATTTTTCAACTAATAGATGATTCCTGACAAAATCGTCATCTCTAAGTTTAGCATTTTTAAATAATCGGGCTGCATTCATGGGTAATTGCAGCAAAACCCAGTGGCTGAGGCTGCATTCTCTTCTTCCAGGGTGCACTTTAGCAGGGTACCAAAGGAAAGCACACCAACACAAGCTGGTGACACCTTCCGAAAGGGACATGTGCCAGCCACCTACAGAAGGGTGGAGGAAAAATAATTAAGCTTCAGTGTTGCTCTCCTGTCCCCCAGAATCAGCCCTCTCAAGGCAGTAAGAACACACAGCACCCTGCCATGGGTTGCCTCTGCTCGGGGCTCCTGCAAGCTCCATCAAGGATTGTAACTCTACATCAGGAAAAAAAGTGGTTTCTTCTATAAATACAAGTTGTGAGAACGAAATGGTAATGAAAAGTCCTTATATGGCTTTTCAAACCCAAACCATGTCATAGCTGGGAGGGGATTTACAAGGCACGTTACAATTAAACAGATATTTTTAACTTCTGCTGCTTAAAAAATAAAGAGAAAGAGAGGTTAAAAAAAAAAAAAAAAAGAGAAAAAGAATGCCTGCATTTTTAATAAATAACACAAATTACAATGGTACTTACATTCCAAAATTCTCAAGCTTAGAAAAATATCTTAGGAAAGCAATACAAATTTAATTATAGAAATAAAAAGAATGCTGAACATTTGTAGGACATACACAAAAAAAAGCACAAGAAATAAACTTTTCTCAGTGGAAGATTCATTAAAAATACCCCTATATTAGAATTATACCAGGAGGCTGATTTTTGAGACAATTTTAATCCTTAATTCTCTAATTATTTTAGTGTTTGAAATTTTAAAGTTTAACTGCATAGGGTAAAATAATTTGGCATTTTAAAAGTGCATAATATCCTCATGGTAGTTGGCAGAATATTTTGCAAACTCATATGGCAAGATATATAATGATATCAGCATACATGACTAATTTTTAACTCACACCTGGGCTGCCACATCCTTCTAGAAATTATAAGGAAGTCCTTTATTTCAAAGATAATTTTAGAGTCCAGTGATAGTATATTTATATGCCACATTTTATTCAAGGCTATTAAATCTAAATCAAAACTAAGCTCGAAGCACCACAATTATATATTTTGCATACATGTATAAAACTTTGTCTCGCTTTAGTGGTTTCACATCTTTTGTTTATAAAACACTGAAAGCACAAACCTAAATGTTTCACCCCTGTTTTTCTTTTCCTTTACATATATGAGGAAACTAGAATTTAGCAGAAAGAATTAGAAGCAAGTTTCATGTAAAAATAAAATACTTATTTCATAAAAATAAAATAGATAAGGATCACAGCATCATTTAGTTGGCTAGAAAATCCTATGGATTTTATAAATATTTGAGGCCTAAAAATGGCAAGGCAGTTTGAAATAAACTAAAACCAAATGTATAAATGCCTTCAGTGTAACTGTGAATTTAACAGCAAAACGTTATTATTGACTGAAATAGAACTCTTTTTTACAATAATAAAGGCATATGTTCAACCATGGTAAAGAACTGTAGGTAACCATGGTAAAGAACTGTATGTTCCCATGTGTCTTTCTGCATGCCTGATTGTGTTAAAGATAAGATGATGTTAAAGTAATTTAACCAGTCCATGAGGTTTCAGCTCCTTTTTACCCTAAAACTCATCCTCACGTTATCCTTTCCACTTGCTCAGCACAGGGATTCTCCAGTAATGTGGTTGCCCCTGCAAGGGATTTTTTTTTCTCCCCACTGGTACATGGGATGAGTCCACTGGGGACATTTGCTTCATTGCTGGTATTACCAGTTCATTTTTTTAATTTTTTTTTAATTATTCCCAGTACTGGGAAGTTCTCCCTTAGTAATCAGGATTAGATAGTGTTTTCTTGATATTTTCCAGGGAGATTTTCAATGGATGGATGAGGAAAAAAACCACAATAATGTCATTATTGGCTTAACTTCATTTGTGAATTCCCGATCTCCTCCTCTCCTGGGGCACAGGGGGATGGGGAATGGGGTGCAATCAGTTCATCAGATGTCTCTGACACTCCTTCCTCCTCAGGGGGAGAACCCCTCACACTCTTTCCCAGCATGGGTCCTTTCCTCTGGCTGAAGTTCTTCACAAAGTGCCCCAGTGTGGGTCCCTTCCAGGAGGTGCATTCCTTCAGGAATATGCTCCAGTATGGGTTCCCACAGGGAACAGCCTCCTTTGGGCACCCAGCTCTAATGGAGTGGGGTCCCCCAAGGCTGCAGGCAGATTCTGCTCCAGCAGGGATCTTTGTGGGCTGCAGGGGCACAGCTGCCTCAGTCTGCACCACAGGCTGCAGAGGAATCTCTGTTCTGGCACCTGAGGCGCCTTTTCCCCCTCCTTCACTGACCTTGGTGTCTGCAGGTCTGTTTCTGTCACAGATTCTCACTCCTCTCTGGCTACAATTGCTTCTGTGCAGTAACAGCTTTCCCCTTCTTAAGTTAGCACAGAGGTGCTGCCACTGTTACTGATGGACTCAGCCAGCAGCAGATCCATCTTTGAGGAAGCTGGACATGGGCAATCTTCTACCAGCTTCTCACAGGCTTCTGTGAGAAAAGCTTCTTCATCCACCACCAAAGCTTTTCCTCACAAACACAACAGTTCCTTTTCTCACCTCCACCCTCCCACAGGCAAGGATGTTATCTTCCATTCACTCTGGGCAGATTGGCTGGTGTTACCAAACACAGTTTTCACAAGACACAAGATGTATGGAATAGGATGCACCCTACAGTATTTCCACCAAACCTCTCCCTGGTATAGCCTTGCCATCATATGAGCAGAGCTGTACAGGACAGGGAAGAGGTGCTGGAAGGCAGTCCTGCCTCAGCAATACTGTGCATCACAGTGCCCTGGCATGCCTGTGCCCCAGGCCACCTCAAATGTACCCCCAGCCCTCTGCTGGGCCCCACCCCAGGCATGCAGAGCATTCCCCAGCATCAGTCATGGAACACAGGCACTCTCTGTGCCACTGCAGCTCAAAGCTCACTGCTGGTGGAGCTGCTGCACCTCTGCCAGCAGAGGTTACTTTTAACGTGGTCATACATTTACCAAGGGGTGGTTGGCTTGGATGGATACCTAGTGGTCAGTGCTCCTGCTTACTGATTTAACAACTGAGCTGGCCAGAAGATCAAGTGGATTTCCCTAAGTGATTCAGTAAGCCAGGGCCATGCTTCCTAGTAACACCCACAGTATTTCCTACTACCACCTTTAGCCCTGAACAGCAAAGCTGCCTTTCCAGAAAACAAAGATGAGAAATCTATTGTAAAACACATTAAATTTCAATGAGTGAACAGACTGTGGAGATTGTGAAAGTGCAGAATATTGACAGATAAACCTTGAAAGAATAAAGAACAAGAGGTGTTAAAAAATAAATAAAAATATAAAATTCATAGTGTTACCTATCTCAGAAAGGGACATAAAAGACTTTTTCAAGATTAGAGATGAAAAAGCAACATTTATCCACATTTATCCTCAATTGCTACTGGGAGATGAGGGTTCAGTTTCTTGTTTCATCTGCAGAATTCTTTTATGAAAAGTAAATTAAATTTTCTCTTGGTTGAAACATTATACCTTTTTGTAAAATCTCTGTCCCTTGCTTCTCTATTTCTCAGATTCTCCCCTGAAAAGTCAAGATAATGAATGTTTCCTTTTCTCCTACCCTTTATCTGAAATGGCTTTCAAGTTCTGAGGAAGCACATCATACAAAGTGACTTACAGGAGAAAGCCTATTCTCTGCAATTCCTCTAGACACTACTAGGGAGTTCAGAATATGAAAGGTTGCATAACTCTGCCTTAATAAAACAGAGGTTAACAAGACCATAAACCTCTATCCGTAAGTTCAAACGTTCTTTCAATATTACTGCAGTGATAAATAAAACATCCCCAGCATTAAAGTTCCCATCATTTAGGCCTTTCCTCTTGATGTTTGCAGAGTGTTTATCAAACTAAAAGCAGTTCATAAAGGAGTCCCAGGCTCCAACTATCAAGTCAATACTCTTCCCCGTAAACACAACATCAAAAAGCCAAACTGTTTTAAATACACAAGACTATAAAGTTTTCTTTTCATTTGTTATCTCTCTTGCACCTGCTCTAAATACTTCTTAGCTTAATTGATGGTCTCTAAACAATCAGTGTTTATATTCACTTTGGAGCTGCTTCAGAAGGAAGACAATAGTCACTGTTTGTTTTCCTTCTGTATCCTGGGTGTCACTCAGAGCTACATTGAATGGAAACTTGATTTCTATTGCAGACACTGGCAAGAGAGTCCTACACCCACCACAGACATTTGTTGTCTGACTGGTTAACAATTCACATATTAACCATGTTACTTTACTTACCTTTTATGTTCAAGCATTTTTATTGCATTCCAGTAAACCCAACCACCTTCAGGCAACAGCAACACACAGGCCAATAAACCTTGGGCTGAGGTCAACCACTGCTACACCAGCTCTCTGGGACTGTCACCCAAGGAAGTGAGCTATTTGTCCCTGGGGTTTCACTCCCCTGAGCTCACCTACAGGATGGACCGTGGGGTTGGTCTGCACATCATAGTCCTAGGGGCAAATAACCCAGGAGCACTGTATTTACTGGGAGCACTGTATTTACCTGAACTCTGCTTCCTAATAGTCGGCATCATACAGACTGAAGGGTTAGAGCATCTTGTCCTCCATGGCCCAGGCTCCCAGAGTGGGTCACAAGGAACAGGAGACAATCACAAGCTTTGAACATATTCTCTACACTTCGAACCTGAGTCCGCAGAGCACTCAACAGGATAAGAAAAGTTAATGTTATGTAGTTGAATGACACACCATGAAGAGGAAAAGAAAATGGAGAGGCCCTGTCTGGTGTTTTGATAGGGGGAATTTCCATATCAGTTTAATCATTCATTCTTCAGTAGGAATCAAGTTCAAAAAAGAAGGAAAACAAAGAAAAAAGGTAAAAAAAATTAGCTCCTTTGTGACAAAAATGTAGCAACCTCTGGAGAATGTTAATGCTGCAAAATATAAAATATTACTTCTATTACTCAGTGTGCCTCGTCTGTGCAGATGGACTCTCTTATTATCCCAGTGGTCAAGTTCAGCTGAGTAAATACCACATAGGAAGCTGGGGAGCAGTTGCACCTTGGAAGATTTCCATCAGCCCAGGAGAGGTGCTAAGAAGACAGGCACCAACAGGCTCAGTGCTTGCACAGTTCAGACTTTGAACTTATATGCACCCAAAAAGACAATAGGGACCTTTAGCCCCTGAGCTGAGGGCTCATCATGGAATGATGAGCCAAAACACTGTCAGGAATGATCTCTCAAAACTGGAACAGACAAAGGTGTCTTGGCACAGCCCAGCTGCAGCTCTCTTGAACTTCACTTATGCTTCCAGGGCACCTCCTTATGGCCAGACATCACCTCTCAAGGGAAGATGGATGGTCATTCACAACACATTTCTGTACATGCATTATTTGGTAATTTTTCTTCTGTACTTGAAAACAAACACCTCTCCTTAGCAAACAAGAAATTAAGACCTATGATATTTAAGTTGCCAAAGAAAGAGTGATTCCCAGGAAAATTGTGATTTCCAATATCAGGTCATGGTTAAGGTAATGCTTTTATCACTGCAGAGTTAGAGTTTCTCAGTTACATATTTCTCAACAGCACATTTTCTAGCATTATCAAAGAAAATGCACTGATACCCAGATAGTATGCCAGCATCCTCTCTTAAGAAACACTTCCCACAGACCAAGAATGATGGGTGTGCAGAATTCTTTGCAAGAGTTAGTTCCCTTAATTATCTCTCAACTCTACCCTTCCCAAACTGGGAGGTAAATGACAGGCAGTGTCATTTCACTCACAAAATGTCAGTTTTCAGAAAGCATGCAAATGAAGGTACAGATATTGCCAAAAGTATGCCTACCTAATAAGTGCTTTTTAATGAATGCAAAAAGAGACCAAAAAGCTTCTTTCTCAAAAGGGTGCAGTTAATATTTCTCTTGTGATCTGAGTGAAAACATGACAAAATAGTGATTTCAGCTGTGAGGTTTTTCTGGTTTAGATAAACATTCTTGCTGTTAGGGAATTGATGTCTGACAAACTCCATTCCTTGATTTATCACATTTCACACAAAAATTCATCTAATTGCATATTGTTATTTTTTGCATTTACAGTACTATCATTGTAGCCCACCATGATTACAGCACCTGTGAAACTCAGTGCCTGGGGGAAAACTACTGTAATACCATCTCCTTTCTATTAATGGAGTAATTCAATATGTTTACCTTCCTGAGCACTGTCATTTTATACAGCCAAAGCTACATATTTCCTGCTGAAACACTGCAAGAAACATTCTTACATTGTGCTTGCTTAATACGCTGGGTAATTCACAGAGGGAAAGAAAAGTATTTAAAAAAATAAAGGGATACTCACTTTCAGGCAGAAAATCCTTTTTACTACTTATTATGTTTTTATTTTAAATATTTAAATAAAATCCCTCTTTTCTACAGTTTAGGTGGTACATTAATAAAAATTAGCAATCAAATTAATCGAGTTTATTAGTAGGGATTTCCATATTGATTCAGTTACTTTTTTTTTTTAATAGTCATCTGCACAGCCTATGGAAACTCACAGCACTTCCTGTTATGATTATTATACAGAACTTGTAAAAGACCAAAGAAGCATGGAAATTTCATTTGTTTCCCTCTAAGTAAAGATTCAAATTCTGCATTTTATTGTGCATGCACAGCTTCTCTTTCTACTCAGTGGAACTGAGGGCCAAGTCACATCCCTATTTATTCTAAGATCTTATTCAAACATAATTCAAAGCATATCTTTCCTGTACAACTCTATAAACAATGAAAAGAATTGTCAACTTTGGTTTTCAGGCTTTAAAACAGATCACTGACTTGACAGTGCTTAGAAAGTGTGCTAAGAAATGACTAATGTTACAACTTTAAAGAACATGCTTTCAGACTCTCCTTGTTGTCTTTCTTAAAATTACACTGTAAAAAGGCTAAAATCAAAGACGACTCCACAGCTACAAATACTCCTCTTGAATCTGCTTATTTAGATTTTATCCATTAAATTGCTACAATTTAACTGAGCAAAATTATGTCATTTAATGAATACAGACATGACCAAAATCTATCTGCTTTTTTTCATTTTTAAAAACCCCAAACAGATAACAATTCAAAGGATAAAGGAAAAATATGAAAATGTATGGGAGATGGCCTGCTTGTGAGGCAGCTTTGGACTTAAAGGAATCCAAAGTTAGTTCCATAAATATAGGAGTCTCATTTTCACCTTAAAATAAGCCTCTAAAAGTGTTTTGCCCTTTTCTGGAGATAAGATATCAAAGTGCTTATGAAAGGAAAAAACTGCTAACATTAAAAGACTGTTCAGTTGGGCTCCACTTCAGCAGTTGTTTTCCTTCTTTCACTGATGCACACACAAACCTGTGTACTCACATCTGCACATACATTTATTTTTTTTTAACAGTGTGAATCAGAAGATTTGGATACATCAAGACAAGGATGATGCCAGAATCTTCTGGGGATGAGTAGCTCAACCCTACAAAGTATGACTGTTGTGGATTAACACCAGTGGGCAGGTAAGCACCACACAGTCACTCAGTCACCACCCTCACTGGGATGGGGGATGAAGAAAGGAAAAAAAAGACAAACCAACAAGAAAACACAAGATTAAACAGATGAAAAAATACAATTGAATTAGTGGAAGAAAAGAGAGAGTGAAACAGGAGAAAACAAGCAATGCAAAAGCAATCACTGACCACTCCTGGGGGTGATGATGCCTAGAGAGAGCTCCTGAGGATGGCTAATTCCCTACATCCCCCTATTTTCCCTTTATTGCAAGGCATGAATTTATTTGGCAGGGGATATCTCTTTGGCTGGTTCAGGTCATCTGCCTTGTTGTGAACCTTCACCCTCAATCTATTCACTGGGGTGTCAGAGTGAGAAACAAAGCAGACCTTGATGCTGCACAAACATTGTTCAGCACCAGCTAGAGCATTAAGAGCATTATCAGTTCTATTTCAGTCAAAATTCTGAAACACAGAGCTGCTATGAAAAGAAAAATCTATTCTATTCTAGCCAGGGCCAGTGCAAAGGTATAATTACTTTCATCAATCCTGGGTTATATTCAGAAGAAAAAGAACAAAAAGAAATGTCTCCTAAGGCATAACAAATGCTGGCAAGCAGCTGGACTATTATGTTTTTTTAGTTTTTGGCAGTAGATTGTACCTTTCTCTATTAATTTAGAGGGACCAAAACACCTAATCACTTCTGCAAATTTTCACTTTGATTACACCATTCCCAAACTTTTAAAGGCAACCTGAGTTTGTGTATTTTTCTAGAGCCATAGTACTTATCACTAGGAACTCAAAGAGGGCTTACTCCAAGACAAACTTTCTTATCTGTGAGAAACTTCATAAAGCATGTGCCTGCACATTTGGGATATAATTTTGGGGTGTTGCAGCTGCCACAGCCCATTCACTGGTCTAGTAGGCAGGACACTTGTAGAATTAACAGTACCAAAGACTCCAACCTTTCCCCTGCCAACCTCAGCACAAAAATCATCCTGTGCTCACACAATTTACTTGAGGCAAGTTTGGAATTTTAAAAATGGCATGAGTATAAATATGACACATTTTCTAGACATAGTTACTCCTGTTCAACCTGACTGACACATGGAAGATGTTCACTCAGTCTCTGCTAGCCTCCCCAGTATTGCTGTCTAGAAAGGAGAATTAAATGAGTCAAACTGCTACTTCATGGAGAAGCAGACATATTTGTAAGAGCCCTGCCAAATTTCCTACCTAAGGACATGTTGAAGATAATCTGGAACCATTTTCCCTTGCTAACTGGTCAGGAAAAAAGCAGTTGTCACTCATTTTTTTTCTTCTGTAGAAGACCCTTGCCTATGAGTCTTCCCTCTTCTCACCTACAGCTGAGAGAGACCTGCCTGTTTACCTTGGAGGGAATAAATAGAACATATCTAGCCCTCTTTTACCCTCTCTTACCTATCCTACCACCAGCACTTGTACTTTTCTCCTTGCCTGAAGTATCCTTTAGCTGAATCCAACAGTGGAGATAGATAAAACCTTTCATATGCTACTGCCACAACTAAGGTGAAGAACAGATGCCTAATGGAAGGAGCTAAAGGTGATCCCATCAATAAATGACAGAGAATAATGAAGATCCAGAAGTTCTGGGTTTAAAAATACAGCTAAAAATGTGAAGAAGCAGGGAAATAGTGCAGTTAATAAATGCTTGCAAGGAGATGGAGTAGTTTTCCCCAGATGGGTACACAGGAGTTGCTACCCACAGCAGAAGATTTCTGGAGGAGGCTTGGATTGAAGTAATTTGCACATATCAAGTAACAAATTTCTAAATTGCAGATTTGGCAATGACATCACAGATTTAGGAAGTTGGTCTACCACTAAAGAGGGAAAAAACCCTTATGGTACATTTGCCTTTTATAGACCATATAAATATATATTTGCTGAGATAACAGATACTTAGATCCAGAAGGTTTAAGTGCCCTACCAATTTTACTTAGAAGGCCACTAAGTTACAAAGAAATTCTCAGACTGCCACAGGAAAGAAAGTTTACCTTTAAACTTGTTACTTTGTTGGCACTCACAATTCCTGTTTCAAAAATACATTCCTAGGCACCAGTGGGGGAGTCTTGACAGACTCCCAGAAAAGGCAGTGAGCCAACTTGTAGTTATTTTAAAGAATGCATCAGTTGTCTACAATTTTGCACCCTGGTACAGATACTGTTTGTCTGAAAAGGATCCAGGCCATATAAAAACGGTCTGTTGGACAGAGTCCAGGGTTTTACAGACTAAAAGCACATAATTTTACAACATTCCACCTCAAATCTTGCATGAAAATGCTGGTTAGCAAATTGTGATAGGTAAAGGGAGGCAAACAACTTTTAACATTGTCAAACATTTTTGGGTCAATCTCAAGACTGTGGGAAGAGCAATATCAGCACAGTGGGAAGAGCAAAATGGAAAAGTAACATCTGTAAAATATTTTGTATTCTAGTCTTTCTGCATCCTTGCAGTGACACTTACTTTGGTACACTTATAGGGAGGTATTGCTCTGATATTTTCAGTTTACAATGTATAGGCTCCTTGCCATCTGTTCAAAATTCAGATGAACAAAATCATCTAGCTGCCAGTATGGTCTGTTAAGCTATTCTGCAATACTATTGAGAATCAAATATGAGGCTTCAGTTCTAAGAAGATCTTCTTACATGGTTACTTTTAATGCCATGAGCAAACCTACTAACCTACACAGGACTATTCTATACAGTGAAGTTAAGCAAGTGTGCAAATGTTTGCAAGTTCAGGGCATTAGATCCCTGTTCTGGTCCACATGACCTAACATAGCAAGTAATATTCACAATAAAATTGAGTCCTTTTTAATTGTTAAACACTGAAACTTTGTATGCAAGATAAGTAATCTCTTTTTACCACTTAGTTCTGAGAGAAAGGCCTTTAATGCTGTAAAACTGGCCAGTGATGTGACTTCATCACAGATAGCTTATGGGCAGGCACACTTGTTGTAGGCACAGCACCCCATTACATTGGGAGTGGCATGCTACTTTTCTCAGCATGACCATACATGCACACAGCTGAAAAACAACAGGTAAAGCTGCTGCATTCAAAGAATCTGGTTCCTAACAGGCTACAAGCCTTGCTTAGCCAGAGGTGAAGTTTACCAAATGAACAGGCTTTCAGCAAAGAGTGATCAGGTTTATTAAAAGAGGGAATCACAGCCTGAGCAAAAACAACATCTGCATAAGCAAGGACAAATGCTCAGGGCCCCAGACAAGGAGACATGCTGACAAAGCTGTGGATAAATCAGGATGCCACCCTATTCAAAAGAAAGGACTCAAAAGAGACATTGGTGCCCTGTTATTAATCCAGTCACTTTTGTGTGGTAGATCATAAGAGTAAAGCTGGTAGTTCACATGGTTAAGGGCCCCCACATTAAAAGCCATTTGAACTTGTGCCAGGAACATAACAGCATTGTATAAGAAGCTGCCAGTTGTACCAGTCTGACATAAAACAAGGTCCCTTCATCTTCCCTTATAGAGCAGTTGCTGCAGAGCTATTTGCCTTATAGGACCACATTTGCTTGCTTCATTGTGTCATAATTCCAACACACCAGGGTATTTTTAAAAGTTACTGCAAAGAAAGGAGGCACAGGAAAAATTGCTTTTTAGATGAAATACTTTATATCAACAAAGTTAAAACTCAACAAAGAGGTTTTCCTTTCAGAAATGCCTCATTATAACACCTAGGTAAATTTATGGTGATCTGAAGCAAAGACAACAGAAAGGAAGCCTCACTCACTTCAGACTCTGATAAAATACTTACAAAAGTCACTTGAGATGTGTGCTCTAAGTTCTTCTGACAAAAATGAACTAAGATGATTATACAAAATATAACATTAGAAGCTGCTGGGAGCAACTCAAAGTAGCCAGAGACTGGGTCACTCATTCAAGACATGAGAGACTCAGGGTTAAAATCCCATACCAGGGCAAGTTCATATGCACTTTTGAAGCCAGTCTCTCTGTTCCTCCTCCATACCCTCCATTTTAATGGCTGTTCTTAAGACTGAAGAGCCTTTTTATAATAGAGATGTTGTCAAAATTAATCAATCCTTTCAAGAAAATGTTTTGACCAACTCATGCTTTCAACCAAAAACAGTAGATGAAAAAATAATGAAACAACACAAACCAGAAAAAAGCAACTCACAGGGGCTTCAGCAAATATGGAATATGACTATTTGCCATATTTCTGAGTAAGTAGCTGAGATGCTCTTCACAGGCAAGCTACAAAGCCCACAGTGGGTTCTAATGTCACCCCATGTAATAAAGGCACCACATCTCCCAACTTTTTTCTCTTTCTCATAACACAGATCAGTCATGTAATTGGTGGGACATTTGCTATTTCAGAGTTTGTTATTTCTTGTGCTTTGAACAGTGATTCCATCCCTACTTAAACTGTCACACAATTCCCCTGAATCCCAAATGCATACGTATTTTCAAATTAAACACAAAAAAAATCTGAAAATTCTCTATTAGAGTTGGAGGAAGCAGTTAATTTACTCTGAATGCTGTAAATTTGGCACAACCTGGTGCTTCTGCATCAGCACAACTGTCAAAATGCAAGTCAGAATTGAGACATGGAAACTCCACCATGTCATCACATCCACACCACTGCTCCTTTCAGATCTGCTTTCTGAAGAGCCTTCAAAGATTTTGCAGACCTCATTTGCCAACAGTTGAGTACACAGTGCTTCACCACTACCCTTGAAAGACTAATCCATAAATGCTAGTCATAAACTGAAGAGGAATTTATAATTGGATACAGATTTATCCCAAAAATTGTCACACACCATAAATTAATTTCTGTGTGCTGATTGGTGCAGCTTGAATGCTTCTGTAATACTTATTCAACATCCTTTTTGATACATGATGGGATGAAATACCGTAAATAATTCCTCTTTTGTGCTTTTGAAACCTTTTCAGACAGTTGTACTCCTTATAACAGATAAACAGTGCACTGCAAAGCAACACCATACTACCTATTGATTCAGTTTATTAGCTTGCATCTTAATTCTAGAACAACATATATGGTGAAGAATCTCTCTTGAAACAGAAAGATGTTTTGTCTTTTTTGTGGAAGTGCAAAAGAGCAAATGTCCTTATGTTCTATAAGAGGCATGAACAGTGGGGTTCAAATGGAAAGTGTACTTACCATTGCAATTGTAAATTAGATTGGAATTATACTTATCTTATATTAGGCAGAAAACAAAAACAGGCTATAGAAGAAAAAAAATTGACAGTCTTAATATTAGATCCTCTGTTACTTCAATCTCCTGCACCTGGGATCTCCTCCTTTAAGAATAAAGTTGGAAGTCACTTTGGAGAGAAGCCAGCTGTCTGGAATCCTTTGTCCAAAACCAAGTGTGGGCTTCTAATAAGTCATAACAGAAAAAGACAAGATCCTTTCACTTTTTATAGTATCTTAAAAGCTCCTTTCTCCCTGCAGTTTCACAGAAATTTAAAAGAAAAATTAAATCAGTGCAATTGAGAACAGAAAAGTCATGTCTCATTTTCAAATGTTCAACATAACTGATAGTGCTTACCACTGTACATAAGAAAAAAGTTCTACCCATCTGAGAGCATGAGAAAACAATGGCAGGTAGTAAAAAGTGAATATAAGAAACAATAGAAAAGCTGCCTTCAGCTCTTACATGTATTTGTTACTGTCGATGAATTTTGATAATACAGAGAGATTCCATAACGTACCTGCAAGTTTTAAAAACAAGGTCAGTCATACTTTACATAGACTATTCTATTTATTTATGTGTTGAAAGCCTTGAAATCTTGTGGTGCCATGAACACAGGGCTCTCTGCTCCCTATGGTTCATAAGTTAACCCTTTTCCCCCTAGGAATTGCAGGCAGACTAATATTGCTGCCTTGAAAACACTGATCATTCTGAGAAAGGAATCTTTAGCTGCAGCTGATGTAACACCAGAAAGAATACTCCAAGGGAGTATTCTGATGATTTCTCTTAACCTGTTGATTTCAAGGGCACAGAAGAAGAGGCCTTGGGAACAGTCTCTCCTAGATGGGAATGTGTAATGCTGTCACCTCCAGCACTCTGCTCAACAGATACATCCCCACTCACCCTCTATGGAAAAACAAACAGTGCCTTAAATATGGGGCCTAGGAACCAGGGGTAAACAACACTGACTTCTTCAGAGTCTGCACCAAACAATTACAGTGAAAGACTGATTAATTTGGACAAACTTTGTTATTTAAAAATCCAAGAAAAACACAAATCGGGTTCTCTGCTTCTACAAACCCCTCAGTACCTAGTTGCTATCTCCAGCTATTCATAATTCAAGAGACCCAAGTAAATGAAAGTACCAGTAGCCTAGGGAGGCGCCTACCTTTACATGGAGCTTTTAAGACTTTTGAAAGCCTGTTTTGATTTAATCCTAGTTTTCCACCTGTCACATTTGCAGCCTCCATGTGGGTGGAAAAATTCCTTGATTTTTTGGGTCAACATCCTCATAATGTAAAACGTAAGAATGACATTAGCTAGGCCCACAAGCCAAGGTACCACCTTCCTTTGGTGACAGCTCTCCTCACAGGACCACAGTCCTGATTTTTATGACATTGTTCTTCCAGTGACACAGGCACTCCAGAAGGGTGCCTGTGAGTTTATATATATAATGAGTTTATATTTACACAGATATGTAATCTTGTGGCCATAGCACTGCCTCTTTAGGAGAGGAAAGGTTTCAAGCACACATCTTGCATTTCCTGGGCAAGTTAGTAATAAAAAGATAGATAAAATCTAAAGCATCTCTTCTTGGGCATATAAATAAATCAACAAGCTTTGTTCAGCTCTTGAGAGAATAGTAGCTAGCAACCACACTTGGAAGAAAATTGCAAGCAAACTAAACTATGCACTGGCACTAAAGAAAGTTAGTGAAGTTTCTGGAAATCAGAGGAGGGTAGCCCATCACCCCCTGTAATGTTGTAGGTCTTGGTCTGGGGTAGTGACTGTTACAGGCACAGCAGTCAAGGCTTAACATCACACTTCAGACACCTTGAAGTCCAGCAAAATCTGGTTGCAGCACACATCTTTCTCAATCTAGTGTTAAATTATTCCAGTGGAGGAAAAATACTGAGACACAGTTCTTTAGAAAGTACAGAATGTTTTTTGTTGACTATTGGTTCCATATTTGCACATCATTGTCCAGATTTTCTTTTTAAGAATACAAAACCATGAAAAACCACTGACCCAGTCCTGATCTAGGAGAAATATTGAACCTTGCTCAGAAGAATGTGATCTTTCAAACAAGCTTTAGCTTTAGATGTAGTCTGTCCAAACATTTTAAAGAGTATTTTCCTCTAGGGAAGACGTCAAAAGTTGGGTTGGAGTAGACATATGGCTATACAGTTGCCTAAAATTACTGAATATTTTAGTATCCTGGTTAAATTTAATTTTTGCAAATTATTTTTAGATGGAAAAGTTCTAAACCTCAGAAAGAGTCATATAGTGATGTTGCCTATGAATATGAAATAATACACTTCTCTCCCGAAAACAGTAATTAATGGTTGTAGTAATTATTGCCATCACAAACCAAGTATTTTTCCTAACAGTTACACATTGGCTGCCTGAGACAACGTTCCTTTCCTCTGTGCTCAGAATAAGGATTGAATTAAGACAAACCACTGTGGAAGACAGTAAATTTCCAACAGGAATGAGCGGAATGCATTATGGCATCCCTTCTGCAAGATGGAGTCCTCAGTCAACCACAGTCTTTGCCCAGAGAGCTGTGAAATTCACAGTGACTGTCTCGCCACTCTGCCTAAATACTGGCCTGGAAAAGAGTTCTGAAGAACAGCCCCAGCTATGAAAGGAGGAGAGAAGCATATTCAGGCTCTGCCACTGAGAGATGTCTTTGAGCAGTGTGGGAGAAAGCAGGTTGTTCTGTGAGCAGATATCTCTGCTGTAACACCTTTGCACCCTCCTCCAAATCAGAGTGAAGTATTGAAAGACAAGTGAACAGATGGAGTGATTCAAATGGATGACTGTGATAGTAAAAAGGTTTACTGCTAATAAAAATATTCACCTACATTTTAGAATCACAGTATGAGATAATTTTCCAGTTTTAGGAAGGTCAACAGTTCAGCATTTGCCATTTCATGAATTAGACACTAACAATTAATTTAACCATCGTTAAGGAACTCATTTAGTAAACAAACCTCATGAATCATGATCTCACAAAGTAGCTAACCTCAGAAATGCTGAGTCATGAGAAGGTTATGGGAAGTATCAAGTAGAAGAAATTAATCTCACTTCCATTTCCTGTTTTTCTATTTTTACATTCTCCTTTTCCTGGATCATTGCCTTTAATCTGGGACCTTATTGATTGAATGCTATGCCTTGTACTCTCTCAGAGAAATTAATGGATATAGCACTGTGGTGAGCAGCATCGATCGACGGTAATCAATGACTCAGCACTGCCACACAAATGGGGGAGACAGACTGCCCATAGCACATCAATAACACATTTTACACAACAAACCAAATCTGTTCTCCGAGAGGAACCTTGTCATGTAACTATCCAATCTACTCCTACTTAGGTTCAGTGCTGAGGAGAACAGCCTCCTCTCCTACACTAACATAATCCCCACATTTATTTACAGTAGTTATATTCTTACTTACTTTACATTGACAGAGATTGTGCTGTTCTAGTTTTCCTGGCTACATCACATGATCTACATAGTAAGAGAATAAGGAGTATATTTTGTAGAGTGAACTGCAGTAGTTTAAGCCATCATTTCCACACATGTAACTATTCACACTTTTACCATGATTTTATTAGGTTTTGTATTCATTCATGTAATCTCTCTATTTGTTGTTACTAAATGCTAATGTTAAAATGGGAGCCTTGGCAATAACTGTTGAGACTGATAATTGGGTAGAAGCTAAAGTAACAGTCATTCAGAGTTCCCAAACTCTCAAGCAGTGAGTTTATGGTACTGGAATCAGTAAAGAGGGTAGCAGAGGGTCCCAGTCTGAGGCTGAACCTTCTCTTCTTTACAGGTAAGGGCCAGCTGTGAGACACCAGTCTTACTGCTGATCTACAAGCACTTGATTAGAGTATGGAAACTGGAGGCATAAAGTGGACATGAAAGGAAAATGCAGGCCCAGCTTTAGTACTGCTAAGGTGTTGGGGCATAGACATGAGACAGCTTGGGGTCTGAAATTGGAAAATATTTCCAGATTTCATGCTAGGGACACAGCCAAAGTCATAGCAAGCAACTACAGTTCTAAGTCTGAAAAGGTCTTTGTAGAGTCATTCCCTGCTCACCATGAGGATCAACTACATTTAGATCCTCCACAAAAAGTATTTTGTTCAGTCTGAAAAATCTCCAAAGACTGACCTGGAGCTTCTTTGGGTAACCCATCACAGTGCCTAAATACCAGTTGTAGAGTTCTTTGTAGAATCTAATGAAACCCACCATTACTGCAAACTGCCTTTTGTTCCATCCTCAGAGATGAACATTTAGTTGCTGTCACATTTATAACCATGTCTGTGTTATTTATTCTCTTTTCTAAACAGCAATTCACCAAGCTGAGCTCACTCAAGAAGCACTTTGATAGGAAAACCAATGAGTTGCCAGCTTCAGGGGTGGCTGCTGCAATTGGATGTGTTCACCTTTTGTTCTTATATGAAGGCAGCAGTGGGCAGCAGGGAAAGCTCAGCTCCTCCTTGGACCTCTGGGTGAAGGCAGATGCACAGAATATTGGTTCATAAGATGCTTGTACGGGACGCACTGGGAAGCCAGATTTTCAATAAAACACACTCAGTTCCTGCAATCTTTGTCACATTTCCTAAGTACAATTTTCAGTTTGCTTTCCATTAGTCTTTCTCCAGTTTGTTACTGTATTTCTTAAAGTATCACATATAAAACAGGGTGAACAATTCAAGATGGCATTTATCATAACAGAACAGGGCAAAATGGTTACCTCTCATCCTCTTGTTGACAATACCTTCAGTAATGACTCCCAGAATGGCTTTCACATTTCAGCATTTTGCCTCATCAGCGACTTGCATTCATTTTCTAATTTGTGGCAGCCCACAGATACTCCTGCTGACTGAATTATTCCCTATTTTCTATAAATAAATTATATTTTCTTCTCTGACTATAGAAACTCATGCTTCTTTTGATTCCATTATATCTTCTTGATTTCAGACCAGCTTGCCAGCTAGTGAAATAACTTTTAAATTTAGTTCTACCTCCCTCAGCCTGGGTGTTGTACTGGAAACTTGGCAGATGATACTGACTCCATCAATTAAACATTTTGGTTTTGCAAGCCCTTTCTAGAGAGCTTTTTGTTTTAATTTTTATTATATTATAGCAATTCTGCATACCAACTTTAAAATGTCTGTGGGGGAATAAAGGCCTTTCAGTTGATGGTTCTGCTCAACTGAAATCTTCCATTTTCTCCTTGTGTTTTGTTGCTTTAGTTCTCATGTGGCAGAGAAAATGTCCAAATTGGACTCTTCATAGTACAGAAACATACAAATTAAACCTTCAAGGCACATTAGCTTAACCTCCAAAATTAAAACACAAGTTAACAACTGTAAGTCATTTCACTCTCCTTCATTAATCCAAACCAAAGTAATCTTCTTGCGCATTTCAGCAATGTGGAATGATACACATTACACTCCAGAACAAGCATGGCAGGACTCTGAAACATCAATGTACCTATGGGATATTGCTGGAAAATTGCTGAGAGCAACAGCTAAATTTATTTCCAAATCCAGGTAACCTTCTTCATTAAAGACAGCACTCTAGAGCATATGTAGTGATATCAAAATGCATGCTTTTTCTTACAAGTGCTCCATTCATGTCATAAATGTGGTGAGATTCTAGAATGAAGGCTATCAAGCTTTTATCATTTTGTTTTCTATCAGGTGCATTTCTCTGTTCTCATCATCATTGTCTGACATATGAATGCATATAATCTTTCCTTTTGTATTGACATTTATGTGACTCCCTCCAAATCATTAAAAACCCACTAAAGTACGAAATACTTGCAAGTCTAGACGTGAACTTGTCACTTTTCTGTGTATATCATATATATCATGCTTTAGGACATGCACTTTATTGACACAACTTAAGGCTTATTTATTAAACCAATCATACATACCCATTGAGGCCAGTGATTCACATCATGTAAAAACTGAACATCTTAAGCAACACATGTGCAATAAAAGCAAACAGATTTTTGCAGTCTAAGCTTGCACTAATGGTGGTGGCATGGCAACATATCAAAGGCAAAATGCAACATGGCCAGAATTTCCCACTGGAGTGTTAAGCACAGCTGCATAACTTTGAACCCACAACCAACAGGATATCCCAAACCACCCTGGGTACATTGCTGTACTTAAGGTAAGAATTCATAACTAACTGCTAATGCCTAAACTCCCCAGCCAAAATTGGATGGAATTTCCCATGAAGGAGGCATCTAAGATATGAACAGTATAGTAAAACAACTACTCATTTTACAGAATTAACACAGCAGGAACATTAATGTTGTTTCATACATAGTGAAATTAAATTTGTCCCAAAAAAATCCACCTCAGGAGGCTGGATCTGAGGTTTTATATGGAATTTTCCAGGCTAGGCAGCTACAAAACAAATGTTAGGAACTCAGCTGCAGGAGCACATGCATCTCTGGAGGAGCACAGCAGACAAGTCATGACACTTTCAATCTGACACCCTGAGCACTCTGCAATCCAGTGTGTCACCAAGCAGAGCACTCAGCCCACTGCTATGACTGGAACTGGGCATGAGGGGTCAAAAATGGCCTTTCTTTCATAACACTGAATGTGAACATTATGAATGCTAAATGAAGCTGAACTTAATACAATAATATCTAATGAAAGCAACTGCCTTTTTTTTAATATGCCATCTCCCTAAATCCAGCTTTCACAGGACCAATACAAAAACACCATTGAGTGAAACTACTAAAGAAAAGAGAGAGTGCAACCTAATTTCTACCCCTAATGAACCCATAAATGGAAGATCTCAATTTGTTCAAGGAAAATCCTGAGTATTAACTGATTTACCTAAAAGCAAGTATCAATTATTCACCTCTTTGTGCATACAATCACATGAAAATAGTAACTTTACTAAAAAGAAAATCAGTAGAGATTTTAGATGCCTATGAAATTGAACATGTGTTACAATCATAGATATAGATAGATTAGGAAACATGCATCTGTCTTTGTACAGCCTTTTAGACTCAAGTATATTTCTAGATATTTTGTTAAACAAAAAATATTAAAATATGGAATTGCACAAAATTTGCAATGAAATATTTGTCTTCCCTTGATTATTTGGTACACGATCAAAACCTAGATTTAATGTTAGTATTTTTAATGAAAGAAAAGAAAAATGTATTTTTAATGAAAGAAAAGAAAAATGAAAACAGCAGGGAAATACATCCTAAGCAGTTGGTAAACTCAGTCCCTAAGACAGGTTGCATATTTTTAATACGTTGCCCTTATGAGTCTCAAAGCAATGTGTATTCCAAAGCACTAACCCTGATAAATGGTTTTGAAACATAACATGGAATTAACACTGAAAAAAAATAGATTTAGAGGATAAGCTTTCATAAATAAGACTACTTACAAGATAACACAGGACTAGAGAATTTGTAGAGGCTTAATTTTCAGCCCAGTCATTTTCTCAACTTTTTGGAATGAATAAACACACAGGAAGACAGGATAAAAACTTCACATCTTCATTACAGACTTTTCATGCTTCACATTTCCCAAGCCTTTTAAATAAAATACTTGCATTTTTCCTGTCCTAAACAATTACATTACACAATAGTGAACAAATATACAGATGTCACAGACTTCTAATCCAGAGCACAGTTTAATGTTCTCTCATCTAAGAAAGTGCCTTTTAAGCCATTCCTCAGCTTCACACTGTCCAGCTTTTTGCCTCCTTTATTTTTATGACTCTTAAGCACTTATGCTCACAGGGGCTGTAATGAATGCAGTGCTAGGCCAGAGGTTTCTCATGGGAAACACACCATCTCGTTTTTAGGTTGTGGTTGTAGCTTGCAATCATCATAACTGTATCCTGACAGTGGCACACCAGAGCCAAGTGAGGCACTGCACAATGAGGACAGCTTCTGGACTAGAAAGCCCAGCTCAGATTTGGGATGATGTTTTAAACTTTAAATTCCAAATACATTTACCAAAGGCCAAAAAAAGAGAGGCAAGTTCCAAAAAGGTTAAAAAAAAATTAGGCAACACACACTTTTTGTGGATCACAAGATCTCTGGAAAGCAGCATTAGGTAGATGAATTGGGCAAGCAGATAAAGATGCCCTTCCTATAATTCCTTATAATTCATCTTCAAAGCAAGTATTTTACTTCATGCAATACAGTGAATTCTCCAGAAAAAGTGATTTTGCCTTGCTCTCTAGACACCCATCTCCATATTGAGTTATTCTTAGAGCTCTTGCTTAGAGCTCTTCAACCGCAGATGGCAATTTTCAATTAGGTATGTGCTTCAGGGGAAATAAGGAATTTACTAAGGTCACTTAAGGGCAATGAAATCACACATGCCATATAAAATGCTTACACTACGAAATGATAGCATAATGGAATGGTAAAGCCCTTAACAAAATCGTAAAGGGAGCATGCAACCAGTGCAGCATGTTCCTTTATTATTTCAAACTCTCCAGTTGCGACTTTGAAAGGTTAATCTTTTTTTTTTTTTTTATTGAATATGTGTAAAGATACCAGGAAAAAACATGATGTACCAAATTGCCCCCTGGCAATGTGTAAGACTCAGCTTCAAATTATATGCAAATCAGAAACTGAAAGCAAAAATGAGGTGATGGATGCAAGTCAAGCAAGCCTACAAAAAATAAAGAGCCATAACTTTGCTTTTAGGATGAGCAAGTTACTGAATGTCAAAAAACATTGAAGACGTTTAGTATGTTCTTTCATTTCGAAACAAACATTTTATTATACTGTAAGCTAAATACTTAACACTTTCTGATTTAAAAGTGACAAATTAATAATAGTTCTCATTAATTAACCCATCAGTAACACAACAGAAAGGCAGAAATTAATTTTGGTTCATCATCAATACTATCAAGTCCAAGTACTTCTGCTTTCCTTCAATCTTGTCTCAGTTACACAACTAAAGTTGGCACCACAGGTGTATGCACAGACTTGATGTGCTCATTGCCTTCACCTGGGTTCAACACATTCCTCCTCAAAATATACAGTCCAACACAACACCATTACTGAGCTCCAAACACAGTTCTGCCATTAAAATTAATACAAAGGAATCCTTGAATGAATGAAAAAGAAATCTTTAAGTAGGGGCACAATACCTTTAGCTCTTTCTTCTTTAATCAGAGAATGAAGCTCATCACTTATTAACATGGCTTAGAGACCCATGCCTAGGGTAGCAGGCTGATTTGGAGGAGCTCAGGCCAGAGAATGGTCATCCAGTCATAGCCATTGGATTTTCTTGTGATTTTAGATAAAGCACAAGGGCTATCCCATATTTTAAATGGGATAAAAATATTTTAAATGTTATTTACTTTGAAATTCTTTTCTCACTGTAAACAAGGATAAAGTTTTTCCTGGGATATATCTCCCAGGCATCAGTTCTGGTCAGAAAAGAATTTGCTTTTTGTGCATCCAGGTTAATGGAAACTTGCGCGACACCACAGGCACAGCACCAAGCTGAGGCAAAACCCCAGGGCAGACACTGGTTTTAGGCAGGTCCCCCTGATGCTGCAAGCTCAGAAGCCTCATCATTACACATCTCTTGTGCGTGGCAGAGGCAACCACTGCAGCTGAAAGGAGTGAGAAGCAACTCCTCCCCTCTGTCCCTTGGAAGGGTCACACCCCCAAAGCTCCCCAAGGGACAGAGAGGCTGCAGCCTGGGCCAGCCCTGCACCAGCATGGCCACACAGGTGGCTGCTCACATCCTGGGACACAGCAAGCTCATGCCAACCCAGGATGCACTGTAGAGACTTTGAACCACATTTCTACCTTGCTTGGCACTGGGAAATCAAAAGACCATTAATGATTGCAACATAGCTAGACAAACTGATGGGGGCAATGCAATTTCCTGCAGAGACATGAAAAAGGTGATTTAAGAGCATGTTTCCCTGGAGTCTGCTCTTGCCCTTTAAATTTATGCTTTACTAACAGCCCTGTTAAAAGTCCTTTCTCTGTACTCCTTTTCAATTCAAAACAATAAAGATATTCTACAAAACCACCAGGATGAGAAGTGCAACGAGTGAAACTTATGGCTCTGGTCACCAGCCTTGCTTTCTTGTGGCTTCACCACAACCAAAGATGATTCATCACAATAAACTCATCAGCTTCAGCCCTGAAACAGGTATTTAGGAACTTGCTATGTACTTTGTGGTGTTGAAGCTCCTATAAAAGACTCTGCTGAAAGTACTGTAGCTATCCTGTGTCATTCCCATTAAAACCTCACTCAACATTCAAAGTCAGGAGTTAACAAAAATCTTACACAGAAATGAATGAGAATCTCTATGAACACAAGTGACTTTTAATTCTTTCTTTATTCTGAATTAATTCTAAGCAGGTAATACTATATTGCTAATCTCACAGAGAGATGAATTCATAAAAGTCACAGCTATTTAGAAGGAAGAGGGTTTTAAAATAATAATCATCTTCATTGTAAGCTTCTAACCTCCTAGGACTTCTACCTTCCCACTTTGATTGCTAGGAAAGATGTAGCTACATCTCCCATAATGAGTACATTCACATGCCTGTGCACAAATAAATATAAATAACCATGAAAATAAGAGGAAAGTAATCATATATCTATCAGTCTCTAATGTTAGAAAAACAAAAATCATTCTGAAAATGCACTCTGACTAGTTCTCTTTTTTTCCTTAGAAGATACTACAAGAGATCAACTGAAAATATTTTTCCATTCCTATGTAATACACCATAATGGCAGAAAAATAAAGTTCCACAATGAGCATGCAGCTACTTAACCATCCTGATGGACTGCACACCAGTATTCTTACAGCTAGACACTCATTGGAAAATAGTTTTCAACTTTGTTTTTCATTATGTCCTTACTAAAATCTTCAGGGAAAAACTTCCCCATCTTTAAGAGGACTTTACTAAAAACCTGTTTCAAAAATGTTATCATACTGTGCAAATACTTCCTAAGAAATACAAATCCTTGTTTTGAACTGGGTAATCCCTATTGTAGTAGAACCTGTTTAGCTTACATTTCCTATAACAGCACCTGAAGTTTATTTTTTAACTCACTGCAAAATCTTTATTGCTACAGGAACTCCCTGTATTGTAACAAACACATTCCAGCTATGCTGATTTAGCTGCATTCACACACATCCAAATAAAATACACCAAAACCTTAAACATGCTAAAGGAGTGCACCTATTGCAAAATGTACATTTTAAAATTAAAACAAACAAACAAAAAACAAACATGTCAGGAACTTCTTTTCCCAGGTATACTAGGATGATAACACCGTGGATTTGCAGCGCTTCAGCCAACTGAGCAAAGCATCTCAGCTTTATTTCCAGTCTCAGCTCACATCTGTGTTCCATCAGAGCTAAGAAAGTTTGAGAATCTCCGCAGTAAAACGAAGGTGCATCCGACTTAGGAGCACATGGACTGTCAGATAAGTTACGGGAGCTGCTCCCGCAGCGCCGCCCGCTTTGCTCCGCAGCCCCCATGGAACTCGCCAGCCGTGTTAGAGGCAGCAACACTCGGAAGGACAAATCTCGCTCCGACCCTCTCCGCACCCCGACTCCGCCACCCCCCAGCTGCGAGGATCCGCCTGACATACCTGCTTCTCCATTTTTGCCCCTGGCAGTTTTTTTCTCTTTTCCCGAGGCCGAAGAAGAGGGGTCCGGTCCTTGCCTGGCGGGCGCTGCGCTGCGGAGCGGCCGCCGGGGGCTGCGCTCGGTCCGCTCCTGCCCCGCCCGCCGCGGAGCGCGCTCGCCCCTCTCGCAGGCACGGACAGCCCTGCCGAGCTCCTTTAGGTCGAACAGGTTTCCTTATATAGGTAAACACAAATTGCATTCCTGGTGACAGAGGCTAACTGGAAGTAAGCTTAATTTAGTTAACTCCACAGATACCAAATGGGTCCGAGTGCCTGAAGTTTGCTTAGCACAGAGTTGTGAAGGGTCTTTAGAAGGGAGAACAGTTTCCTTGCAGTGGTTTAGCATCTATGTAGTTATTCCATTACTTTAAGCCATAGCAATACTGAGTACTATGTTCACATTACATTAAACATTTGACGATTTTACAGAATACTGAGCCTGCATTTTCATCCTAGAAAAGTGGAGGTGACAAAGGTATGTAAGTAATACAAGGTAACAAAGGTTTGTGCACACACCTTCTAAAAATGTTAAAATAATTCCCACAATATTGAAGTTTCTATATAAAGACTATCATATATCAAGTGTTATGTGAGAAGGTTAGAAAATGAGGATTGCATTGCTGATATCAACGGAACAATGCAGTGTAAGAAAAACTTGTTTTACTTTTCCCCGGTTCATTTTCTATACAATGTAATAGTTAAGCACTTGGTGACAGATCTTTGTCAGAGATGTGTGATTACAATATATTAACAGACACACCCCTACCTAAACAGGGAAACAGAGATAGAGGAAGTATCAAGAACAAGCCTATGCTGCACTCTACAGAGCAATGACATGTGTATTTCACATATTTTTTTCATCACCTTGACTGCTCACTACTTGCTAACCCTTTTCTGCAAATACAACTTGTTTGTCCGGAAAAACTTCAGCAGGCACTTAATTAATTAATTAATTACAGGGAAAATCATGTAATATGTGTCACTTTATTATATTCCGGCAAAACTGACTGTTAGTTATGGTTTTCTACAAGCTAAAACACTGTTGATATGCAGGGGGAATTAGACAGCAAAAAGCATGAGGATAGGGAAAAAAGCAATAAAACAAATGATGGAGTTTTATGTTAAAAACATAAGTGAAAATGAGAACATTTTCATGATTTGATAAAATTATGAGAGGCTGACTTAAAAAAAATACAATGAGCTCTAAAATACACAATTTTTTTTCATTCTGTCCCCTGGATACATTGTCTATAACTCAAAATGTACAAGAGACACAAATTTGGCTTCCTTGTGATCTATGGAATGTTAGAAACATCAATGTACCACTTAAAAGCTGAAAATTATCATTATCCAGTGGAAAACAGCATTTCTTATTGCTGCCCAATATATGACTTGAAGATCATTAAATAATATACTGCACAGAAAAGCTATTCCTAATGTCCAGTCCTAATGGTTTCAATACTTCTTTAGTTATAATTTTTTCTTTCCCTGAGGCATAAACATTCAGCCTCATGATACTGAAGGAGTTTGGCTTAGAAGTTAAGAAAAATGAAAAAAACAATACCAATAAAAATTGTAAGACACTCAATAAATACATCTAAAATAGTCCCTCTATACAGTGTATAGGGAATCAGAAATATGTGGCCAGGGCTTGGTGTATTATACTTCATTTAGTTCTTTTGGGACAGATAACTCACTTGGGGCTCCACTGCATAAGAAGAGGATCTTGGCCTTGCCAAGTTCCTGCTCCTGTGACAAAGCATTTGCACGGGACTACACAGCCAAGTATTCCCTTACCACCAGTGATCTCATGACCAGTTCCTGAATGAGTATCAGGTTTTTTGCATGAGTCAAGCCAATTAAAATTCATAAGATTCCCAAAACTGCAACAACAAAGGAATTTTAAGAGGGCTACTAGGCTAATAGTAGATTAGATAGTAGATATTCAAGTATGGTTGACAGCCTGTCCTTAGGCTAGCACTTTTTCCATTAGTCAACCCAGACCCACAGTAAACATCACATTCATTTATTTATCTAAAATACTCCCTCATTAAGGACTTTCCCACCATTTCTTCAGTGCCCATACACGTGCTTTCCTTACCCTAGTCTCAAGCTGAAAACTCAACTCTCATGCTCTCCACCTGACATACCCCTTTACCTCCTGATATACCTGTTTACCTCCATCTCTTTACCCAAACATCATACTGAGAATCAGTCAGGGGATCTAGGCTCTTTCAGCCAGGCATGAAATCTCTTGCTTTACTTCTTGGCCCCCAAAGTTGTGATTTCATTAGAATGCTGGCAAAAGCATGAAAAGTTTCCCCAAGTACTTCGTATGCTACCTTTGTAAGAGAGAATCTCTTTGCTTAAACAATATTTGTCATTAAATAATCATTTATTCCTCAAAAGTAAATCAGAATGAAATTTATTTCTATTTTCACTGCATGTCTCTGCTAAAGCATCAACAGCAGTTAATCATAATAATAGATGTCACAGTCAGGTCTTTTTTTATTTCTGAGTTCTTTTTTCTTTAAGCATATTCTATATAATTCTCAAGCAATTCAGGTAATTCTTGAAGCTGAGAGTAACCTAGACTTATTACCCCCATTTACTGTGCTTTCACACATACATATCTTCATGTAATGCTAAGACTAATTATGCTGAAACCATCCTCTCCTTTTCTCCAGCAAGAGGTCTAGCAGATTAGAGGTCATATTCTGCATCAGAGGGCATAAGGAAAGGTCTGAGCAGACCTCTAGGATATGCTGGGTTTAATGCTAGGAATTAAAAAATTCATTAGAAATTGATGCAATTTATGACAAAGAGTTATTTTCTTCACTGCTGTGCTCCAAGCTGCCCCCAGCAAAAGCCCAGCATTAAACAGACACTCTCATTCAGGGTGTCATTAGCTTGTTTCCTGTGCACAATCCATACAAACAGTTTATTGGCATTAGTTTAGTCCCTGCTGTTTAGATAGTAACTATTTGTAAGCCAAATGACCTTCGTCCAGCAGAGCCAAGAATCACAGTCCCAGGCAGAACCTTGGTTATAGATCAATGTGTTACTGCCTTTCTCTTTACTTCCAGTTTCATGCCTTACTAGCCGTACTTGCTTCATCTCTAAAAGTGGTTTATAATAAATACTTTCTCTTATGAAAAGACAGATGGATTTTCCCTCTTCCACTTCTGCTCATTTTTGAAATACACAGTCATGTCACTCTTTGTGGTTTTGTACCAGAAATGGAAACCTAGTGTAAATATTCATAGTGAACTTTGATTGAATGGAATAGGTGAGAGCAGTTCACCAAGAAATGTATATGAAACAAATAATGTTAGTTTCCAATTATCTTGCCATGGGTCTCTAAATATCTGCCTCCAACTTTTTCCCTATTAAATGCTCAGGGTGAAACACAGCAGATTTAGTCTCCTTTCACTGAATTCTTACTCAATAACAAGGTTTGCTTCTGAAGTTCTTTGTAGGCTGAAATTGTCCACACTTGAGTGGCTAAATAAATTGGCTCAATTTAGCCAGGTAAGTATAAAGCAACAGAGATCTCTCAGGTTTCACTGCACAGTGCACAGTGCTGCACATTTTCCAGAATCAAGCTGTTAATGCATTCTCGAAGTTCTAATTTCTTCCATGCAATGGCAACACTTCCTTTCACTTTGATACAGGCAAGATTTCAAACCTCATCTTGGTATCTGCATCTTTACATCTTCAGTTTCCCTCTGAGATGTGCATCACCGACATCCCACAATGTATGTTCTGTTTTGTGTGGTGCAACAAGATCACTCATTCAATAGTTTATTGTTTGTTCTCAGCTACATTACCCAGCCCTCAAATCAAGTAATGTGCTCAGCTAGAATGGCAGCAGTGAGTACCTGACAAATGAGGTAGATTCAGTTCTAACAGCCTTTGTTTCACATACAAGTCTCATCAAAGATATGCAATATCATAGGGCACTTCTCTTTCTACATCAAATAGTTTTTTGCTTAAAAACCTAAACCCCTGAATACATTTCTATGTACAAGTCCACAAGTGCTTTTTCTTTACTGCCATTAAATAATTTATACATGCAGAACGCTAATAATTGCATTTTAAGATACTGTGGCAGTATACACAGATACACAAATACACAGATACACTCAGACTTTCAGTTTATGACTTGAAAAAACTATGAACAAAATGCCCTGGTGTTGAGTGCAGCCTTTCCCAAGCAAGCTAACTGCTGGAGAAACCCATCTGAGTGGATTTGTCTGGGATAGAGTTAACTTTCCTCTGAGGGTCCAGTATGGTTCTGTGTTTTGGCTTTGTGGCTGAAACTGTGTTGATAAAATACTTTTGTCTGGCTGTTACTGAAGAGTGCTTGCACCACCTCAACACGCCAAGTTGCCTTTTTTCCCCACGCTGCCCCATTTCCGTGAGAAGGTCAGGAGTGGGCAAGGAAAGGGGAATGGACACCACCAGTAGCTACAGCTGACCCACAGTGGACAAGGAGATGTTTCATACCATGTAACAAAAATTTATTAAAAACCTAGACTGCCTAAGAAGAAGGGGGATGGCTTCCGGAGGTGACCATTGTTTGGAGACTGGCTGGGCATTGGATTTCCTTGCAGTATGGTAACTGTGTTACTTTGCTGTGCTTCCCACTACATTCACCTATTAACTGTCTTTGTCTTGGCCCATGAATTTTCTGACTTCTGCTTTGCTATTTTCTTCCTGTATCTCACTGGGGTGGGGGTGAGAAACTGAACTGTCCAGTCTAGAGACTAACAGCAGAGAAATTTTGGAAATTTCTCTTTACTACTCATTGGTTATTTGCTTTTGCCTTGCAGAAGATACTTCAGAGCAGCTTGTGTAAATGCTTCCATCTCATATCATGGAAAAGTAAAAATCTGTCATGCTACATTACCCTCTGCAGTGGCCCACTGAAGTCATTTGACTTCACCTTGAAATGCCCTAGAGGCATCTAAATGACAATCACACATCTGAGAAACAGCTGAAGTTGTTGTCTCTCAGCCACAAGTTCCTTGACTATAACCATGTGCACACAGGAACTTCAGGGAAAACCACAAGATTTCCAGGTCAGCAGGTACACTGGCCACAGACTTGGGCTGAGAGCTATGTAGCCACAGACTGTAATTTATATACGCAGCTAATGGAAGGCACAGGGGTTTGCTTTTCTTCCAGCAAAGGCAAACAAAAAAGTATTGTAAGAAGCTGCATTCATTCAACATTGAGGCTGAAAATGAAAATAGTCAAAAAAGAAGAAACTAAAAGGTTAAGTTATTCAGAAGCAGTAACTCACAACTGCACACACTGTGGGCAGCTGAGCATGTACCTTATCTGGGGAACACTCACTGCACAAATCAGTTAACTTTATGATACAACCCTTAGTTTTTATTATTTCCTGATCTGGTGTTCAATTTTACAGCCTTAATGCAAGTACTTCGTTAATAAAGCATTACTTATAAAATTTGACCACATTACTTAACCTTTACACAGAAACAAAGATGTCAAAACAAGTTAAGGCCAATGACTAAAGGTATTATTTTTACCCTTGGGAAATGAATTGAGCTTTCTTCCTCACCAGTCTTTCAAAATGCATCATTAAATCAATGTAACACAACAAGTTGCTATCTTTACCCTTGTACCACGTGGTCTTCAGGATTCAGTAACACACATTAAACAAGAGCTTTATGATTTCATTAAATACATTTTAAACTCAAGGTTGTGGTATTAGATGAAGCCATTAGCACACAATCCAGCAAAAAAGCTATTTGCTTCTGTAGTTTAAACACTTTATCTGGAAGAGTTAATGAAGTAATTATAATATTGTTATTAATGAAGATTAGAGATGGATTTAAATGGCATTTGGAAAATAAACCAGACAATTAAACAGGCTTTCAGACTGTGTAAACTCGTTAGGGTCTGGGAGAAAATCTCTCAGAATACCTAGACTAAGAAGGACATTTGGAAAACAGTTAGTTCTTAATGCCATAGAATTCCAGATAGCAGAAATTATCTTCATGTCAGCATCAACACTGGGGACTGCAAGCACTGTGATGCTTAATGCTGACCAGCTGTGCTTGAAGCTTTGTTTTAAAGTCCTCTCATGATGTCTTTAACTGCAGCACCTTCCATATTAAGCATACTTTTCTAATGATGGGGTAGTAGAAATGTCATTAATGTTTGAACTGACATAACTATCAGATTAGTTAAATCAGTAACACAACTTTACATGGAGGAGAAGGATGATGCTGCAAATGAAAGCATCATTGGCAGATGAATTTTTTATATTTCATCCCATGTAATACTGCAGAAAATGGAAGAAACCATATGTACTGGAAAATCCTAAATGAGCCCAGAGAGGTGTTCCAGAGCAGGAGTGGGCAGCAAAGGCAATGCAGGACTGCATGTTCCCTTGCTTGCCATGAGGGCAGCATCAAACTCACGGTTTGTTGACACACCTTCCCTAGCGCTTTTGGAGGGCTCACAGCTTGGCAACTGCATGAATTCACTTTACCTGACTACAAAGGTGAAGTACTGAAAATTGGAGCCCAGCCACCATAAGCTCTTCTGTGGTTTCTGGAACAAAAATATTGCTGTTTCTCAGACCGTGAGTAAGTGGATCACCTGAGAGAGGTGCACCTCTCTTAACCCTTCAGAGGGGTGACCACACACATGGCTTAGAATGCCAGTACATTCCTTAAATTGGGAGATATGATTGCTGGCCAAAGAGCATGTGAAAATGAGCTACATGACTAAGAAAAATTGATTAAAATGGATAGTAAGCAGATTATTGTGACTCAAACAGCACTACTTCTTGGTAGAACACATGGACTAGTTTGATCCTTAGTTTTAAACAGTCCATATCTTTAAGTCTAACTGTGCGCATAACGACATCAAAACTTAGGGAAAGACAGTAAGGGCCAGAGAAAAATTTGCATTCTGGGAGATTGGAGTATTTAAAGGAAGTGTGGATTTTTTTATTTACGGGTCTTTGTTATGTGGAAATCCTGAAACACTGGTCAACAGCAAGTTTTGTCATGGAGTTCCCAGACAGAGAAAAGGAAGGAAGCCTTTCGACAACACATAGGGAGAAACGTGTGTGTATTGCAAAATCAAACATTTTTAATAAAAAGTAATATGTGCCAGTCACTACTTACAGTAAACAGTGAACTCTTTTGTTCCAAAATGTACTGAAAATAACTAGTTAAAATGCATTTTTAGATTTTGTGTCTAAACAAATGAAAATCAAAGATAATACTCTGATGTGTTCTGAAAGAACACATATTCAAAGAACTGTACTCAAGAGTAGGGGGGTAATAAATCATGTATTCACATGACAGCTGAGGCCTCACTTAGGGTATCCTTTGACCTTCTCACTGTGAAGATGAGAGAGCAGCAAAGATGAAGAACATTAAGAAAGCTGCAAGCTATAAGGAACAAGATGGAAAGGACATGTAGTTTAAACAAAATATGGAACTTTTAAGAAGTTTTTGAGAGAAACAAGATAAAAGAGAGAGACTTGATTGTGGTTGTTCAGGA
Organism: Peucedramus taeniatus; assembly: GCA_013400575.1. Classification (NCBI taxonomy): domain Eukaryota; kingdom Metazoa; phylum Chordata; class Aves; order Passeriformes; family Fringillidae; genus Peucedramus; species Peucedramus taeniatus. The sequence continues at coordinate 71,594 of WBNO01013561.1, forward strand.
AAATGTTCACCTAAAACACAACAAATTTAGATTAGATGTAAGGACAAATCTCCAAATAAGAGTTATTCATCAATAGAGAAGTCTGCCAAGAGAAACTTCTGGAATATCAGAAGAGGAAATACTTAAAGGGTGATTAGATAGTATACTCAAAATAGTGAAGCAGATAAACCTATAAAATATGCAAAAAACTGGAGTGGATAGCTTCTTTCAGCCTATACTAACTTTTTTCATCCTATACTTCGGGGTCTTTGTTTAGGATTTTACATATAAAAATTATTTTACAGCATTTGGCTTGTGAGAGGAGTAAAGATCCAGTTCTGCAAAGTCTTAAACATTTTAAAATTTCCTAGCTATGCAGGTAACCTCTCTGAATTCAGTTTATTTTAACTTAGTTCATATTATTATGTACATATAATATAGAGTGACCAGAAATGCTCCCTAACTGTCTTCATAAAAACTATTTTGACAGCAAGCAAGGGATTGTAGCTGAAGACTGGCAGCTAGGAAACAACAGAGGTAAATTTTCATCTGCTCTAAAGGAAACATGTTTCTTCCATTCTTCCATTGTCTCCTGCCACCCAAGGCTTGCTGCTGATTGACACCTGGACCTCCTTTAACTGGAGCCTTCTTCCCAAGGATTTTATTACTTTTGCCCATAAACACTCTTCTGATGTAGATTTAAATGTTGCTAAATAACAAGTTCAGGAGAGCCACAGGTAAGAAAAGGGGGAGGCTTTATCATGCCAGACCACTCCACCATTATTCTGCTCTTTTGGCCCTGCCACACAGCATCTACACTGCCAGTCACAAACCCAAGGCAAAGGGAAAATAGTGCCCTGATGCCTCAGGTTTTAGCTTTTATATTTTTCAGATTCTGTACTGCTTTAGTGTGTAGTTCTGAGCTTCATATTAGGGAATAGTAAGCTCTCTTCCCAGAGTAGGTAGACAAAACAATTCCTTTCCTAGCTTGCGACCAAGGACAAAGGATTGAAATCTTAGGCCCAAGAGCATAAACAACATGGACTGAAGAGAGAAAAACAAGCAGGATGGGACTTCATAACCTAAAGCTTTAACTGGACAATTAACTCCAATATGCAAATGGACCAGAACTTATAAAAGTGTGAGACCTCATGACCAATCGTCCATTTTGTGACCATTTTGGGTTCACCTTGGGTGTAGCCCTGGCTGGGCTCTTGTACTGCCCAAGGTGGATCCATTGAGGCCTTCTAATAAATACCTACTTTATTCTTTAACTCTGTCCAGGCTCTGTTCTAGGTCAGCCTTCACAAGGCTTCACCCTGCCAAGCTACTTGCTCTCTCAAGCAGCATTCAACACCTGGTGCAGTATGCTGGGATGGGGAGTAATTAAGCTTAAACTCACTTGTCAAGGCAGCTCTCAGTACAGCGTTGCACATGGCACAACAATCAGCTCTGTGTACATGGAGACCACCTTACCTTATAGCAGCATCTTCTGGAATCAGATTCCTGCCATAGGGAATGGTCTTCCCAGATCCATAATACAGCTGCCTCCACTTCTGAGCTATGGGCTGTTGCTGTATCTGAAGTCAGCACTTCCAGGGCTCAGTTTAGAGCAGCTATTTTAGGCATCTGCTTTAGGAATTATGCCCTCTAAGTGCCTATTTTTCTCTGGGGACTGTAAAGTGAATATTGATTGTTGGCTCAGACACTTTGTCAGCTGATTCCCACCTCTAGATATTTATTTTTCTGTAAAATTTGGCATCACCTTACCAACTACGACAAGCAGTCAGGCAGTAGTAGAAAAGTAGCTGATCTGTCACTGGAGGAATAGAAGCAAATCATCAAATTACCTCTAACCAGTCATCTTCACTGCCAGGATCCCTGGAGACATTATGTGCAATAAAGAAAGTTTAGCTATTTGTTCTTGTAACTAAATGGAATCACATCTGTAAGTATTTGGTGGGTAGAAGCTGGCTGGTTAGATTACTTTTTAGCTTTTTAATATTTTTTTTTTGTTTAACTTCACAGGAGTGCTGACTCTTCTAACTCTTTTTAGTAGAGAGCAGCAATAAGCTGGCATTTTTTCTTGTTTTTTCTTATACAAAGCCCCCCTGAAACACATTGCACTCTTTTCTAAGGAGTAGGAAACTAACTGATCTGTGAATGTTGTTTCAGACACACAGTTTGACCAATTCTAAAAGGAATTAGAGCTGCATTAATAATTAAAAAATAATTTCTCTGTTAAAAAATCTACAGACTATTGCACAAACATGTTGGCCCAACCCATGTTAATCACAAAGGTGAGGAATAAATGCTCAGTTAATGGCAGATACAGAGAAAGAAGTTTAATTAAATCTAACTGTTAAGAAACTTAGTCTGTGAGCTGATCTATAGCTAGGAAAATGTAGTCACTGTCCTTGGGGTTCCATTACCCTGGCAACAACATCTACTTTTTTTCCTTTCCTATTTCCTCTTAAATGTTGCTTAAATGCCTCTTGTTACTCTCTCTTCCAGTAATATTGAAGGTGTAATTGAAGGAAGAAGTGGACAAAATTTTTCAGCCCATTATGGAAAATGCTGCAGTACATTTTTTAATGTAGTGCAGTACATTTTTCAGACCAGTTGTGTCTAAAAATTGAAGGTAGTACTATTTTGTTTACAATCCAGCAATTTTGCATTTAAAACAGTGTTAGAATGACAGCCTTCATGGAACCAAAAACCAATTTTATTTACTTTGGGAACTCTTAGGTCAGGGAAAATGAGAGAGTTTAAAGAAGTATCTCTTTTTTTATAGCCTAGAGATGGCAGAACAACTTAAAGTGCTTAGAAATCTCTCTGAGTAAGACAAAAATCTCTGTGTGAAGTGAAGGCAACTCTCATTCCCTGAAAATTTCACTCTTCTATATTGGAATATAAGCTTTCTTCATGCTTTGTCTGCAAACTTGATTGAAAAAAACTGACAGGACCTGTTGTGACTTGAAACATACACTCCAAAGAGAAGCATCGGAATTTACATAAAACATTTAAATACTGATTTCATTTTGCATAAAAAATTATTTATTCCACTGTTGAAGTAATTAAATGTACTTCAGTAAACACACTACAAAATGATACTGAGTAACACTTGCCCTTCTTTATGAAGCCATGCTTCAATGGCCTCTCTCCTCCTGTTCAAAAGGCAGGTGCTTGAAGGTGACTTACACTTTAAAAATGGAAAAAAATATTACTCATTCTTCATGGTGTTGAAAGTCTGAAATAGGAAGGATACTAATAGGAGATACTATAACCTTTTCATAGGTTGTAGGCTTAGAAGAAGCTAAGTCTAGGTACTTAGACCAGTACCTATGGATTTATATATAAAACACTACTATTTGGGGTCATTAAATAATGAAGAAATGATACTGTGATATTAGAAACAAGTTATTTTAGAGTAGAAAGGGAGTTGAAGCTTTAGCTGTTTATATTTATTGAGTGCTACTACTTATAACAATTTCATAAGGTTTGCAATATTAACAGTTATCTCAAGTGAAGTTCCAGTTCAGTTAAATCTGCTCCATGCATGGCATTTTCTTCAACCATCTCAATCATCTTCCACTTTTTACCTGAGCAACTTCATGTAATGGCCATGTCCAACAAAATCCACAGCGGACTTCTAAAAAGTGAAAATCAGCAGGACAGTCACCCACCTACATTTGAAAATGTGATCTTGTATCAGGACTATTCAAAAAATTATACTTCAGTTGATATTCAGACCACAAGAAAACATTGCGCCTTACTGTGCTCTCTCCCAAGTCCATAACATCTCCCACACTTCCAAGAAGGGATTCCCAACCCCCTTATCCTCTTCAGTCTTTTCCCAGTACAAGGAGTAGAGCAGTATGTACCTTTCTCCTGAGCAGCCTCACTACAACAGCCCAAACAGTTTCAGCGAGGGATGTCCTCTCCCACCAGCTGGAGCTGCTGTTTGTCTGCATGGGTGGGGATGTGTATATAGGCTCAAGATTCTTATTGATCCTAGGTGGAAAAGCAGCTCCTTACCCTTGCCTTTTTATGTATCTGCAATGTATTTCTGGTTTGCCAGAAACTGGAAGAACCAGTCACCCACTACTGCTGGTAGATGGGGTGACCCCAGCTGTTTGTTTGTTGAGAGGCTACTGAGCTGTTTGGAAAGAAGGTGATACTGCTGACATTGGCTTCCCCTCTGCAGGGTTCAGCTGGCACATATATGATCCATTATGGCTTCCTGTAAAACTAAAAAAAACACATCTAAAATTAAAAAATTAGCAGGGGGAGAACTGTGTTTTTTGCTGTTTACAGCAGCATATGAATAGCAAAAACAATGGGGAAATTCTGCACTGGAGGAACAGGCTGCACAATGGCTTTTTTTAAAAGTTATATGGATTAACCTGAAGACACTTTCCAATATTCATCTTACTAACATATTAAGTGATTCCTTGGCTCAACCCACCTCATCATATTTGCTCCCAAGCTACGGAAGTAACAGATTGTAAACCTCAAGGACTGTTCAGGCTTCAGGTTTATCCCTAGACAATGCCTTCAGGAAAGCTGGGAGAAGGTGGAACTTTCTCTGTTTTCAGAGAATGATGGAAAAAGAAGAGTGTTACAGTGTTTTGTAGTTACTGATGTAGAGAAGACAGCTTTTGAGATGTAATTCCCCTGTTGAAACCCAGGGGAGACAGTTCAGGGGGTAAACTGTGATGTCTCTATAATCACTACAGTGTACATTTCCTTGAGGTCCATGTATTCTTGCAGTAGGTTGTGCATATAGTTACAAACTGTGTGTCTGATTTTTTTCTTTCTTGTAAGTATGAGATAGATGATACATGTGACAAGTCAGCTTATTAGCATGACAGCAAGGTGCCCCAGTGTGTTTGATGCTACAGTTTTAAGACATGGGTGACACTAAGGTGCTAGTAAATAGATAAAAAAGCTAATAATGTTCTGCTTCCCTTTAATTTGGGACAGTGAAGACTTTGGAGTTAGTTAGGAATTTTTCTTTTTTTTTTTTTCCTTCTCTCTGGTTTCTGTCGTTCTGTGGTATGAAGTATGCATCCCTTGGAATTCTTCTTCAGAAACATGTCAGCTTGAGGTTTCTTCTATTTCCAGCAAACAAGAAGATAATTGAAACCCTTCCTGAGTTACAGCTATGTTTCCTGCTGGAGACAGTGACAGATCCAGCAAAGCACAGAGAATGCTGAAATGCAAAAGAACATTTGCTGTGTTATTCCTTTCATACTTCTAACATATACACAAATTCCCTGGATCAGACTACAGGTTCTGAGGCAAATAGCAAGAGATGCCTGAAAAACAGACAGGAGCAGAAATCTCTTTATTTTTTTGCAGCCTGTGAAAGTGCCAAACCCATCATCTACAACACAGCACACCAGCCTGACTGCCATGGGGCAAGGAGGGAGGCAGAACCAATAGCCATTCCCACCTGGTTTCTCTGTTGAAAGCCATTACTGTTACCTGCCTGTTGTAGCAGTGGGTTGGCTTGTGCCAGGAACACCTGCCTAGGATGAGTGGTGTGGTTATCCGCACTGTGGGGATTGCCTGGCTTTCCAGATTCTTCTCTGAGAATCTGGGGTCTTCTCTACTTAGTCCCTTTATGGTGGGACCTCCATTTCCCCTTGTATCTGCACCCATAGACTGAATGCAATGTAAAGCCCACTGTGAGACGGCAGCTACAGAAACCTGATATGATCAAAAGGTATAATAGGTTTTTGTCTGATGTGGTGGGACACTCAGACTGTGCTGGTAGCAGCTAGCTGGACTGGATTTTGTTTCTTCATCTCAAATGGAAATGTTTATATTTCTAAGAAACAAAAAAAATCCACTTAAAGAAAAAAAATATATTGGAAAGTGTTTTCCAGACTCCAGACGGACTCTTCTGTCAAAGGAAAAAAACAGCTGCTGGGTAGGGAATACAGAGCTGTCAAATCTGTATCCATGTTATGCCCATCGTGCACTCCTGAAAAGGAATCTGCTGGCAAGCAGCAGCACAGATTTGCTTCCCCCTGGGGTGTCCAGCAGAGAGCAGGGCAGCCAGAACAGCAGTGCTGTGCTGAGCAGGAGTGGGACTCTGTGGGAGCTGGCATGGTGTGGTTGAGCTCAGCAAGGAGCTTCCACAGCCTGTCCTTGGATGTAGGATGCATCTCTTATGTGATTGGACACCTGTATTTTTATAAGGGTTGGATATATAAACTTTAAACTGATGCAAATGATGAAAATACTACCTTTGGGTTCTCTACCAAATTCATGCACAGGCTATCCTAAATACAGGTAAGATTTCTCTATGATTGCAACATACAGAATACTGATCACTGTATTTTACCTGATGATAAAAGTGCACTTTTTGTTCCCCATTTTGAGACTGAAAAAGAAAGATCATCTGAGCATCATATTGTTTGTCTTACACTATTATATTCATTACATGAATTATGTAATTATTCATATATATATGAATATATATATTCATATATATAATACTGAATTATATTAAAATATGCATGAAAAAATAAAGCATCATTATTCAATTCTTTAAGCTGTATTGAGGTTTTTGCAAAATTATTCAAGATTTTGTAATGCTTCTTTTATGTTTACCCTTCAGAAATTCTCATGAAATAAAAACAAGGAAAAAGAATATTGCCAAATTACTTGGATATTTTTACAATAATAAAGACTGAGCTAGGAAGACAAGAGATGTAGCTTCCACAGTCTCAGATTAAACACTGAGTCCCTCTTTTTTGCTTCTGTTTAAAAACTCTAATTGATTGGAAAAGAAAGAAGGAAATAAAAGATTCCATAATTTAACAGACCAGTGTAAAAACAGCTACTGCCTTTTGATTAAAAATATAGCACTTGCATTTCCTAAATGTATGTTCTTTTTAGCATGTTGTGTTACTAAATACATAGTCTAATGTGTAGGGATGTGAGTGGATAATACAGTAGGAGTAAATTTGAAAACATAGCATAAAAAAGTAAAAGCGGGAGACAGGTCTGCACATAGTTTATATCCTCAAAAATGTATTTCAAATTTTTTTCCATAAAATAAATGGGGGAAGAAAATGGCAAATTTTCTTTACATTGTCTTCCAAAAATAAGATAATAGTTGGAGCTTTTTCTGACTGTAATGAAGCAACTTACTGGGTGGTGGAAGTAGAGAAGGGAAGCATCAGCTGTTTTTAAGAAACTTATTGCTCTCAGTTCAGACAGTGTCTGAACACTTATGAAGCCACTTCCTGACAGGACACATTTAGCCAGGAAAAACTCTGTGGGAATCACCCAGTCACTAACAGGACAGTTTTACATGTCCCCAGCAGAAGCAAGACAGTGCTCTGCAGGATGTGCAAGTGCAGAAACATCATTTCTGTATTTTAGAATTACAGGCCAGTAATTACAGACCATATAAGAGTGAGCTGAGAGATTAAACAGTCCTTGGCACCAGCAAATGCAATCTCAGGACTAGGATTTAATTCTCATGATTGGTCTTTGTAGTCCAGTTTTTAGTCCTGTAGGATCACACATTTGGTAAATATGAAACAGAACTGCTCTCTTGGGGATGTCTACCTTTAACCAAGTTGACCCAGGTGTACAGAGTGTGCATCAAGCAATATCAAGCTGAGCTTCTCAGTTACCAGGCTTTTTTGGTGGACTCTGCCATCCATGAGTTTGATAATGTCATAATGCCTTCATATTTGCACACTGGCTGGGTAGATATTCCTGCTGAAACAACTCTAAGTGACAAGCTGTCATCATTGTGATTTCAATACATATTGTTTCCAGCCTGTCCTTTGTAGTAACCCCTTTTTATTGAGCTGGTAGTTCATAGTTCACACCTTCAAACACACATCAGGTAGATATTACATCAGCCTACTTGTACACTTCAAAAAGCAGCAATGTTCCTATGGAGTGCAACTGCAGAATCCTGGTCTCCCACCAGCACCATAGCCTGGGGTGTAATATTAGAGCTTAATTTGTTTTACATATGGAAGACTTTATAAATGTACCATACATATTTCCATACTGTGGTTGGACTTTATGGAAAGACTGCAGAACTAGACGATAAAAAATATAATGTAATTCCTGAGCAATTCACTATAAACTGAATGTTGGAGAAAAGCCTTTGTGTAAACAAGAGCACCAATAATGCTCACAGAGTGACTGTAGGGGTGTAGAAATCATACAGAAGCAAGAGAAAAAGCCACCTACTTTAAGTCCCAGGAGGAGAAACATTGCATTTTATGAAAAAAGTAATTTAAGCATGCTGTGCAATAGGCAGCACAGTAATAAACCACTGTCATTTAGATGCCACTGAAAGAATTATTTCCATCATCAGTGCTGGTTCACCTTCACTGCACCTCTTTGCCCACTGTTCTGCCACCTTCAAGTCCAGTAGTGAAATCTCACACAATAGAGCAGACACCATCTCAGACTGCAGTGCACAAAGCACTCTGGCTACCTGTGAACAGGGACTGGCATCTCTGGAATACACGTGCAGAAACCTGCTGCTCCCCAGCCTCCCACCACACAGAGCCACTTAGAGGTCTTTAAACGTGTTAATGTAGTACTTCCTAACTGTCCACTTGTTAGTACTTTAATTTCTCCACTAAATTACTTCACAGACTACACATATGTTATTGGAATTTACACCTTGGTGGAAAGCACGCCAGGGGAGGCCAAGAGAAGCCATTTATTTACACTTGCTTTCTACTTCAATCAGCCTGCTCTTTCCTCATTTTGTCTCAAACTTCTCCTCTTTATTTACCTTCATTTTCTGCTTCTCTCACCTGTTTACACCAGGAAGGAGAAAGGCCATAATGGGATTATTAAATTGCCCCACCCTATTCAATGTTGCAAGCGGCTGAAGAAAGAACCTTTCTCCGGGACTCAGCTGTATTTATCTTTCACCACCTGCAGCAGAAGTAACACTGTTCCTCTCAGATTTATTTTCCATCTCCCTGGCTGCCTGGAAAGCTGTGCCCCACACAAAAAGCTGTGAGTCAGGATGCTTGGCTTCTTTGGGACAATGTCATCATGGTTACAGGTGGTGGGGCAGCAGAAGATAACTGCGCCTCCAAAGGTCATGAGTGAAGCCCCAGGCAGCAGCTTGGAGAAGGACAGGATGATATGAAATCCTGCTCCTCTTCCACAGCTACTCCCCTTCCCATTATTTGTTCTCACAGAGGGGGAGCCCAGGACCTCCACGTTGCCCCCACACATTAAAAAACAAGCTCTGAACCTGACATTTGCCTCCCTCATGTCTCCATGGGGCAGTTATTCATGGTTTTCTGAAATGTTTTTAGGTGAATAAATTTATAATATAATAATTTTATTCCAAATATGTTATCACATTATTATGAAAAGCAAAACAGGTATATTGCTATTAAATGTTTTGTTTTGTTTCCCAGGAGAGCTCACTCTCTTTTCATGCTTTACCTTAGAGATGTTAACAGGAACATCCCTGGCTTTGCAACAACACCCATCTCTCAGCAGACCAGTTGTCTCTTTTCACTTGGAGTTTTTGACTCTCACTGCCATTTTCAGTGTCATTGCTGCCAGACTTTGGGCTTGTAAACATCAATCTGATTTTCCCTGTCTCTTTCTTTGTTACTTATAATAAGTATTATTGCAAGTTGCTCCTCTCATACAGAACTCCATAAATTGGTTTTAGTACTGCTGGATTAAACTTTTCAGCAAATGTGAATTATAAACCTTCCTGTACATACAAAGTCAGCTGTAGTTCTAGTCAGGTTTTCCACATGGACCTCTCTAAAAATTTATTTTAAAGCTAATGTGGTATTTGTTTCATATGGTTTTGGGATGAGAGTTTCATCTGACACCTTCATGCTCTGAACCATATAGTAATGCACTTGGGCTACATTTGCTTTAGGGAGTCAAACCCTCCATTTTTCACTCTTGTCCTTCTGACTGAGTAATTTGCCAGATGCGACAAGGAGAACCCAGAATTAGCCTGAAAGAAAATTACATGATCTATTTATGGTGTAATCTCTCTTTCTATTATTCTGCAGCATTTCAAACAGACAAAAACACACTCCATTTCCATTTGCAAAGCTTGTATGTCATCCCTAACACTGTCCACAACAGCTTTGATCCCTTGGAAGCTAACTTCCACTCGAGAAATAAAACTATCAACCTCAAGAGGAACAGCTGTGCAAAATGCAATCAAGGGTTAAGTAAACCATGGCTTTGGAAATCCCACACATGAGGAAGGAGAGCACAGCAAAACATGACAATGACAAGGAGAACAGCAAAGCCAAATGTGAGTAGCTACTGAGGTTTTCCAAGGCCACGATCCAACACCAGTCTGCAGCTCTGCCACTGAGGCAGTGCTGCCCTTGTGCTGCCCTGCCAGCAGAACTAGAGCCCAACTGGCCCCGCAATGGGACAGGTCAGCGAAGCATTTGAGCTGGAAAACAATGCTCCTGGATGAATTTGCTTTACAAAGAACTGTTCCTTGACCTTCCCTCACCCTGGAGCACCATATGAGCTGGTGCCAACAAAAGAGATGAAGTGGAAACAAGGATTGTGCAACCTCCTTTTAATAGCTGTGGGGATTTATCCTATGGTAAACGATAGCATAAACCAGTAATTGGCCTGAATTTTTAATAATTCCTTCTCTTCTTTATTAAATTTGATACCAGACAGAGAGACAGAGAGAAAACAGGCGACAGCACATATATGCAGTTCTGGATCTTCACATGACATTACATTAATGTTAAAGACGTCAAAAATCCAGGTATTTTAAATTTATCATACTTCATCTTGAACTCATATGAATCTTGAAAAATAGGTACCAACTTTCAGCTCAAAATTCCTTTTTCACCCACTCAACTTGTGCAACCACTGTAATCTCTTTAGACTCCGTTTTCCATAATGAATTTTACGTAATATTAAACTTTTTTGTTTTCTTGCTTTTGTTTAGGCTTTGTGTTGGTAAATAAATCACAACTAACAGTGAAGACATAACTTAAGACCTCAAAATATTACTTTTATAATCTGCTCATACAAATTCTGAAGTCAATAGCAAACCACAGTCTTACTTGTGGGACCCACTTCTGCTGGTCTGTCACCACACGTGCAGGGACAGCCCAGCATGCAGCAGCAGCCTGACAGGGAAGCTGGCTCAGCTGCCAGAAGCAGAGTCAATGTGTCATTCTCCTCAGACAAACTAGCATGCCAAGAAAGAGGACTGGGAGCACCAGGAACAGAGCTGCATCCCAGCCTGTGCAGCTTCTCATGCAAGTCTCTCCACGAGCAGGAACCCTGACATCTAAGTTCACCTTTTGCTTGCATCCCACCAGTTTAAGACATCCAGATTGCTTGGCCACTCAATTCTCAATATTTTGACATGCTTTATATCATCCATAAATTTTATTCACATTGCTTTTATATTTACTTTTTCAGTTATTTATAAAACAGTGTTTCATAGTCTTGACCTGTAACTCATCTCTGCAAAATCCTATCTGAAATACTTCTATTCAGTGATAAATCTTCCATGACACCACTTTGATGTATACCAGCTACCAAGTGTCTAAATCCATTTAATTTACACTTAATCAATATCAGATAGTGTTGACTTCTAATCTCAATAACATGCAGTTCAGGGCTTTATGAAAGGCAGTTTCTATGGTATGTAAACAATTGCTTTAATGAAGCAAACTTATCTCATCAGAGGAATGAAACCAGATCCAGAAGCCATAAAGGCTTGACTCATATTCCCATCTTTTGAATTGTAAAGAATTAAATCCCATATCAGCATTCTGATGTTCACTCTGCTGTCTAGGACTGATGTCAGCCTGGTTGGTCTGACAGCTTCAGTTATTCTGCCTGCCCTTTTCAGCTATTTGTTGTGTACCTTAGTACATACCCTCCTGCCTGGAGCCTCTGTGCCATCAGGTAGATAACCCAGGGTTTTTATTTGAATCCTATGATATTAATAGATTCATTGATTTTCATAGTTATAATGAAAAGCATAGGCTTTTCCATATTCTTCACAAAATCTTCTTCTGAATAGCTGTTTTATTAATTGAAGGAGCATCATGGAAGGCAGAAATTGCTATGGCTCTAGCACATGCAAAAATTCTAATGCAGCATGACTATTCAAAATCCTAGCCACAGAAATATTTTATTCAAGGTACAGCAGCACAAGTATTAATCCCTGGTTTTGCAAACAGCCTCACTCAACTTCAAAATGGATGGAATATAAATACTATAAAGTATATGACTTACAAACAGTGACAACAAAACAAAATCTTTTTTCTAAGTTGTTTTTGCCATAACCACAAAAGTACAATTATGCAGAAAGTCTCATTTCCAGATTAACATACTAGAGGGCACAAACAACAAAAAAGAAGCTCTTAGAGTGACAGACAGAAAGTTAATGCCTCCCATCTGTAGGCAAGCAACTCCACAGCAGTATCAGAAAACAATTCATGATGTTAGCACTTAATTTTCAGCTGCCATTTAAAAAGACTGAGTCCATTTAGTCTAACTGACCCTCAGTTATGTCAGATGCATTCAGCTTTGTTTAGAAAGATCCTCTGTACATTTTTCTTTGACAGCACAGGAAGCCTAAGAAGAAAAAGTTCAAAACATCTGACAAATGATTCTGTCATTTGATTTTCACTGAAGAGAGATGCAATGGTTAAAATTTAGCCACATCATATTTTGGTATCAGCCATACCATTTTGAATTAACTGCAACCTATTCAAAATCTGGTATTTTCAATTAACTGGAGCTTATTCACATCTGGCAAGCCAGCAAACAGAGCGGGAGAGTGTTACAGCAGCTTAGCAGAAGCCTGCCATGAATACACATTTGGACAGCCTGGGAGAGCATCAATGTCATTCTGGGAATGTTCCTGGCATGGTGAAAGAAAAACATCAAAGACATTACTGATTTAAAACTGCCTCCAAGAGTGCAATCTGTAGCGACAGGAAATGGAAAAATGAGCCTCAAAGGGACTGTGAAGAAAGAGCTAGTCCAGCATGATAGTGGGTTCCACACATACAGCTTATGTTTTGTCACAAAAGTAAAATAAAGTGGGTTTTTTTGGCTGAAATTCAGAAATAAGTCTTCAGGGTAGCTCAGAAACTGCAGGAACCAAACCAAGTTTGGAAGGGACAGCTCAGAAAGGAAGCCTTGTCATCTGCATGGTACATCTAATATTTTAAAAGGCTACTGTAACCTAGATACCAGCATTTAAAAAACAACAAAAGACTAATAAGGTCTGAAGATGGAACCCTAAAGAGCTATGAGAAGCAAAATAGTTTGAACAGAATAACTATCAGTGAGCTATGCCTGAGACTACTCCAAACATGCCAAAATAGTACTTGTGGTAACCCAGCAGTGCCTTTTCGGAGTTGATATTGCCTTGGTGTGATTGATGGAATCAAAAGCTTCCAATAAACACAGGGGAAGAATAAGGACACAACTTTGATCCCAGGGTAGGCTGAGGACTATTATAGTCCATGGAATTACTATGCATGATTCCCATGCCTAAGGCACAAATGCAAATTCTCAAGTATATGTTATTCAGTTTTAATTGGAAGAATTAATTGACAGAGTGTTTTGCAGTAGGAAAATCTATTTATAAGGTGTGTTTTTGTAAACCATGGAAACAGACTCGTAAGTTCCTTTAGCAGTTTTCAAGCTGAGCAACCTAGCTGCTAAAATGTATTTTGGGGAAACAGTTTAAGTATTCAGGGACAATATACAGAGTAAAGTTCTTGTTACAGCCTGAATCCAATCACCACACAATGCCCTGTAAGAGCACTTCAGTACAATATATCATGCTGTTTATTCTTTAGTATTTGAATATTGCTCCACAAAAATTAATTTCCTATAGGGAAGACAGGACATTGGTTACACTCCAACTAAACTTGGCTGCTCACTTCGGGGCACTCCCCTTTGTCCTAGGACACTCAGAGATTAAGTCCTTGAAAAAGCTGAAGGAGGCTCACCACACTAAATTTCATGAGCTACAATGAACTCTTCCACCCTGCAGGGACTGTGAGAATGGTGCAAAAGAGTTGTAGTAATGCTGAATTTTTGATCCACCACTCCTTGCTGATTCACACCATCTATTCCTAAAGAAACTAAATAATATGTATACACAGTCAATTCTTGTATTCCTGTTATGTTTTGGAGGCACAAAAGAGAAAGCAACAACCAAGAGCTTTGGGATGGAAACTGATTTTTGTATATATTTCCTTGGGACATATATATGAAACTTATTTTTATAGCTCACCAAACAAACTGTAGGTCTGGGGCATTTTTGGCTAGGTCTTGGATTTGTCTGCCAAATTTATAATGACTCTTAGGTTTCCCATGTGTCCAAAAGATCATTCCAAACAGCTGCAGTATTTGACCACGGGGGCCTCTATGACCACATCAAGAAACCCTGAGGAAGAAAAAGAGCATATGCTACAAGAGGGCAGTGGTTGAGGGTAAGTGTGCATTTGGGATACAGACAGCCTGGAAAAGCCATGGGGATCATTCTTGCTGAGAGTCAGTCTGTGCCAATGATCAGGCCAAATGCAATCACAGTCTGAATGGCAGAGGGGGAGATGGGCTGTGTTAAGGGACATAGGACACTGGACCACATCTAGCATTTAATTCCACTTGGAAAATGCAAGGCAGCCAAGGAAGGAACGTGATTTAGAAACACTACATGCATGTGTGACTACTAAATGGCCTAGGTAGACAGCTTACATGTTTAAAAAGTAAATCTGGACAAAACCATATCTTTGCACATGTGATGGGCAACATTAACGAATTTCTTCATCATTTAGATCTCTTGAGCAAACAGGTACCTAACAATATCTCCAGTCCCAAAAAAAGTCAGAGGACACAAAAGGTAATGTTAAAAGAAAGAAAAAAATTCCCTGGTTTCCACCAGCAAATCTGCATCTATGATCACAATGTCTTTTTTTTGATATCCTGAGGCAAGAAAATGAAAACAGAAGTTACTGAGAGCAAATTGTACAAGAGATATGCTTTTTAACAGCATTGCCCTTGCAGTTGCCAGAGCAGAGGTGTTGAACTTTGCATTAAAAAACTCCTTCTTCTCACAGTACAAATAATACAAAATTCTGGGCTGCAGTGCAAACAAAGCCAAGCATATTTTGTTCTGGCTCAAGTCAGGTTTTTTCTGGTCAAACTGATTGGCAGTAAAGTCCAAGTTTCCTAATTGTTTCAGGCAATCTTCTCAAGACTAGCTGCTGTGTTTTACCTGTTATTCACCTAAACCAAGCATAGATTTCAATTCCCTGACCTTTTTAAAAAAGTTTGTAAATGGATCTAATTTGGTTATGCAAGGCCATTTTTTCCTCCCCAGTGGGGAGTTTTTATACCATGTTGAGACATTTAACATTGAATTACATAAGGTGTTGCCTGAACATGATATTGTACTAGATCTTCAGGCAATGAAAACGTTATGAAACCTTTATAGGCATCATTCCCACTAGAAAATATTTTCCATATTAAATGTTGCCGTATTTTTACTCTGAAGTGCAATCAGTATTTTTAAGAAAAAGTAAATATTAATTTTTTTTCCAAACACTTGATAAAAAAGAATGGACAGGTGTGTTACACATTTATGACTCTAAAACAAAGAGTTACACAAATTTTTAGGTTTTGATTATTTTTTCCAACACTGTACTCAGAAAAATATTCCACCACCAAAAATTGAGAGGAAATCAATTCAGGTGAGGAGACTTTTTGAGATCACAAGGGCCAAAGATACTAAAACAGGCAGAGACATAACAGGTACAATTAGTACATAAATATCGGTATATTGCCATTTTTAGACCAGCATAATCAATTTTAAAGAGTCTTAGATTCACTTAGAGTCTTAATTCACTTAAAGAGTGAATTGTTGATAATGTGCAATAAAATATAAAATGAACTGCTGCTCAGGCTATCCAAAAACATCTCCTCCCCCTCATCCATCCCATACCCTGACCTTGCTTACGTTCCTGTATGCATCAGCAGACTGGATTTGGGATTACGAGATTCAGACCAAATTGATGGCAGGTCCTTTCACTTTAGGTTATGCTCTAACATGTACCTTCATACTTACAGAACTGCATGTTAAGAGTGTCTTCATTCACCTTTAAGCCTTTAAACCTGCCCTGAACCACACTGATTGAGCACAGTCTTTTTTGCCTCTTCATAGGCAAGCTCCAGGGACGCAGCCAAGAAATGGGGAAAGCTACTGGGCTCTAGTTCAGCACATTATTTCTGTTGCTGTCTCCAAAGCAAGCGTTTGAAGAGAATCAAAATATGCAAGCAGTAAAGAGCACAAACAGTGGTAACAGCAGGACATCTAAAACACTGCTGCTTCTACATTTACTGAGAACCCTCAGTTCCTGATAATTGTCCCAGGGCCTCAAAAGGTATCCTCAGAACATTCTTCAGAACCTGTTCCAATAAAACACTTTAAAAAGTTGCCCACAGAGGTGGTAGATGCCTATCCTTGAAAACATTAAACATTAGGTTGGATGGGACTCTGAGCAACACGATTTAGTTGAAGAAACCCCTTCTAACTGCTGGGGTCTTGGACTAGGTGACCTTTAAAAGATCCCTTCCAACTCTTCTGTGATTCTATGAACATACAAAGATGAATGTAGGAGTTAATTTTTTAATGGAAATAGCTGTCATTGTAAACACCTGAGTCAAGATACTTTTCTTTAATTTACATGGTTTTTTTCCCCCCATTACTTTAACATGAGATCTGTGCCTTTCTTTAAAATGTAACTTTAAAGATTTTCAGCAGGTGAGATAATTTGCATAATTTGATATAACTAATTGCTCCCTGCTTTTAAGCAGACACTTTTTGCTAAGTAAACCTGAAAAACCAGTAATTTGAAATAGCAATGGCAGAGGTGGATTTTTGACAGAAATATGAAATCTTTCTTAAGTAATTCTAGCAAATTTCAGTGACAGAGAGGAAAAAAAAGTTTCGTATGTAACAGTGATTTTCTACTGTAGCATAATCTTGAGAAAATAGGGAAAACTCATTAGTAATTTTAAAATAATATTAAGGAATGGCTCATTTCAGTTGTCTGAAAAGGCACTCCATCTTCTCTGCTGCATTCAATTTTCACTATTGCATAAATGTAACAGTAAAAAAGTTTTGAAAACTAAACTTTACTTTCAGTATTGATTCTTTCAGGAAAGAGATGAATTTAATAGATTATGGAGAAGAATCTTATACCGTTTTCTAGGCATGAGATGGAAAATTTTTGTCCCGTTTATGCACTAGTATATTATAAGTTCCTTTTTAAAAATTATGTCTATATATATAGTTATATAGATATAAAGATATATAATCCATGGTTTCATAATATTTTCCCTTCTTTACCTCATATGGAAGAGAAACTCTGAGACACAACTTACTGAACAGGGAAGATGATCTGATTCAGGCATGGGACATAAAACTCGCCAACTGTTTACCAATGTTTTAGCTTTTTAACCTATCTCTAGCAAAGGGAATGCAGCAGAAGTTGAGGACAGATGAGGAAAATGTGGCTGAACTAATTTGCTGCATTAAGCAGACATAGTGACTCCAAGCTGAGGGAGGCTGAGTGACAGACATTGCATGACAAGACAACGCCAATTTTCTCATACAACTCAAGCACAAAAATTTCAAACTGGCAAGAACTTGAGGATATTTTTGCAGCTTAGAAAATGAGGAACATAAATGGAGTAGATGTTGCCATTGTTGTAAACTAAAGGTACCAGGAGATACAGGCAAAACATAGTTAATCCTTTTTGCTAACTCCACCATCTTATCCTGGATTTCTTTAACCTTTTCTCTGCCCTAGTTCATGAAGATGAATGCAGGCAACATGAAATCACAAAAAATCTCTGGTTACATCCCTGGTGGTTGCAGAATTGTAGAGATGTGCACATTTAAAAAGTTGGAGGCAAGACACTGTTGCCATTACTATCACCTGGATGTCAATATTGCCAGCAATGTATTGCCAGCTGGATTGCAGCACACCCCATCACATCTGCACACTAAGAGTGAGCAATCTTTTTAAGAGTACAAGGATCTATTTATTAGTCATATTATAAAATAAACTTATGTGCCTTCCTAAGCAGTTTGAGACAGAAATTCAAAATATATAAACACTTGAGAATGTGATGAGCAATCAAGTACTAATACAGAAGCGTTTTGCCTCCACTCAAAATTGTTACATACTGTGGGTCTTGTTATAATAGTACCATAGTACAGAATTTTAGAGTTATGCTTATTTAAGTTACTGTTTCTGTGGTGAGAGGACTGCTGATTCCCATCAGTCACCCTGGGTCTTATTGCTTTTATAGTTAGAAGTCGATAAGAGTTTACTCAATAAATTAGTAATTAGCTTTACCTCCCTTTTTTGCAAGTTTGGGGTCACCAAACATATGTAATTTTATTTGCTTCCACAGATTGCTTTCACTTTTGTTGTGCTTTAATAAAATGTCGTGGTACAGCTCTGGGTGTTTGCTCAGTTGTAATGAATTAAGTGATTGAACACAGGATTTTAATAAACCTACAAAAAGAACAGCAGAAAACTTCATAGTGGTGCAGTCAGACTCCACTAACTCCTAATAAAAATGCACCCTTAATAATTTTTGTCCAAGTTGATACCTGTGAACACCACAATGCATCCTTAAAGAAGTAAAACACAACCCCAAAGCTTTCAAACAGGCTACATCAACAACAGCATTTACCACCTTGAGTTTCCCTCATTTCTTCCCTCTTTTTCTGTCTTCTTGTGCATTTGACAAGCCAAACCAAGAGGATGACCTCCTTGACTGACGTGGTTCCCTGAGCTGCCCAAGGGCAGGGAAACCCTAACAAATCCACTCCCTGACTGATGGGAGAGATACAGCAATATAACAGAGTGATGCTATGGTAGGATTCACCTTGACTACATTTCTTGCCTTGCACTTTTCAGTTTATGCAAGATATTGCCTAACTTCAAAATTCATTGAACTGCAATTAAACCTGCTTTCTGGTAAATTATATAAAATGTTATCCATTGCAGGAATATTATCTTAATAAGGTAGCAATATGGTTTTATTACTTGGGACTTATAATACCACACTGTTTCTAAATCCTTGATAACTGCAGAATTTCTATAATTTATATACCATATTCAGTATATTGTTTTATAAATCCTCTTGAACTCAATTGCAGTTTTAGGACTGCAAATTTTAGGACTGCAAAATAAAATTTCCACATACTCAACATAAATTATCCAGTGGAGATGAATTAGCATCTCTCTGGACAGTTCAGCAGAGGAGCTGTGTACACAGTTGCAGTTGTGACTGCTCAGGTCAGGGCTGCTCCGAGGTACAGGATGTGATGCATCTCAGAAGGAAAGGAGGTGCCACAAAAGGGGCAGATTCAATCTTGTCTCAGCTATAGGAGTGCCACTGCTTGGGCTCAGTAAACCACTGATTTCAAAATACCCTTTCATACCTTAGAATTATAAAGCATAGGACACTCAGATGTGAATCTCATTGTTAATATGAAACTACCAAATGCTAAAATGACTGAGCTGAAATTCACAAGAAAAAGGTCAATTAAAGAACTGCATATCTGTGAAGAGACCCTATTTGACCTATTTCTAGATCTCCTCACAGATGATAGTAGAAGCAAAGATGAGTTGCTACATTTTTTCCCAGCTACCCATTGACAGTAATTTGACTCTGAAAAAAAGATTTTACGGGATTGAATTGACCAAGAAGTTCACCTAACACTGCTATGCTTGTGATAATTATACAAAAGTAGGTCACAACATCACTACAGCTGAAAAGTGTTCTGAATGAATGAGACCTATACGGAAATTTGCAGAAATCAGTTGAAACACATGCTAGACATAAAAAGCTACACTTCTTATAGAAGTCCTACTAGATGTAAACCTATTAAATCACTTCAGTGACCTTTCTACCATGAATACTTTGATATGGATATCCACATAATTGTCATATCATACCAAGCTCTAAATTAAATGTGTGCTGAGGAACTCCATAGCTGACATTCTCAGTAGAGCCCTATTTGTACACCATCAACTGCTTTGGTAGAGACTGCCTTTGCTCAGAACTCAAGCTCAGCAGGAGAGCAGAGTGGGATTCTTAAGTCATTTTTTCAGTCTATATCAAAATAAAATATTCTTTAGCATCATGACCACCTGGAAATATAAATGACACACGGTTGCTGAAATGATATAGTTAAAACTTTTTACTCACACTCATAGTTTGCTTTATAACACATTTAAAAGATTAAACCTTTTTTAACATTTTATACAGTTAGGAATATTTTTCATCTCAATGTACTTTTAAAATACTCCAGCTTAGGATCTACTCATGTAAATTTCCACCTCATCTTTTACAATTACAGCAACAAAGCTGCACTTTCCCTACATTAGCCACAGAATGAAACAAAGCAACTCAAGTGCTGCAAGTATCCTTTTGCAAACAGCTTGACAACTCTACTGGTTGAAAGTTAATAGAATACAGTTTATTTTTAGGACGACTTCAGTTTTCCTCATTGGAATTCCATTTCTTACAGTCTAAAGAATACAATTCTGATCACTGCAACTAATTAGTAACTTAAAGTAAACAGAAAAAGAAAGGCTGAAAGACAGCAGTTATTAACTTTATTTGCATGGCTAGGGGAGGAAAGAATTACCTAAGGCTTCATCCATTTTTCCATTAAGGCCTAATTTAAGACATTGACTCATAAATACTTTTTAGGAGAACAATTTACAAGTAGAAATGAGTCTCCCAATGCTTCAAAAATAAGTCAATTGCAACATCAAATTACTGAATACCCAAAGGATGTCTAATTCCCTTATTTGCCACCACCTACCATTGCAATTCATACTTAGGGGGATGACATAGATGCATTACCTGCAACACTGCATTTTTAATTTGTTTTTTTTCTGTGTTTACAAAGTTATATTAGTTCACATAAGACTAACAGAAAACCTCACAGATGGATGAGGTACAAAAGTGGGTTATTTCAGCAGAATGTAGACAATATTTTCTTAAATGATACCACTAAAACCTAGGCCTAATTCTGAAGGTACATTGAGGACAGCTTTCACCTACTCAGTTCCCTTCAATGCCTCTGTTTTTCCTAATTTAATATTAAAGGGTGCCAAAAACAATGCACTGTGTTGTTTGGTTTTAAGCTTGAACAAAAGTAGGAAAAAAAATGCAGAGATTTTTGCACACTGAAATATCATGAAGATGCTACTTTTTATGATTTGCCAGGCAAATGCAAGCAAAATGTGGATTAAAGACTCTCACCCAAGTTTAGCCTTTGGCCTGAATATTCAGTCAAAACCTAACAGGCAACTGAATAAGCATATCAAGGAAAATTAACTTTCAATTTTCTATAGTGGGCTAAGCATTAGTGCAGACTGTTTACGTGTTTGACAAGCAGAGTGTCCCCTTTCGTTGTTTCACTTGGGAAAAACCAAAAAGATCTTTAAAATATCATACAGCCAGGTATTTGACAATTTGAAATTAAGATGGGTGATTCTGACTCTAGAGAAGTCTGAATTCCACTGTATTCATGTATCAATTTACATGAAGAGAAATTGCAAAATGTCATCTCCAGCCCAGAGGGCAGGACAACATTCTTCAATCAAAAGAGAAAACTTGTCAGCTTTTGAAATGTTTATATCTAAACAATCTTGCACATTGATTTTTGCAGGTACAAGGAAAACTCTGTATCTTCCATAAGTCAAACAGCAAAATTTTAACCCTTGCACAGCCATCTGTGATTTTTTGTTAGATAGTAGATGGGTTAAGCAAACTCTTCACATAGATTACAAATTTATTTGAATGTTTCCCAATTAAGATGTCAAATTTGAACAAAGTTTATGATCCTTAGCATCCTTCTTAGATTATGATATCAAAACAAAGCCCATAGAAAACTGAAAAATAATCAGGGATGTATACCTACCTCTCTTAAGTCACAACTTTAAATTACTTGCATTTAAAAGTTTATAGAGAGTTTCTTTTAAATGCCCAAAAAGTTAAAAAGTATGCATACCTTCTATCTGCCTAGCCAAAAAGGAATGATGTTAATAATCTTATATTTAATGCTTTACTTCTTTACTGGAATCTTTCCACCATACTTTACAAACAATATTGAAAATGTATCAAGTAACACTCCAGGGACTCAGCAAAAATCACTTGCACAGTAGAGGTTCTTGCTCATAAAGCTGGAGAGGATCTCAGCTCTGCCATATACCTGGAGACATTTCAGAATATTCCCCCTATAAGAGGAGAAAGCCTAAAATGGTTTTATATATTTCAATTATAGGTGGACACTTATACATCCATATCCATGTCTATAGCTGTGTCTAGACATAGAGATACACATTTAGTCTGCATATGTAATATATATGGTAATATACATACACCTCATGGATTTGTATACATAGCACACACATTCTCACAAACACTTGGCATTTTAATATCTTCCCTCATAACTCAGCATGGTGCATAACTTTCTTAACAATTTGATTTTGTCTTTTTAAGTACACAGAGAAAAACATGAAGTAACTTAACATCAACAAGATCTCCTGGAAAAATAATCTTTTAGTTGTAAAGAAAGTGTGCAGGAGATCATCATTTTTCCATATTCTTGCTCCCTAAGGCTGCACATATTCTCTCTACCACAAGTTTCTTCCTAATTTTAACCCTTGCACAGGCATCTGTGATTTTTTTGTTAAATAGTAGATGGGTTAAGCAAGTAGAGGTTAAGCAGCCTCTTCACATAAATTCCAATTTTTTTAAAATGTTTCCCAATTAAGATGTCAAATTAAGGGTCTCAAAAATAGATCTCTGTTTCAAAATGAGGTTATGCTACAGCAGCATTTTCACTGGTCAGCAAGTACAAGTGACCAAGCTTCCTTGTCCCAATTTTTCCTCCATTGATCAGCTTCATTTGGCATGATCAATGCAGTCAGTATTATCTTGCTTCATTACTGCTGTCACTCTCACCTTACAAGTTGTTTTTCTTTTCTTTCCTTTCTGCCAGCACCTTTTGCTTCCCCATCTCCAGGTATTACTACTCTTGTTCTTAGTTTTAAAGTTATGCCTCCCAAAGTGCAGGTACAGCTTTCAAGTTACCTTCCCTGGCATTCACTCTCAGACCTACAGCAGAGTTCCTCAGT
This sequence comes from Peucedramus taeniatus, assembly GCA_013400575.1. NCBI lineage: Eukaryota > Metazoa > Chordata > Aves > Passeriformes > Fringillidae > Peucedramus > Peucedramus taeniatus. Next base: position 94,810 of record WBNO01013561.1, read on the forward strand.
GACCAGCCCACACCCTTCCTTCAAGCCATTCTCTCTACCAGTTCTGCCACCCCTGTCCCATGGGGTGCTGCAGTATTACATGCCAATGATTGCAGCTGCCATGCCTGGTTCCCCAGTGATTACTAAGTTTGGCACTTTGAGACAGACAAGACACCTTGAGGCAGGCATCTGCCATGTAGGTACTTAACTCTGAGCTCTTTCCACCTAGACCTTATGGCCCTGAATTCTCAACTCTGTAATTAAAAATAATTTCCCTTCCCCCCTTAACAATTAAGAGACTGCATTGCTAATGTTTGTGGAAGAGTGCTGCCTCTCCAGTGATGAAACTGATTGGGAACAAAGAGCATACTTTATCTCCAGACAGGAGAAACAATGGACTTACTGTTATACCCCTGTGTTCTACTTACCATCTCCAGGTGCACACCTTGAGGTTTTACTGCATTTCGCTAAAACTGTTAGGTTTACTTTTCTTACTGCTAGGTTTGCTATTCTTACTCCTTTGTAACTAATTAAAGCGGTTTTATGAAATATTTCTGGCAAATACACCCACGCCTCCCATGGTACCTCTGCACACCCAGGCTGGCAAAGCATAGACATGAATGGGGACAGGCAGGTCTGATGCAAAATTCATTGATGGTTACTCTCATTTGTTCTAATGGACTTATGCTCAAGATTATTTGGCTCATTAGAACAAGTGAGAATCTGCCACAGTATCCCTAATCTTTGTTAGCAGATGTCTGTCTTTGGACCATATGTTGGGTGTAATCACTTTCAGTTGCCATTTCTACTGCATGGTGAGCAATTTGGCAACTACTTCCTCTCATATGAGAGGCATCTGGCACAGACAAAAGCAAACCCTGTGGATTTCTCTACCAAACAGAAAGATATTGAAAACAAATTATGAATAGCAAAGACTGTATCTGGAATGGGCAGATAGTGCTTCCACAGCTATTTGCATATTTGTCTTCAGTTATTCAGTTTTCTGTATGCATAAAATTCATTATTATAGAAAATTCATGATAACCTAAACATTGTGATGTGTTACTGCACAGAAAGTGAACAAGAATTTCATCATATCATGATTTTCATTAAAGCATTGGTACTTATGTTGTTCTGAGTTTCAAGACTTTCCCCCACCTACCATACAATAGCATTGTAATTCATGCCAAAAATTTTCACTTCACTATCATCAGAGTGTGTTGGTCTTTCTATATCTCTTCTGTATCTTCTGATTAGGAGCACTAAATAAGTCAGTCTTGTAGAAAATCAGTAATTAAGGCTATGGAATAAAGTCAGCTCTGTGAAGTGTTAAATGTTTGTGATGAAATACATGAGGACAGTGAAACTACTCATAAATATTCGTCCCAGTCTCTTTTGACAAATTTCAACTATTTCTCAGAATTTAGAGTTAATTTCTTTCAGTGTTGACAAAATCATTTCATAGATGAACATAAACCCAACACGGTGTTATTCACACTGCTTCCTTCTACTTGGTCCTCATGTTCCTTGCCAGGTGTTACCATTGCTACTGCACTATAAAAAAACTGATATTTCATCCAGCAACGACTAGTAGCAATTTGCCCTTTAAGGTTTCTTTTTAAGTGCTTTGTTGCTAGAGGAATGTTTCTTTCAGATTCAATATACAAATGAATTTTGATGCCCTTTAAGGCAAAGCTACAATTTATAGCATTTTAAATAAATCTTCCAGTTCTGTCACTGGATAAAAACCTGCTGTGTTACTGGCATAGCTGTGAGTACCTTAGGGACTTCTGCCAACTCATCTGTGCCAGTGGCACAACTCACTTCTGCACCTCTTTGACAAATATGATTGTTATTCTGAAAGAAATGTGGTCTGTGGGAACAACTTCTGCTCAAGAGTTTAATTTCCTGATTGAGGCTCAAATTCCAATTTCCAAGCACAGTGACATAAATCCAGTTTAATATCAAACACCAGGATGATTCCAAATCCCATGTCTATAGAGGAAAGTCGCTTGGTAGATTGCACACAAATGAAAATGAGAACAGAATCTGAACTGCTGATGGGAGAGCACCACAAAGATTCACTTGTTCAAAACCTCACAAATTGCAGGCAGACTTTACTCAGCATGTGTAAAGGTGGCAGACATATGCCAACATTTAGAACAAACACACTCGCTGATGTTTTAATCAAATCTTGGTTCAAATTTAATTGAAATAAGCTTAGGAATTCTCAATATAATTAATTGTTCAGTTCTGTGTGTACAGCATGGATGGGAGGAAAGAGACACATGCTGATGAGGGCATATTAGGGAAAGCATCTCAGGAGCTTGTTTCCTTAGCAATTTACAAAGCAAATGAAGGTAATGTGAAACGTCAAATCTTACAATATCTGCTTTATTAGGCTTTAGTTTCTTGTTACTCTTTTCTCATTAGAAAACTCTTTTAAACACTAAAGCCTCTATATAACTCCTTCACCTCTTTCAAATCCCTTTCTCTAAACTCTAAGGCATGTAGTAGGCTGCAAGCTTGGTACATGAATTAGTTCCTTGTGATATTGTCCCACAGAGGGTATTTTACTGATCTAATAAAACCACAATGAAATTACTGTACACAGCCTAATACTGAAGCCAAATTATTGATTTTTAGGGCTTCATTTCCAACCCTAAAGTGGCAGCATTCTTGAAATCCATGCAACTCTACGTGTCTTTGGCAAAGAACCAGCCAGCCATAACGACACACTGCTCAAGCATTACATTTTCACCACTACCCCAAGAGCCAGGAAATGACGTGTGCCTGTGGGTACCTATAGTATAGATGCCACTCAATCATACTCCACCTCTCCAATTATTTTTATTGAACTGGTTTTTTTCAAACATTGAGATGCCAGGACAGTAAGAAGAATGATGGTGCCTCACTGGGGACATGACAAAAGAGTAATTTAGTACTATAATTTGATGTCAGTCCCAAAGTGTCATTTATTCAGGTTGAGGGGCTTGAGAAGAAGCTTAAGTATCTGATAAAAAAATAACACAACCCGACTGGTCTTGTCTGTGCTATGATATTAATTTCCACATTAACCTTGTTTCAATATAAGGAAATGTTTGAAATTTTGCCCGTGAATATTTGTTCATGAGGGATTTTATATCATCGTGACTGCATCCATGACTGATCCAAAAAATTGCCTTAATTTCAATAAACTTGAAATGAAAGTGCAATAGTTCATTCATACAACTAATTGGTGGAAAATTTTGTAATATACTATTAGAGGAAGATTTCAATGTTCACATATATTATAAAGCTTTCAAAGAACATAAAATAGTAAAGCAGAAACAATTAATAGGAAAAAAAAGGTCAAGAACTCATATCACATCCTGAAATGTATTCCTAAAGGAACAGCTTTAGTGCCGTATGAAACTGAACTATGTACTTCCCTTTTCTTTTAACCCTCCGAAAACAATGGAATATAAGAAGAGAAAGAATTAGTGGCAAAGTTCGTAGCACAAAGTTAAATAGAAGAAACAAAGTGAAGTGAAGAAAATAGACAACAGTTGAACTTCTGTGGAACTTGGAGCTCTAATGTATTTTTCTTAGTTTAGTTTTCTTATTCATTTAAATCCTCTTATTTCCAGGAAACCATTGAAAATTATTTGATTTGACATTTTTCCAATCAGTCTTTTACTCACAACTACATATTAATGTCTCTAAGGAGGCTTACTTTTTATGTGAAAACAAATTTTTGACCTGGATGGATTAATAGAGAAGGTCTCAATTCATACAAAAATTACATGCACATGTCAAACAAGGTCTTCTACCTTCTTGCCACCTAGACACAGATTAGCCACTATTATTTGTCAGCCTCACGAAAGAAGCAGCTGAATTTCCTATGCAGTACTCAAGAAACGGGAAAAAAATAATGTATACAAATTGAATACATAAAGAGTGTTTCACAGGTATTAATGGGAGTAGAAACAAAAAGCTAGCAGAAAAGGACATTTTGCACAAGTTTTTAGAAACCACTAGTAGTGAAACAAACTGTCCTGTCATTAGGGTGTACAACCTAAAGGCATGCCTTCAGGGTACTCATTGAATTATTAAGACGGTTGACATGAAGTTAAAAGTGTCACTTGGTCTCTTCTGCTCATAGAAGAACTTGCCTGCCAAAAAAATTTAAAGCACAACAACCGAGTTTGGACAAAAATACGGGAGCTGTAATGGCTCATGGTGGGAAGAAGCAGTGAGCTATGCTAACTATTGTCTTCTATCACATCTCTCAATGTATGCTTAGTGCATCTGTTTGGTTTTAAGGCATGACTTTTTTTTTGTCTAAGTACAAGAGCTGTCTGCAAACCTCTCAAAATACTTTTCATAATGGTCCCATCATGCTGTGTATTATGTAAGTATTTTCCCCTTCTCCAGTTCTAGAGCCTGTGCCGTTATTTCAATCAGATGTTTATCTTTCTATATGTGAGGAAAAAATTAAGGAAAACTGAAGACATATCTCAAGTGCTTGTTCTCCCACTGTCACTCATAATATTATGTACAAATCAAAGTAAAGTGGATTTTGAGTCTGGAAACTCCCATATATAATTTTCTTATTAAGACTTAAAGTCAGACGTACAGAAATTATCTCCAGTTCAAAGCTCCCTTTATTTTATAATGCTTGCAACATTTCTTCATTACTTTTAAGGCAATCAACTGAAGAACAGCTATCTAAAATTGGAAGCCATAATCTTTTGATGGAGAATCAGAGACCAGTAGGCTGTCTTCCATAGGCAACAGTAATCTCAGACCATTCATTCTAAAGATTTACAACAGCAAGAGTGGATTAACAGTATTCTAACTCTAGAAATTACCTCTCAATTTCACTTAATTAGAGTCTGAATTCAATATACAGTTCCATGTTGAGCAAGCAAAAATAAGCTAACAAATATACAGCCTGACAGTTCCAATGAACCCAGACTGCAGAGAGCTGACAGCATATAGTCTCTCATAGAGCTATGAAAATTACAGATTGTAGCATGAAAGATTACATATTGTTAAGCAGTGTCAAACCACGTTGGCAGTTCTCACATGTCAAATGTGTAATTACATAAGGATTATTGGTAGAAAAGCATAAGATCTGGGTGATTTGAGTGCCAACTCAGCCATTCATTTGAAAACACTTAGGGTATATATGTAGTTTGGATTAAAAAACCACTGTGTTTCTATGAAGTTGATTTTTCTTTGGCTGTTTCTTGCAATGTAACACTGATGCCATATTGCCATCTGCATAGGACACTCCTCCAACCTAAAAGCACCATCCTGTGAATGTCTGAGGTTGAAGGCATGCACACACAGGAGCTCATTGACTCAGGCATGCCACACCAGCACCTGTCCACTAGCATGAAACAAGGCAGCCCTTACTTCAGATTTTATTGCCTTTGCCAGTACAAAGCAGAGTTACAACTCTGTTTTGAATAGGATGCTCACATTTATGATTTTTCAGGGGTACTATGAAAGACTACTTACCCACATCCAACTACCACAGGTATTGCAAAATAATACAGGGTAGAAAAATGAAAAAGTACTGTGTAGAGAGATGCAATTGGACCAGTTGGGGATCAGGAAGAGAAATGAAACCTGTCATAAGGCTAAATTTCATAAAAATGGCTGAGCTGGTAGACAGACCTCACTGCCATCTGCACCAGCATATTTCTGGTCCTGTGAATAAAAGTGAATTTACAGGGGCCTGTGAACTAATAGGTGACCTCTAGCTGAATTTTAAGAGTCACTTGCTACAAGCAGAAATTACTAACATTTAATTTAAAAACTTGTGATTATCCCAAACACTTTGTTGTAGATGCATAAATCATAGATGTTGCTTTTAGGGCAAGTAAATGGCTATTTCTTCACAGGACAAACATAATTTCATCAATCAGAACTTAAAACTAATGAAACAGAATGCAATTCCTCACGGGTGTTGAAAGAGAATAAAAAAATGGAAAATCAGAACCCTAACAAAAAGTAGAATATTTTTTTGGAAAAATCCTCATTTCTCTCCAACCAGGATTTTCAAGGCTATTTAGGCAGGGCTGGAAGCTGAATCCAAGTTAATATTAAAATTTTCAGGCTTCTTTCTTGGAAACTGGTATCTTGGAAGCACAGCCCAGGGACTGCCATCATCTGCCTTCTCCTGCTACTGTCTTCACTCTAGGATGTCTCACCAAGAACAGTGGCAGGTGCTACACAAGCCAGAGAGATCTGTCTACATCTCCAAGAGAGACTCACTTTGTGGGCACACCAAAGCAGTTGCTTCTTTCTTTTTTCAAGATTTATCTGGCAACAATTCTCACTTCAAAGCCAGTTTTCTGGGAAGGCAGGTTAGATTTTTCCCTGAACTCCTGTGATGATTTGAATTTATTCTTTTGCATTTTATTAGTGAGCAGTTCCAGCAAAGCACAGCTTCTCACCTGCACTCCCTGGCAGTGGTCTGGGACATGGTCTGAATGAAGATTGCCAAGAGCTTGGCTCAGTTACTCCCAAAGTGTCGAGTGCCATCTGTGATGGGGACATACCCTAGGGTATCCCCTCTTTTAACTGCTGTCCCAAATTACAAGGATCTGCCATAGTCTCATATATCCTGTATAATATCTGTCAACTACATAAGCCTGTGAATACATTAGAGAGCCCCATAGTGTGTAGGAAATTAATTATACCCAAATTGATAATTTGTATCTAGCATTGTCAAAATATCTGACCAAATCATCCTATTTTCCAAAACTCATGGAACCAGATTTACCCCTTTAACAGTTTGCTTTCATTAGAAGAGCTCATTTAAAGGCAAATAGAACTTATCTTGCCTAGCTGAATTTTGTTACTAAAAAGATATTACCTGTATTGACAGGGCAGACATGAGCAGCCTTGTCTCAGACCATTTTTCCTATGATGAGGCTCTCCTAGCAGCTATTATTTGGGGTTTTCATGCCCATGTGTCAGACCCAGTGTTTGAACACCCCTGCACAAAGGACACAAAGAAAAAAGCTCAAGGCTTTTTTCAGTCAGTGAGTATCTCTGGGACTGGAGTTTTCATGGACTTCCCAGGCAGTCTGTTAAAGTGTTTACCTGCTGCCGGGATAAAAATTTCTATCCTCATAATCAAGATTTCCCCCATTCCCCCTTGTGCTGACTGTCTCTTCTATCAATGAAACCACTGGTAGAAATTTGGTCATGTAGCAGTAAAACCAAATTATTATCCTAAAGCCATCCACATTTAGATATCAGTGCTCTCAGGAACCCATTTATTTTAAGCAATCTTTTTAAGTCATTTGTAAAACATAATGGGTACCACTAGATTCCTATTTTTCCATAACATTTATAAGAGTTTTACAAATGTTTGGCATTTCATATTGGTTAACTCAATTAGATTCATTTTTAGGTATGTGCTAGAGGGCATAGAAGTCTATCTATTTATGCTTGTAGGGTTATTTGACTCAATGAAGTACAATATTTTATGTATCTTGAAGCCTGCTGTGCAGTAAAAAGAAGCCTTTTTCAACATTGCATGTTTTGTCTAAGTTCGCAGAAGGACAGTATGAGATGCTTCAGAGAGAATTTAGATGTAAACTAATAGGAAACCAAACAGTAAGACTTAACAGAAACTATCTGGTATTTCTCATATATTTTTTTCCAGGACTATGATACAGTACAGTACAGTAGTTCAGTGAGTAGCTATACGTAGCCCAAAAAAATGAAAAAAAATTCATTCTAAGGCTTTCTTGGAACTCATACCAGATGGCCTTGGTCTTAAACTAAAAGTGGAGAAGGTGTAACCAGTGTGCCTGGCAGATGGGCAGAAGCTCAGGGAGGAAACACCAGTTACTGGTGGAGCAGACACACAACACATAAGGCCAGTGGTGTGCACTGTCCTCTCGTGCTGCCCCTTATGCCACCAGACCCTTTTGCCTTTCTCTCTGGCTGGTCCCCAGCTGGGTGCACCGAGCCACAGCGACCTCGTGGAGCCAGTGAACCCCACCTGTGTGCCCAGGGCAAGGGACATGTCATTCCAGTGACACCACAGCAGTCCTACCCCCACTCAGGAGCATCTCTTCTAGTACATCCTCAAATTTGTAAATCCTTGGCCTAAAGAATTTATGACAAATTACCTGGCACTTTTACAGCCTTGATTTGCCAGAAAGATGCCATAAACGTCAATATTTGATATGATTCTATGTAGAGGCCATTTCCAACAGCCTTGCAAATGGTGAATTGTCTCATGATCATAGTTTTGAGATCACTACCTTAATATTAAAGTTCTTAGGTAAAAACAGCTAATAAATAACATGGTTATGTTCCCATGATGTTTGTCAAACTACTGTTCAGTCTGCTCATCAGCCACATTCCTCTCTTTTTTTCCACTGCTCTGAGTATGAGCCACTTTTAGTAGAGGCTTTCTTACTCAGGATTTATAGCTCATATAAACCCCCTATTGTTCCTTTACACATGATAAAAATATTTAAGGATTGGCAATTACATGCATTTTAATGGGTATCCTCAACAGTCATTGTGATTGGATAGAGAAAATAATTGTCCTGTACTTCTAGCCCAAGCTTGTCTTTTACAAAGATCAGCTCTCATTACCTCATGATTCCACAAGCTTCTGTAAGTCCTTGATGAAACTTTCTTTAATAAAGACCCTTTCCAAACTCAACACTTCTTTTCAAAAGCTAAAGAGTTGACAGACTTCAAGAAGTCAAGAACAAATAGAATAAACATAGCAAAATTCCAGCTGCAGGCTGTAATAAAGAATTAGGGAATTATAACAACTACTGACTCCCATAAAATTAGTTCAAGTCTTCACATATTCACATATTTCTAATTTTGCTATAAAAAACAAAGGCTGGTTAACAGTTCCTATGTCTATGTTGATTTTGTGAATTTTAAACATAGAGTTTTGTCAACAAACTGAAGTAACAGTTAAATAAAAACAAACAAAAAAATTAACCTTTTAAAAATTAATTACATAATTTGTGATTTTCAGATTCACCAAGGTTTCTGGGGATAAGTTTTCATCTTGACCCTCACAAAACAGTTTCTGTAAGTTTATAGGCTCAAGGATTTTTGTGAGTGTCCAGATGTCTCAGAGCATCAGAGCAGATTTATAAGGTCTTAAAGGGAAACAACATTCATATAGAGCTGCTTTGTTCTGTCGGAAAAATAAAAAAAACCTCTAATGAGTGTCTTATGTGTATCAACCAACACAGCTTAATATTTGCAAATTGGAACTGTTGGAAGTTCATTTAATATTAATGTCATTTTGATATCTGCTTATTAATTTACCCATTGCTTTCAAATTCTTTGTTACTTGTCCCTCGTGTGCTTTGTAGCATACTAAGTTACTTTCTGTTCATAAATAACAAATGTATGTGTGTGCTGCAGGGATGTGGGACCCTCATGGAAGCAACTCTGCCACGCATCAGAGAGACAGGACAACTTGCAGACAGTAGTTCATATCACTTGCATTAAACTTCTGCGTCCAAGATAGGATGTAGGGACCTTAGGGAATGCTTGTTTTTTCCAGTTACTTACAGAGTGTATTTAAATGTGTGGTTCAGACTATTTTTATTGACCAAAACTGTAAATGATAGGCGTTTCCAGATATTCAGTGTTCCTGACCTTTTTTTGCCTTGAATATTTGTCGTTTTTCCCCACAACCTTGTTAGCAAACCCTCCACAAACAATATGTTTCTCAGCTAAAGATTTTCCCAGTCTTACTAGAGTGCAGATTTCTTCAAAAATTATTTTTCTAAATCTGTTCCAGTACACTAATACCAATTAATTCAGTCTTTACTTCCTTTGGTATTCCCAGTACAGAACAAGAAACTTTGAATTACATCTCTATGAAACCAATGTTACTTTGATAAACGAAGCATTTTCTCATTAGCAAAAAGTACTCATGCATATGATAAAATCTCCAGCAGGGTTAGCAGCTGTTTATTAATGGCTGTTGGCTTGTTGATACAGACATTTATGTTTAAACATGAGCCAACACATTACTGCAATGGGTATATCTGCTCCTGTGTTTTCCATTTCACCCAGGCATATCAGATCATATTCCTGTTTCTTTTAACATTTGAGTCATTGCAGACTGGGAGCTACTCCTATTAAACTCAAGCAACCACACCAGTGTAACACTAGATAAAAATGAGAAAACAGACAAAGCCCATATTTTTCATGCACAAGCATTTGCCATACATTATGGGTGCTTTATGCTTTTCCTGTTCATTTTCTAGTTATATTTTCTGAGATCTGATACACTAAAGTATTCAAAATTATATTGATGAATTATTCAACAACTCTCTTAACTATGATTTATCTGAAAGCAGAAAGAATTCATCACCAGCAGAGCTAAAATAAACACACTCTTATGACTCTAAGATTAAATTACTGATATAAACAGAATCTGAAATTCCTTCATACAGTGCTCTACATGAACATCAGCAGAGAAAGGAATATTTTCTTGTAGGGGCTGCAAGAGTGCAGAAACAATTTCTTAGCAAAGATCACACTTCTTTCACAAGGGTAGCAGAAGAACTATGTATCTAAATATTTCCTCCAGCTGTATTTCTCACAATAAATGGTGACCCAAATGGGAATTTACAGGTAGTGCTAAAGGTTTCATAAAAAGCAGTTAATAAAAAGTGCAGTTTACCAAGGTTCTTTTGATGCCAGTTTTCAGCAATGAGTAAAATCTGTAGTATTCAGGAATTATATATTTTTTATTTAACTTTACCTGGTGTGCTTTTAATTGGCCCCTGAGGAACAAGTTACAACCAGTAAATCCAGTCATCCCCTGGGTCCTGTAACCAGGGGTACACAGTTCAGCTTTAGTTCTATGCTTCATAATTAGGCATCCATGATGAATACACACACGAGATTGAAACACAGGATTCCATTGTGCTTTCACTTATTTGCAAACCCGAAAAGTTTATTTTTAAGCTCAGCATTGTATAGAGGGTCTTTTCTTTCCCTCCTGTCACATGAAATGTCAGAGAGGGATGGTTATTCTGGAAGGCCTTTTTTGTTGAATGTGGACAGCATAGAAATTAAGTCCCAGGCCAAACATTTTAGGATTTGAAACAGGAAAAATAATAGAAAACCAAAAACAAAACATAATTCTTTTTCAGCATTAGGAGTTTTTAAAAAATTAATTTAATTCTACTGACTTACTTCATACTTATGATAGCATAAGAAAGTGTGAGTGGTGGATTTACAGCGCGTTGCACTGGGTTAGTGCTCTTCTTTATGTTTTTGTACATTTTCCTGTCTGTTTCAAGGAGAAGTTCTCCCAGCTCCACATATATCTGTCAGATCTTGGTCTGACTTTCAGGCATGTGAGCTGTTTAAATCCAAGGCCTGAATTAAGTCAAACATTTAGTGGCTGGTGAAAAGTTATTATCATTAAATATAAACTTGGTGGTTTTTTTTTCAGAAAAGATTTTTTTCTCAGTTATCTTTCCAAAGTTTTCATAATATTTGTCAAAGTTTGTTTTATCAAAACACAGCTGCTGGTGGAAAAGACAAATATATATTTTTACTGTCATTATTTGAAAATATTAGAATTTTAAAAGCAACTGTCTAGGACATCATGTTTGGCTACAAGTGGATATTCTCACAAAATACTTTTTAAAGTACATTTTTAATCTTAAAAGTTTATATCTCAACTACTTCACCTCTGCTATATTCCTCGTTTACTTGCTGGAATAACCATATCCACATGACTGTTTTCATCTTGTCTCAACTCTTCTCAAAATCCCTCACCCCATAAATTTGCACAGCCTTTAACAACGGCACTTTTATCTGGGATATTATTTTAGATACAACTAAGATACTCATCATAATAGCAGTAAGAACTGTAAGCCTTTTAAAATCTTGCACAAAATCCTGCTCTTTCAATTTAAGATATTACTCCATTACCTCTTTCACAACCTTCCTCTCCAGAGCTTAGCCTTGGGCCATATGAGAAATACTTAGTCACTTGAAGTGTTAGATTGGCACATTTCCTAGAACAGAAAATAAAATACTTCAGCTTCTGAAATAAACAAAAAAGAGCAAGCAACAAGCTACATGTTTTAGACATTGTGAAATCCTGGATTTTATGTGACCTTTCTCCTCCTCTGGAGTGCACACTGGGGCACAGATTCTCCTTCCTGATGACACAGATTGCCATACAGCAGAGGGTTTCAGAAGCAATGAAAAGAAATTTGTTATGATATTAGCTCCTACAATAGCATGCCTTCCAGGGAAATATTTTCCTTTAAAGTTATTACTACAAAATATTAGATGCATGTTTGATTTTATAATAATCGGTCATACCCTTGTCTTCAAGTACAGTATCTTTAAAATTACAGCTTACATTTCTTTTCTCTTGTTACACACAGATGCTTCTCCTCAGTAGTAGAAGAAGACATCAGGAAAGAAAAATGAAATTTCTCTCTAAATGGATATGTTAAAATGTAATGCCTGAATTGACGGGACCTTCTGAGCTTTAGAATTAAGAAATGGAGAAAGTATACTTATAAAAGATAACTTCAGCAAAATGTATCCTCAGACTTATAATCCTGGTTAGTACAGATGTGTGGCAACCTTTTTTTCCTAGAAAGATGAGAATTTATTTCTGGTTTAAAGTTTTCAAATTATTTTTCATGAAGTCTCAAATGTCAGTTTACATTGAATAATATTCCAACCTTCAAAAATTTCCCTCTGGTATTGGAAAAACAAAACACAGGAGAAAGTAAATTCTCAATATGCGAGCAAACATAATAAAATCAGACCTTTATTATGCACATCAATGTTTTCAAATACCTTTTTATACTGACATATAAAATTTTCATCCTTATAATCTGTAAGAAAAAAAAATTTCAAAGATGGCAAAAGACACCTTCTGACATTGTGTGAAATAAAGGTTTTCCAGGTATTTTGCTGGCTTTCAACTGTTAGCATTAAAAAAAGAAAATTAACCCAAATTGGGTTTTTCTATTTTTGCAAGACCATAATAAAAAAGAAAAAAAAAAACCAACAATAACCATAAAACCATTATCTTGACCATAAATTATTTTTACCTTACTTAATCAAAATTTCTGAAAGCCATAGAAGTCTTAACCTGTTACACTTAATCTTTAGATTTTGACTTAGTTCAGAGCTTTACTAATGGACTTCATTGTTCTTCTTCTTAAATTAAAATTAAAATTTAAAAGAAGGAGAAAAAGAATTTAAATAAAAGTTTTCCAAAGAGATTTCTAAGGGTGTTTTTTAATTTAGTACCCTCTGGCAATAAAACAATTCTAGGGGAAAACAAACCAAAATCTCTAACAGAAAGAAACTCTGTAATATAAATTTATCTTCAGGTATTTTGTAATTCAGATTTTCTTGAAACAAGTTTATGTCACATTTTCTTAAGTTCCTTGGACTTATTTTTTCAGAGTAAACTAGCAAGCCTTGAAGCTTGTGGATTGTACTTTATTTTTCTCTCCTAAGAGCAGTTACACATGGTAACATAATTTTAAAATGCCCTCTTCCCAAAGTCTATTTGGGTTTACATTTATCATTTGCATATATAACAAAAATTTGAAACACCTAAGTGCTGTATTTTTTGATGAAATCTGGAAAGTTTGTTTTAGGAGACTCTGACCAAAGGTTCAGCTTGAATCTGAAGGTTTCACAGAATTTTTGTTGTTGCTGTTTAATCATCTGCTCTGGAGTCACTGTTCAACAGCTGTGATAGGGATTCACAGTGGCTAAACCATTATTTAAGGGAAATGAGAGTCTCACTGTATGTCATACATTAGAGTGAAAAGCATGAAACATCCATTTATAAAAATCTATTTTTACTGTGACAGAAGTAAATCAAAACTCAAGAGTATATGTAACAGCTGTGATGCATTTAATGCACTGTTCTATCTTGTTTAAACTTGTTTTGAAATAATGTGTGAGAGTTATTAGTGTAACTGGTATAAAGGGGCTTTTGACTGAAAAATATTTCCTTTACAGAGTGATGAGGCAAAACACTAGAACTACCTTCCTATGTTAAACAAAGTAAACCATACCACTAGGAAGGCATAATTTACTTTTTTTCTTGTTCCTGAAGGTTGTTCCTAATTGTATTTAATGAAAGAAAATGGTATTTTTGACACAAGCACAACTGCAGAAGTCTGATGGTCTTAATTAACAGAGCTAATTAAAGCATTATGAAAGACTGTAGCAGAATGTTATTTTTGGTTCATTCAGTTCAAATCTCTGCTGATTTAGAAGACAGTTTCATTTCTTGCTTGCAGTCTTTAGCTAGGATTTGTGCAAGCAAATATGAATAATAGAGGAATACTATTACTGCAAGTTTTGAAGACAGCTGAAAGAAGCCAAAAACACTACAAAATGAAGCAGTGCAGATCAGATTTCTGAAAGAATTGTTTTTCTAACCATGGCTGAAGAATTAACATTGAAAACAAATGTTAAAAGCTTTGAACAGTTGTATGTCTTTACCTGGATTAGATTATACCATTTTAAGTGGAAAATTAGTCAAACAAATTAATCCTGTGTACCTAAGCACCACCAAAAACAGATTTAAAAGCATCGAGATACATTTCTTTTTTTAAATGAAGTATTTACATTTAAGATATGATTGACACTATTTTTAAGGTTGTCCTGAAACTTTGGTAAGACTAGTTTGGAGAAATAACATTTGCCCAATTTTGCCCAGACAATCATGTTGCACATTTTCTTCATTGAAAAGTGCAATATTATAGGGGAATGTTTACTTTGCATACTTTACTTTAGTTTACTTGGGCCTGCTCATATACCCTGGGCTTCTGGAAAGAGAATTTTGATGGAAGTGAGTCCTAACAGGCTGGGTCAGTCATAAACAGCATCCATCAGGATACTACAGAGTGGGTTCAATAGAAAGTATAATGCAGTAAACTGCTTTTGTGCCTACCAGTTAATTATTGCAGTCCTAACCTCTCAGGGAATTCTTCTCCAGTAAGCCACTGAAAGTCCAAAGCTAGGACATATGCTGCCCCTGGCCTTAAAGGATCCCCTGGGACAAAAGAATACCAGAGGCTGAGACAAAAATGAACCATTTTGTGTAACAAGCCACCCATATATACCCAAACAAATTGAGGAACATAAAACACCTCTGTACCAGCCTTGCTGAGGACATGAACTTTATCCTTACAGTCTATGCAATGCTATGCACAGAGATCAAGATCTTTTTGAATAATGGAGGCCAGATATCAAAGGCAGGAGAGCTGCACAATTCACCTGTCATAACATCATCTTTTCCCTCTTCTGTCTCCAAGAAAATAGTTCTAAGCAAGGACTGACTCTCCTACTCCCAAAAGAGCCACCATGGCTGCTCAGCACCAGAGGTAATGCTGGCTTTCTCTGCCTGCCCATGACTTCCCATTCAGTCCCAGGTTACCCCCAAGAGAGGATCTATAGATTGGATACTGTGTTGGCAGAGGCAGGACTCCCAAGCACGAAGTCTAACCACTATCTGAAAGAAGCATTCTCCACCCTGTCAGCCTAATTTTCAAAAGTTGGCTACAAGTGCAATTTTTGTGCAGTGCTCCACCCACGTGGCAGCAGCAAGAGATTCTTCTAAAACACCCGGGAGCCATCAGATGCCACGCAGCTTAGTGTTTTAAGGTTCTGTATTTTAAGCAGGATGATAGATAGATGACTTAATGGCATTTCTCAGGGGAAGACAGCAAGAGAAAACATTTTAGGCTCAAGATAGACTAGGCAGGTACTGCATGGGGATTTTTCACAGATTATGTTTCAATTGTCCACCAAGATTAATCTGGAACTCTGCTTAGCAAGTGAGAACAAGAGACATCTGGATTATTGGTTTAACTGAAGCACCTGAAATGTAAGGTAATCCAACAGGAACAGAGGCTCTCCATGCAAGTCAGCATATGTCACAGCTAGCAAGGATTAAGAAAACGAGTGGTCTCATAGATTGTAGTAGTCTTACAAGTCATAGGAATACTGTAAAATGAAGACTTCAGGGCACAAATGTATAGCTTAAATTTAGTCAATGGGATGTATGGTTGAAAGGACGGGATGATGACATCACTTTGGGCATGCAGAATCAGATGAACTGTCTACTGTCCTCTTTAGCTACTTGGGACTTAGCAAAATTAGGCTCCCCTGATGGTCTTCTCATGTTCTACGCCATGTAAACTAAAAAAACACTACACACAATTCTCACTTTTTAATTCTAGCTGAATAGTAAATCTGACAAAATTGTTTCACAAGGAATAAATTCACCGCTGTCACAGAGGACTTCCACTAGTTTTGAATCACAGAATCATCCAGAATTTCTTTCACTGAGAAATCCAACAAATAAAAAGCTATGCACAGCAGTAAAAATAGAAAAAAAAATTCCATAGGAGTATCAAAATAATATTTTTATATCATATACACTCCTACTGGAAGCATGTCAGAGTTTATGTATCTCACAGCAGAGAAAAGGCAATTAAATTCTCATTCTAGATTCATGCTAGAGCCTGTTCCAAACAATTCAGCTTTAATGGGAACTTACTTATTTGAGTCAAGAGGTCGAGGGCCACGTGATCTTTGCTGTGACATTTCTCTGTAGAACATACTGCCTTGTAAAACTATAATTTATTCTGAAATAGAAAAATTGGCACAACTTTTCCACCCTGGTCTAAGAGTCTCAGAAAGGTCGGGTGACTTTTTGAGTCCCAGCAAGACAGGACAGGCAGTAGAGCTGTGAGTGCAGTGAATAACTATGATCTTTTTGTAATGCCTGCTGTAACAATAAGGACACTACCTTCTTCACAGGCAGGGGATTCTGGCCTCTCGGAAAACTTTACAAGAACATATAATCTTTTTCATTCAGGCTATTTACATAATAATTTTTTAATAAAATGACTGATGTTTTATGAGAAAGCAGACATGAGTTAGATATGCCACATGATTTAGAAGCTAGAAAAGCAGCTTTAGTTTAATTTTATTTCATTTCAGACAAGTAACATTGTTGTAATGCCTCTCCAAAAGTCCCTTCAGAGCTCCCGGCTGGCTGTGGCACATCCGACAGCGGGGGACGCTTTCCCGATCTCCAGGGGAGTCAGGAGGGCGGCTCAGGCTCTCGCCTTGGCGGGTGAGGCAGGAATAGACTGTGGTGGAAGAAAGGAGGGGACTCCGAATGGAGGGATCAGTCCAGGTTTATTCAGGCAGGAATCTTGAACCCAGCACGACCTCACATCAAAGACAAAAGCCCTGGCTTGGAAAGCACCTTATAAAGGGAGGAGGAAACAAAGATAGGGAGCCAATAGGGAAACACGGGGGTATGGACATAGGGAAGATGGATTTCTGCAGAGACCAATGGGGGTAACCTGTGGGAGGAACCCCGGTTCCTGAACCAGTCACTCGACGCCCTTAACAGAAGTTTCTAGGGGAAGGGATGGGCTGCTGAGTGACGGACAGGACACCAGGGAGGGGTTGAGGGAGGAGGCAGGATGGGCAGAGCCACTGACATAGGGGAGAACTGGGATAAACCAAGGTACAGAACAATTATAAAAGGCATATAAAACACAGCACAACATAACATGACATGCAAAACTCTATGATCACTTTAGTCACTTAAATATGAAAAACAGTAAGCAATTTGGAGTAATTTAAAGGAACTACTATCTCAGGATTTCTAACAATGCAGAAAAAAGATAGAAATGTCAGACAGTATAATCCACTGCTGCTCATTAATGACCTCACATCAAAGAGTTGTATTTATATGTGAAAAATACTTGCTCTCATAGGTGAGGTCTCAGGTTATATCTGATCAGGGAACTTGACAATGTTTCCCTGCCTTACATTTGTGTCCCTGGCCCAGACTATTTCTTATAAAGACAGAACCCAAATACACAACATCATTCCCCACTTTCCACAGAAAGGAAACCCAAATACAGGGGTCAGACAAGATGCAAGTGATGCACAGACCAGAACCACACAGCATGCATGGTGTGCTCCAGCAGAAATGTTAGACACAGCTTTGAAATATTAGTAGGAAACTAGTTGAAGAAAACTCATTTGGTTTGTAATGTCTGAAGAACCCATCAAAAGTGAGTTTCCCCAATATCAGCTTGTCACAAAACCCAGCCTCTCAGAATGGGGCTCTGCAGGAAGAAACCTCACTGAAGCAAAGATTTAGCTATCAATATTTGAAAAATTCTTCAATAACCACTTTATAGACAATGAAAAAGTAAGCTAGAAAAACCTGGAGAACTGGCATCATGATAGGTACATCCCTCAATTCAGTGAGCTAAGCTAATTTAATTTTATCCCTTCTTTAACATATCAAGTGAAGGAATCCCTTAATCAATGAAATATAATATTAAAGCAAAATAGAAGCTTTGCTATTAACCCAGTGTAGCATATACAAAGACTTCACAAACCACAGTTCTGTATCCCCAGGTTTTCTGAATTCAAAACCACGAGTTTCAACTTTCAAATCATAATATTATTTCATTATGCTGAAATATGTAAGATGTTGCTACATTTCCTCTTCAGTCTTGGAGAGAGATGGAAGAAAAAAAGGAGAAACTACCAAAGAGATGAGTGGAAAGTATTATAGCACTGCATAACAAATAATACCATCACCCTTTAAAACTGGCTCTTTTCTGTGCAAGTCAAATGAGACAAGGCTTGCTTGCAAATTTCAAAATTAGAGCTTCTATTGGCATTTTCATTTCATTTTTGTTCCTTCCTTCTGTCCCTGTGTCATTGTAACCCTGTTACGTCTGAAGTTACTAACACCTTCACTTCAACACATGAAGGAGAAAAACACTCTTTTCTTTTTGTCTGGCCTCTGAAAGAGTTTTCTTATCTATATGCATTGTTTGTAAATATGCATTATTCAGTACCTAATTTGGACAGTGATGGACCAAAAGAATTTGTATGAATCACATTTATAGGAACTCTGAGAAAATTACTTTGCCACAGACACCACTAACACTATCACTGAAGAAGTTTTTTGTGCTAGGCAAGGGGTAAAAATCCTCAAAGACATCTGCTCAAAATACCTATGTGTATATTAGAATAAAACTAACAGAAATATAGAAATAGTTTCCTTAGAAATCTAAGGCAGATTTAGTGAGCTTTACTCAGATCAATATTGTTGCCAGAACAAATATTCTAGATACACTGGTTTAGTGATTTGTTTTGCTGCAAAGTTCCACTGGAAGATTCCTAGCTACAGACTACCCCATTTATTCACAGGACTATGTGCAGGAATATCAGTTTTTCCCATGCTAAATTACAACAGCAGAGAGGAAAGGTCTTTCCATTCAGAAGAATATTCAGCATAAACTGCTGCAAGAAGGCTTCCTTTGAAACTTTATTTCTTTTTTGTTTAATTTGGTTTGGCTGATATGAAATTTGAATAAAGATGTGAAAGCCTTACGGGAAAATCTGTGGTGCTTCTAGTCTGTAAATGACAGTTTTAAGCCTCTTATTTTTCTTTTTAATTCCCTTTGTTACCACACTATTGTCAAAAGCACTGGGGAATGGATCCATCCCCTAAAACCCTGAAGGAATCTTAGCTATTTGCTGAGCACACACAGCAGTACATAGGCAGCATTTGTCTTGTGCCGTGCAAGGCTGCCTCTCTTCACAAATGCAGAAATATACTTTATGTCTACAAACATCTACACTATAAAGGTCTTTGATAATTTCAACAAAGTGCCTGAGATGTGATGAGACAGATTGCCAATATGCCTCCTAACTCAGTGACCCATTGTAACTGGCATGCATGGCCCTGTGCTCTTTTTTCCATTAAGGATCTCACCACCACAGCATCAGCTAAATCGGCTCCATCCTGATGCTTTCCTTCGCTTCTGACCTGGGACTTTCAGTGAATTTTGGTGTAGACCCATAGATCTCTGCTATTTCAGTCCAAGTGCAGGCTCAGCAGAGTGACTAAGCACGGAGGTTATCCTGAAAGGATCAGTACCTAAAGGATGTGCAGTGGGTTATGTTGCATGATCCCCTAGTCTAGCATCAACCCAGCTTGTTCCAAATTAGAAACAATACACTCAGGAGTGAATTTGGCTGCCTTACTCCTGGAATAGAGACTGGCCACCTTCCAAGGCATCCTGCAGTCCTTAGGAGATCTGCCATTCTGGAGTCATGGGGATTCATGACATTCCCTACAGACACCTGAACTGTAAGAACCCATTACTTCTCCTACATAATGTCCTCTGGCTCTGTCTGTGGGTGTGTATGAGCACAGGGAAATGCCAATAGTTTATTTAGTACTAAATACTTGACCCAGTTTTTAAGTTGACCCTTTGCCTTCCCAGGGTGTGAAAGACCAGCATTCCTCCAGGGGCTCTGTGAAGTCCAGCATCCTTTTTGTCAGATAGCCATACAGATGGGGCAACAAACAGTGGTTATGGTTTGAAAGAGTGGTGAAAAGGGAAAGCTGCCCCCTTCCTGGTAAGATTTCACTTTTTGATGACAAGGCATAAAGTTGGCTTGAGACTCTGAGGTGTAATGCAGGAAACAAACTGAACAAAATTAATAGATCTTGGAAGGGCTGAAAGGTGTTTACAACCATCACTCATTCCAAGTAAAGGATCTCAGCCTTAAACTTCACCAAACTGGACCAAGCTGGCAACAGTGACTCAGGGGAGATGGTGAGAATGCCTATCAGGGGAGGCACAACTCACATACCTGCCATGGATGGACAAGACACAAGGTGCTGAAGGTGACAGTGCTGGCAGACATGGTGCCACCCTGACAACACACTGAGAGAAATGGATCTCCAGGAAAGGAGGATAAGGAGCACTGCACACCAACCTCAGGCTCCATCCCAGGGGATGCACAAAGCTACAAACCGTGGATGGCTCATCTGCACTCACATGAGGCAAAATGCTGATTAGCAGCTTCAGCTTTTTTAGTCTGGATCTCAGCTGGGATAGTGTTCAAAGGCAGAAATACAACAGACTAAAAATAGCTGTCAAAAGCAGAAGCTGGAATCCGGTGTAGTGTCTGGGGTTATTCAGACTTGTGAATGTGTTATGAGAGTCTAGGGAATTACAGACCTAACTCTCTTAAGGCATTCCTCCTAAGGCAAACTGTAAAACTCCTGATAGGAAATTAAAACATCGAATTGGAGCCTAATCATCTCAGTAGTTTGAGAAAAGAGCCTAATACCATGACTTTCGTTTTATAATTTGCTCTTGATTAAAAAGAAGATGAATTACACATCTGTATGACCAGATTTTATTCAGACAGTATAGGAAAGGAAGAAAAAGTCAGTTTTGTGACTATTTTTAAATCTAAATTTATTTTATTCCTTATTTACAGTGACAAATGTATTACATTACAAAAGCAAGGGCTGATATGCTTAGTTTTAGTACCATAGTGACATATTTTCCTCAGTTCACGTATCAACTTTTCTACAGCAACACACTTTATAGAAGAGACTGCAGCACACCAGACAATATTACTGGCTGAAGTGCACCCTGCTAACAACCTCCACTCTAACACATGAGAAGAATTGAGAAATTAAAGATCTTTGTCTCTTCCCATTAGAGAAGATGTCCAAAGTAAACCATCATAAGCTCCCAACAGCTTTCCTTTTAGGGTTTAAGCCACACTCATCCAAGACCCCCAGTGTTTCCCCTCCTTTTGCATGATTAACCTATCAAAGTTGCACACTACACATCTCTGTACAAGCTTGAACTGGCCAGGGATGTGCTCACAACTTATCCTGTGGCCAAACACAGCATTAGTTCTTCATTCTGCAGTGCTCCAAGCCTCCCCCACACAGCCATGAATGCAGTTCCCTGCAGGAGCCCAAGCCCCAGCTCCCACTGCTGCCCTTCCCATTTGAGATGGTATTTGGTGTAACTCCATCCTGTCCGCTGTCCAAAAACAGTTTCTGTGTTCAGACATTTTGTGTTTAACCATCAGCAAACTTTGTGGGGAAATTCCAGGATGAGATAGCTGTTTCTGCTTCATTTCAGAGAATTTTAGGAGCCATTGTTGAAGCTCTGGAAACAAACAAGGACCTCTTTAAAAGGTCTGACTTATCATATTGCTGTTAAATGTGGACTGACCACCATTTATCCACAGAAAATTTGTACAAATCTCTTGCAATAAGAAAATAGGTGTGGAGGAAATAGCAGCTTTGCAAAATTGAAGCCTGTGTTTAATTTTCTAACAGGCACGTTTATGAACCTGATTCCTATAATTAATGCCTATATACACAGTTCCCTGTCCTGAATTCCATCCAATACAAACATTGGGTTTCCAGCAAAGGAGAAAACTGTGATATGTGCTGCAGCAAGAAGGCCAAGCACAGGAGAAGAGTGCACACTACCCAGATGGTGCCAACTGTACAAGACAACCTTGCTGTCTCTCCCATAAAAGACGCATTTACTTTTAGTAGGTAGGTCTTGATCTGGGAAAAGACCAGGGAAACAATGGTATATTGCCCTGATACAGCCTACAAACTCATTTCATTTAACCTGTGACATCTTTGTCTTCTGACTTACACTGTGCTTATGAAAAGAGTATGCATAAGATATATAGACAGATAGATAGATAGATGATAGATAGATGTTTTCCAGTTGATTTAGGTTTGTTCCTTTCTACCCAACGGTTGCTGCTGTCATTTCTTCATCTTTCTCCTCTGCTCTCATTACTCCTTTCCATTACATTTGTCCTCTTGCCATTTTCATTCTAAACTAGATGCAAAACCAAAAACATTTATTCTCAATGTATTAAAAGCATTAAAAATGTTCATGAAAAGTAAATGCTCCCGAATACATAGCAGCTTGCTATATATGACTCTAATCACTGCATATAAAGCCTGTCTTTAAAAAGTTCTAAAAACAATGGGGTTTTCTCACAACTTTCATTTGTCATTGACATTAGCCCTGTTACAAAAAGCAAAGTAACTATAAATAAACTAGTCAATATCTTAAAAGGGAAAACTATTAGAGCTAGCTATGGAGTGCTTGGGTTTTTTTCACTCCTGAGGCTATGCAGCAGTAAGCCCCCTATTAAAGTTGTGTTTTCTGAGATCCCAGTGAACTGCATGAAATTCCAGAGATGTAATCCATGGCTTGCTTTTTTAATACTTTATGTACTTGTTTGCATGTAAATAGAAAATGCCCCTTTCAGCTTTTGCAGTCTGGCTCTCAGAGAGCAAGATCACCAAAAACTTTCCCATAGAGGAGTATAATTAATAACATCAGTCAATGAGCAACTGGGTCTAGGTGCGAGGGACCAGATAATGAATCTAAATATCTGAGATTCTCCAGTAGCTTTTTACTTTATGACTTTGGGCAAAATATTTCACTATTTTATTTCACTTTATGACTTTGGGCAAAGTAACTCACTATTCTTTATGTACGTATGTAGAGTTATTTGTGACCTCCTAGTACCAGAATTTAACTGATTACATATGAAATATTTAAATTGTGCTTAGTATAGCAAAGTTGATTCTAAGATTTCAAAAGCTGAGATCAAACTGAATCTGCTTTTCAGCTATGGAAAAAAAAGAAATTCTATTGTATGCTGAACAACACACCACCACTTTGCATGTTGAAAGATTGTCTCTTTAGCACTATGATTTAGTTAAAAAGGAAGCAAAAGTTCTGGATAAGCAACCCACTCTTCATAAATATGAACAGTATTAACTATCAGGCAAGATAAATCCATGGTGCTATAAGTGAACCTTACTTTAAGGTCAAAGCCATCCCTCTGGCTATCGCTTGCAAAATGTGCAAGACAGAGGAATTGTACACATTTATTTTTTTTTCTACTCTGTTTCTCTCTCTGTCTTTTTAACTTATTTGACCACCCTAGGGTCAAAGCTTGCACTTGCAGATGAGTGTACTTTCCAGGTGGCTTCCCCCAGCCTTTCTAATGGGAGAAATTTTCTCTTTAAAGTGTATACAAACCATCACTTAAGTCTAAAGAAAAACATTGGCTGAGTGATGTCAGTTTTACGATGCTGTTTATTACCAGCTATATAATCCCAGTTTGAGGCAAGGATTACTCAGCATTTACAGATAATCCACTCAGATCACTGCTATACCAGACGAGGACAGCACAAGGTTATACCAATTTAATCACTTTAGTTTCAATAATCATTTCACAGAAGAAAACTACAAAGTGACACTAACATATGACTTTAATAAAAATAATAGGTTTCTTTTAGCTCTCATGTTGAAAGCCATGAGGTGAAAGGTAGAGAACACAAAGCTCATTCAAAAGTACGAGGAAATTGGCAATACCAAGCATCTCCTGTGTTTCTCCAGCCTCTGCAGAATTAGGGTCACTTCACACATCAGTCTCCCAGCAAATCAGATCAGTGAAACTGAAACTGAGTATTAATGAAAATTCAGAAATAATGTCATATACTGAGATTTGCTCAGCCACATCAAGCACATTTTGAGAAACCATGTCTAACTAGACATGATGGAAATTAATTGCTAAACTTACAATCTGAATTGTCACATGATTTAGGAAGTAATAGACCTAATATATTAGGACACAAATATACTGAGCACCTTTCCCTAGTGTTCAGGCACATATTATTCTAAACAGGTCAGACACCACCCCTGTGGCTCCCCAGGTAGTATCACTGAGCTCATCACGGGATGTGGGTAGTGAACATCTGCCTAATTCATGACCTCAGCCATGGAAAGGAGTCAAAAGCCAAGTGAACAAGTTTTACAAATATTCCCACAAAAGCTGCAATACATGAATCACCAGAAGACTGAACTTGCAAGTGACAAAGAAAGAGCAATTTGGTTTATGCAAAATAGGGCATGCTGAGAAAGATAAAGAGAAACCCCCAAGTGGGACAGGGGAGATGGGCATGAACAACTGATAACATCTCTCTCCTACCCATCCTCATATAAGGAACAGAATACAACAAGTTATTCCTACCTCCACAATATCTTTTTCACAAAGAAGTTAATTTTCTTTAATAGCTGAGATAAATACATTGCTCACAGGAGTCACTAGCATGCTCTCCTAGCCCTAGCTCTGCTGTGCAAGCAGACATCTAGCACTGAATAATTTAGGGGGTTTATTGGGAGAAGGGAGGTGGGGGAAGGTAAAGAAAACTAATAACTCCAGCAGTCCCCCTCAAACATCTCCTAAAAGGGGTCAAAGTGCATCTGCCCTGAAAAATCCAGGCCATGTCTTGCCTGAATTCCTGACATATGCAGAATTCCAGACACTATTAAGAGACCATTAATGACAGGGAAAAGCACTGACCATGTGCAATACAAACAGCAATTATCAAAACCATTGCCAAGTTTATGTCCCAGGGATGCACACTTTGTTAAGGGAAATGGTCCTGATAAGCAAAGTATGGCAGCTAAGGAAAGCAAAGCATGGCAAAAGAGTTATTTGGTGAGCTATCTCCCTTGGGCTGCCAGGAGGTGCAGGAGATTCCACAAGGCTGAAATCATCTGAGCTAAGAGAAGGTTCTCAGCATGGGAATGACACACCTTTATTATCACCAGTCTCCAGCTTGAGAGGAAACCACCCTACCAGCTAGGGAGTTATCTGCACCTTCTCCTAAGCTTTTCTTCTCTTCTCTCACTCCTTCACTAAATCATGTTATCAATGAAAACACAAACAAAACCCAATTTAGACCAGAAGAATCTTTCCTTTTTCTTTTTTTGTTCTTTATTCTTCAAAAGAGAGCCAGCAGAATTTCAAATATCTTACAACTGGTGATGAGAACATGAAGAGAACATTTCACAGTATGTGGCAAACATAAATTTTTAATTTAAAGCATGTAGCGACTTCATGAAAAAAAAATCCTTCTGGCATAGGCTAAAATGGTTACAGAATCCTGAAAACCAGTACCAGCCATATACATGCTGATAAGACAGGAGGCAAGCTGTCACCAGCTTGAAGGCAGTGACTGGATTCATAATCTTGAGTTAATGTA
The DNA here is from genome assembly GCA_013400575.1 of Peucedramus taeniatus. NCBI lineage: Eukaryota > Metazoa > Chordata > Aves > Passeriformes > Fringillidae > Peucedramus > Peucedramus taeniatus. Next base: position 120,770 of record WBNO01013561.1, read on the forward strand.
TATGGGGATAATTCACTGAATGCATTAAACTTTTATTTGTTATGTCAAAGAATGTATTTTCTTTGTTACCATAACTGCCAGGAGGCACACAGTAATAGATTAAGATACCAGCTACAATCCACAGTTTGCACCTCTGAAAGACTATTGAAAACATTGAGAAAGATACAAAAGAAAGAATCTGAGGCCTAGAAAATATCTTCCAGAGGCAGACATAGAGGCTGAGGTTAACAAGGAGAAGACTGACAGACGACATGGCTGCATGCAGTTATGTCATAGAGAAAAACAGCAGGCTCATTAATTGAAGAGCTTAATCCTCAGTGGTCAGAAGCTGATGCCAGATAAAGTTAAATTGAAAGTAATCATTTGTTTGGACTTTGTCAATCATCAACAAAAAGCTATCAAAGCAAACCTTCCCTAATTTCAGATCAAAACCGGATGCCTTTTTGGGAGGCATGTTTAACTCAAACAGGAAGCAATGTGTTCAGCATGGATAAAGGGATGAAGTGTGGCAGCCTGTGAGATACAGAGAGCAGACCACACTATTGCCTTCCAGCTTTAGGCTTTGTGAATCCCCCAGTTGTTTTGGTGGACTCGGTCAGACACTGCCATCAAATGTTTTTGTGCATTTCACAAGGCTGGCTTGACCTCCCCGTGCACACTGGTCTGCACTATGCATTCTTTGCATGAACCTTTCCCCAGCCTGTGTCAGAGGCAACTTGGTAGTTCACTAAAAATTCATTTGAACAAATTTAGCAAAAATAAAGATAAATAAATCAGCTCTGAAACCTGTGGCTGAGAACCTAATTTTCAAAATATGTGTAAGTTGGTGACTGAAAATCAATTTCCTCTGGAATGTGCTTCTCCTCAGCAAGGGCTATTTCAATGCCAATGTGCTCTCTCACATCATCTGGTTTGGCTGTGATACTATTAAATGGAAGTGGCAAGATTTTTTTCCTTACACAATGGTTAAAACCCACTAATTTTCTGAAGTGACTGAACAGGGTTTAAGGTCTAGGAGGGTTTAATAGCCTTAATATGCATGGTTTGGAAGAAACAGGGCCTGAAATTTTCAGTGTAAAAACCAGGGAATATTAGATTACAATGACTGAGAAAAGCAGTTGGGAGAAGATTCAGACACTTGAAAACACAACTACGCTAAAGCTGTAAATGCAATTCTGAGAAGTGATAAACCAACCAAACAAAATAATCAAAACAACCAACTATCAACAGAGTTACAAGGAATGGGGCAGAGGGAAATCAAACCTCATCCCTGCCCTGGGCTTCCTGCAGGGCAGCACAATGCAAAACGTCCCTTTCCCCCCGGGCAGGCAGAGGGAGCACATGGGGAAAAGCAGCAGCAAAACCCCAGCAAGGCTGGGAGCCCCCGGGAGCAGACACTGTCTGCTCCATGCTCCAGCCCAAGAAATTCATGCCAACAGTGTGTTCTCTGAAGGGGCTTAGGGCTGCATGTGTTGCCCTTTAAGGATAGAGAACATATTTGTATCCAAACATTTGAGATGCCACTCTTTGGACCCAAGCACAAAAGGAGAAAGTGGAAAAATGTGAAAAAGAAAAGAAAAGAAGAAAAGAAAAGAAGAAAAGAAAAGAAGAAAAGAAAAGAAGAAAAGAAAAGAAGAAAAGAAAAGAAGAAAAGAAAAGAAGAAAAGAAAAGAAGAAAAGAAAAGAAGAAAAGAAAAGAAGAAAAGAAAAGAAAAAAAGAAAGAAATAAAGAAAAATGAAATAATAACAATTTATATATATATATATAAGAACAAACAAAGAAAGAAGAGGGAAACAGGAGGGAAAGGAATATATGATGAGAAATCTTTCCTGTTCTCTCTGAGCCCACAAATCCTCAGGACCACCCTGGATATAAGTGAAAACATGCCAAAAAGAAAAGAGGAAATGCTTTTCACAGAGCTGTTACATTTCACCTCTCAGCTTTAGAAATGCCAGGCTGCCATTTTCAGAACTTATATAAGTACATTTTTTACCCTCAATTTTCTTTAGTTATGAATCATTTTACAATAGCAATCTATTTTTGAAAATTATTACAAGAATCAGCTCTCAGAAAGCAGCATCTGTCATATCCATTCCTAAATGTAAACTTGTTTCATCCCATTCTGAATCCTGGTTAGTAAACAAATCCATAAATCCATTTTGACAATGTCATCAGATCAAGCACTGTTTTTTTGAGGGGGGCAGGGGGGCATGACAGGACAAGAAAAAACTTCAGAAGAATAAAGAAGACTAAATTTCTTTTAAATGAAGTGAGAGAAAACATGAACAGTTCAGAGAAAAATAATTGTTAAAACCCACACCAACCTCATTTCTTCATATCCAGCAGCATTGAATTGGGCCTGTTTCCACCAGGGGTGGAGATTTTCCATATTCCATATGGGGGAAAAAATCCCTTCCCAATTACACAGTTACGATGGATTTTGGTGGGTTTCTTTTGGTTTGGGTATTTTGGGATTTTGTTTTGCTGATTTTTTTTTTCTTTTTGGTGCCAAATCCAGTACAGAAAATTAGTCACTATCCTTCATTAATCTGAGGGAAATAACTTGAAACACACCCATTTCCTTTGGTTGAGGACAAGGAGAAAGCCTGCAATACAAAACAGTAAGTTCACAGCACCTGTGGTCTGAGTGCATATGGTTCATGAGATATTCATATGGGGTTAAAACAAACACATGTCCACATATTTTTATCTGGTGAGGGGCTACATGGCATTTTCTGTTCTAAAAGATTTGGTGAAGATTTTGTAAAGATTAGCTTCCTTTAAAATGAAAAAAAAAATAGCAACAATAACAAAACCAGAAGTGTTTCATTAAAAAAAAATCCTGGATTAGGGAAATGGCCTTTTTTATGTTGTGAAGTTTAGCTAAATTAGGAATTTTCACAACTGTCTATATATCCTCATAGGCTTTTCTAGGGAAACTTCAAGTCAAGAGCAATAAATTACACAGGGACATTTGGAATATGCCTATACCAGTAAATGACACAAGGGGATGCTCCCAGGCACTACAATTTGGCCACGTGTATCATTCATTTCCAGTGTGGTTTTGACTTACACTGTGGGGAACACTCACAAACTATTTCCAGGCGTAATTTGGAAGTCAGCTTGGGTCCATTGCTAATAGGTGGTCTGCATGGCTGTTTTGGAGGGTAGGAGTTTACCAGCATAGCTAAGAGCTGCTGCCCAGGCAATGGCTGGCCCTGTTGAGTGCACCAGTCTAGATCACATGCCAGACTGATGCTATTCCTCAGCAAGCACACTCTGCGAGCAGCACATCTAGAGCTGCTCCTTTTGTCCTCAGAAAATTAGAGTCTCCGTATGAGCTATGTCAAGCTTTTCCCACAATCTCTCATGCAGTCCCAGGGCTTCCCACATCCTCTAGGATGAGGAAGGAGAAGAAAGCTCAGTTCCCTGTTCCCCGCCCACAGACCCCACACAGAGCCCAAGGCACCCCTTGGCCAACAGTTGGACAACTTCACTCATCCCCTTATTCCTTAGCAGCAGAAAGCACATCAGGAGTGACTTGCTCACTGCTTAAATAAAAAGTCACATATGTTACAGGAGTGATTTTAGTTTGACAACACACATTTCATTTTACATTTTATAATGTTGGAAATTTTGCACCAATTCTTTATTAAATTTATGATATTTTGGTTGACAAAGTAAAAGTCTGTGAAAGTTACGAAATGCCACATTGAGATTTCTGTGCAAACATTATATATTTACATCTCTGATGTAAGTTTCCTCCTGAACCAGTATTTCCCCCCACCCTTGCAAATTCCTCACTGCCAAATAAATGTATTTCCAGCTGTATCTGTGGGAAACAAATAGTGTCATACAATGAATGACCAGCTAGGAAATGTACACCTGTCATAAACTAAAGCGCATCTCCTGGGATATATTATATTCCATTCCCAACTTACCAAGAGAGGATACAATGAAAAAATGGATTGGTGTCAAATGCCAGATGTTTTCAAGCCTCTCTAATTAGGTAAAAATTAAACAACTGCTATGTTCTACATTATAGATATTTTGCAGATGTGTAATTCACATAAACATAAAGTCTGATTTTCATTTACACAGAGGCCTCTTTACACTGCTTTGGCATCACAACATTGCTTAATATTGGCCTTAGTTACTCATATTTGCATTTCAAGTTCCTTTTTTTTACTGAGAGAGTAAAATAATCAATTTCACATAAGCATCTCAGGATAAAGCCCACAGTATGATGGGGATGACTTTAGCAAGGAGTCTTGAGAGACACCAGAAGGAAAAAGGAGTCATATTCCCTTTTAGTACTTATATTCCATGTAGAACAAGTCTGCTGAGAATGACTTAGGTTCAATTCATCTGTACTGTACATCTTTACAAATGTCATTGCATATTTAATTGTAACTATGATTAACTTGCTCATGAGGAACACAGAATATTAAGCTGTTTCCATTACCTGCTTAGCCCTTTAGCCCTTCTCCTCAGGCTCTGCACAAAACCCAAAGCTGAAGAACATCTAGGGAGAAACTAATCAAGTAAATCCCGTTTGTACCAAAACAATGGCAGTTTCTCATCTTCCAGATTAAAATAAGAGGAAAATTATCATTAGTTAAGGTAAAGTGGATAAAACTTTAGTGTAAAGAAAAAAATTCAATATTGAACTTAATTAACTGCTTAATTATGTTCCTAACAATCTGGNATTCTTCCTTAATAAGAGAGCTGGTTTATCTATCATACACAGTTATCATACATGAAGAGCTATGAGATGAAGGATACTTTGGTACAAATAGTTCTGCTCACAGGAACTCAATATAATTTCTTTGTGCCTTCATCACAAGTAACAATTGCCAAAACTTGCTATAGTCAGATACACATTTGTAACCATAGCAATTAAGAAGTTTTTAAAAGAAAGAATATCTGTTTTACAAAGAACTAAAGATGGGAACGTGATTGACAATGCTTATCAGCATCTGACTCCAACTATTTCAAATACAGTTTTCTCATTCTCCTCAGACATGGATGTTTGTATTAGCACTGCAACTGCAACACAGTCCCTCCACTGGGGACTGCTGCTGGGAAGGAAAGCCTGATAAACCATATGGTTAATAGAAAGAATGCCTGGACTGAAAATTATTATTACTACAGAAGATTAGACAAACACATTCACAGTGTATCATTTTGCCCTTGGAGAAGATTCAAGCATGGTTATTAATGTATTTGATTTTTTTCTCAGCATTCCTGAATTATTATTTGTCTTTTAGCCATCTGGTCCAATTGTTAATTTTCCTTAGAGATGGGCAGTCACACTATGTGCTTATGGCAACCATCATTTTGGTAAAGATTTTTTTTTTTGTTATTATAGGCAGTATCTGTCCAAATGATATTGCACTAGTTGAAAGCATTTGTCCCAAAAACTAACAAGACATCATGTGATAATCCTAATTAAAATGTTGTAACTTTTCTTGCTATGTTAGAAATTGCTCAGAGAAAGTGAGTGCTATTCTAACCCCCATGTTCAGCTCTATTTGGAAGAGATTTTTATGAACTGCAGAGAAGTCTGGTCTGGTTTCTTGCTTAATTTCTTTGTTCATTTTGTGAATAAATTCAAAATTACAAGGAGGGAATTGTTTTTCACATGCATGGAGCATAGGGATGAAGGCTGACACCTGTTCATGGACAACATATGCAGAAGTAACCTCAAATATGGGCTGACAAGGCAAGGAGAGCTCAGGAGACATCAACAGTTGAGCTACAAACACCACCTCAGTAATCCAAGATACTGTGCAATATGCATGTGGGATAAGTGTGTCCATACTGTGTAATATACCCTAGAAATCACATGTAAGTCCTATTCCTCCTGATGTAGTCTACACTGCAGGACATCTATGATGTCAATACTTTCATATATTTTCTGTAACTTTTCTCTCATTTGCTTACTTGTTATGTCTCCATTTCTCTCTTCTTCTCCAAAATTTTATTTAATACTTATTCTGCCACTTTTTAACCTTTTCTTCAATCATCTTTCTTCCTTGTGAAAGAATGGGGATAATTTCATGGCACGATGCAGCGTTATCCAAATGCACTTGTGCAGGCTCTGGACTGGACAGGCAGTGTCTGGATTCACTGTCTGGATTAGCATGCACTCCCAGACTAAAGTTCACTTGCTAGACACACCTCAGAGAGCTGTTAGCTCAGCTGCTTGTGGTGGCCATGCCTTGGTGTTCCATGCTTGGTGCTTCTGTGAAAGATTGCTGCACCTCTCTGTGCCAGCAGACACTGAGCACACCTGCCTCAGATGCTCAGATCACCATGCATTTTATTGAAACAATAGGCACTCTCAGTTCACTCAGGCATGAAGAAAGCTGCAAAAGTATAATGCTGGTTGAGATATAGGTCACAGGATCAAAACAAATTACACAGGCACTGTCCCTTCTATATCCTTGTCTCAACGACATCAGCATGGAACAATTAAATACCAGTAAAAAATGGGCAGTATCCATCTCAGCAACACTTTACTCAGTGGAGGCATTGAAGAGGACAAAAGACTGATAGCTGCATGCATTGCCATCTTTCAGAAGAGCTTAGCACATAGGTAGGATGCATTAGAGAGAACTTGCCCTAGGAGTTGTGGTCAAGGGGATCACAGAGGAAGTCAAAAGAGGCTGCTCCACCCCATTCACAGCAGGTAGCACAATGAGCACTCCCGCCTCCAGGTTCCAAAAGGATGCTCCAAACCTGGCCCCATGCCCTCCCAAGGCCTGTCTGACAACAGCAAGCTGCTCCAAGAGGAGTCCCACAGTATGGGGAACAATCTGAAATACACACTTACTTCATATTGGAGAAGGAGAATTTCTTTCATTTTCCCCTTGTCCAGAAAAACTACATGTGTGTGAATATGGAAGACAGATGAATGGCTGAACTGGAGCTGTTGGAAACTCCTCACAAACATCTGCGTCACTCAGTGGCTTTGGGAAATATCAGTAAGGCTTCATGGGATAGGAGCCAGGGCAATCTCAGTAGGTATTCAGGGGAAAGGAAGTTTACCAGCAGTGGTGAATAGTAGGGACAGAGACCTCCAGCTCTCCCCACCGAAAGCCAGCCCAACCATCCATTAAAATATTCCTCTTTATTCCAGCACAAGAACAGCTCTCGCCTCCCCTGTAGCCAGAAGGTACTTAGTGCTCTAACCAGACTGCCCTTACCCCCACACACAGACCAGACATCCTGATTCCCTGTCTCTGTTCCTCACCATCATTCCCATCCTCACCAAGGAAAGCATTTTCTTCCTCCAGTAAGAGTCCCCTTCCTTCCCTTGGTCACCCCTCATCCCACTCCTTCCTACACCCCTGTACTTCCAGCAGCACTGACCCAACTGGGAAAGAAGCTGTGGAAAATGTTCTCCTTGTACCATGGGGAGAAGGAAGCCAGACTCAGGAGGGTCCCATAGGTTGGACCTGAGGATCCTGCTACCCCACCAAAGATGGGCACCAGTCACCACTCCTCCTGCAGTGCCCAGTTCCCCTGGGGCTTCCTCCGGTAGCTGCACCAGCATCACGACATATTTGGTGAACAGATACCCCTCCAAAAGGTGTTTTTCAGCAGGAACATCTCCTCATTCCTCTTCAACTCTATGGACAACTGCCTTTGGCAATCACATCATTTAAAGAGCCCTATGATTTTACTTCCACCCACTCCTTTTCCCAGCAATTCACTGAGCCCCTGGCCACCCAGACACCTCTCCCCTGAGCCTTCCCAGCCAGAAAAAACTGCTGCTTGGGGGCCTCAGAACAGACCCAGCTTTTAAGATACAGCAGCAGCAACAACAAAATTATTTGTAAAGAGTTTTAAGTACATCTGGTCCTCTAATGAGTTTGTAGCACGGCCTCTTCAATGCAACTGAGGGGATAGAAGTGAGCAGGAATCAAAGGATCCCTTTGTCCCATGGGAGCACCAAATACAATATACCACCAAACCTCATCTGTTTTAATAGCTTCCCTTCCCAAACACACCCTGGGCCTTGTAAAGCAAAAAAGAGTCATTAGACCATCGGCCTCACCTTAAGGAAGTTTACTGTTGATCTGTAATCTCTTGGGTTTTATCTCTGAGAAAAGAGCAGTGGCACGTCTGGAGGAACCTCTGTCTACGTCAGTCCCTACGGCCCTGTTTGCTTACCCCCACTGTGAGCCTCCTCAAGAGCTAAACTGCAAACAAACCAGCTCCTACTTTCAATAAAATCCAAAGAAATTCTTTGTTGAGATGTATTGGGAATCTTAAGTGTCAAAACAAAAACCTTTGTGTTCCAGTCCTTAGCTTGGGGATTTAAATGGGATGTCTATTTCTTTAACTTTCTATTTCTAAAGAGCATTTCAGTTCTTACCTACATCAGTGTTTTTATTCCAAATATGATCATTCCTACCACAAAGGAGGAACAGATGGACTTTCTGCCCATAATTGTAAAGCAATTTATCTCACTCATATTGACTGGGTCAATATTGAACTCCCGAGCTTGAATGCTATCAGAGAGTCAGGCCCTCTCAGAAATCCTCTCCTCAAAACCACAGTATTTCATGATGTGTGTAACTCTGAATGTCTTAAATGAAGCATTCAAGTGTAAAGAAGAGAGGGACCTTGGAATTTGATCTGTGATTATGAACACCTTTCTATTGGATTGCTCAATTATCACACATCACCTCCCAAGTAAAATAGAACACTAATCTTTTTGCATGAACATGTATCTGCATTCTAGCAATACAAAGAGTAATCAGAAAAATACCCCTTCTGAAACTTGTGTTACTAAATCATACAGAGGAAACAAAATAGAAAGTTTAATAAAGATTGTTTTACCTAAGCTTCTTCAAATAGAAAAAACCCAAAACAGGTGGATATGTGACAGCCATAATTGACATAAACAGTGTTTTTAATTTCAACTCAACATATAAGTATCTTCTTTTTAAGTCTGATGAAATATTAAAAAAAAATAAAATCTGTTTACTAAGTTCATCACGCGCAGAACCAGAAATAAATAGTTTTAAACTGAAGCAAATGAAGTTCCTGTTAGATGGGAGGTTCTGTAAAGCACTTGAGAAAGATGATTGCCTAAGGAAACTCAGATATTTCTATCACTATAATTCCAGAGAACAAGTCAGATAAACTTGACAAGTCATATATAATATATTCACCCAGGCCTCTTTGGCTCAGGAAGGAACAAAAATTACTCAGGGCAGATCATTGCTCTGTGTTATCACCACAGTGATATTAATTTTGAATTACACAGTATTTACTACCTAGCATTTAAGAAACATGTAACATGTGCTTGTATTTTTGCAGCTTCCTTTCTTATTTGACAAGTAAGAAAACAGCAGAAAAATTGTTTCATTACAGCCTTTAACAAATCTGTAGAAAAGTCAACAATTCAGGAGTTTCAGCACCCATTCTCATGTCCATTAGTATGATTTAATGGTTCTTCATAAAGGGCTAGCAAACATAGATTGGTTTCTAGAGACACTACCCAGAAATTCTTTGCTATTGGTGCATTGTTTCAAATGAAATATCATTTAAAGCAAGTTTTATTTGTTTTAACTGTGGAAGCTGAACTTGCAAAAATATTCCCTCTACCATCATGAGATCTACCATGAGATCACAAAAGAAGTCTCAAGAGACTTCTACCAACAACTGTATGAGCTGATGCCACATGTCACATGTGATGGAACAGGGAAATGCAGAAATATGTTTTTACAAGCAGACTTGAAGGGGAAAAAGAATTTAAAATCTCTTTTAGGGCTTTGTGCAACTTTAGCATCTTATCTGATTCAAAATACATTTTTCAGATTTTATCAAAGTACCTAATATCAATTCATTAAGAATATTTTTTTTTTATCCTATGCTTCCCCTTACTTTTTCTTCAAAAGCAACATGGTCAACAAAAGTAAATGTTAGGCTTTGATTTTCACATAGACTTGTATTAAAGCTCAACTCTGCATCAGTTTTTTTTTTAAAAAAACCCCATAATTTCAAATATTTAGAAATGGCTTATTATTTAAAGAATCCTATTTGATAGATGAATTGTGATAAAGCATACTAAAAACAAAACACAGATAATGATGAATTGTGCACAGGTAATAAAGAACTTGCAGACAAAATCTTCAAAAGCAAAAAACGTATAGCAAGAACTGAAAAGCTATTAATAGCACATATGGAAAGTTCTGAGATAAGATAAACCTGAAATACTTCTAAGTGTGCATTGAAGTGAATGAAACAACCTTCACTTTACTCTGCTTAATCAGCAGCATTGGTTTAGAGCCCTTCCTGGCTATGTGCACCCTAGGAATATATTCTCCTGAAAAGTAGTTAGCTAAATTGAACACCGTGAGGGTGGAAAAACTCATTATTTTATTAGGAACCTGAACTTCTTGGATCTGTCTCTTTGGCTACGTGTGCCAAGGAGCAAAATGCACTGGAAGAATAATTTAAAAATCAAGAAACATTTTTCCAGCAATGACATAATTTTCCATTTTGTTTATAAATGTTTTAAGGTATTTCTAGGTTTGCTGCTATAGCTCTTTGTTTTAGTACCATCATTGTATCCTATCACATAATAAATATTAGCATGCACTATGTATCAGTTTGTATAAACTGCTGTGCATATTTCAACACCTACCTTCAGTAGCCTTGTCCAAGTAATGAGTGAATCATAACTGTACCAAAGCCTCTACATTTGAGCTTTTGTATTTTTTTTAAATGTCTCTAAGTTGTAATTAGCTCTTCCTTAGCTAGTTGTAATTCTAGCTCTTCCATAAAACAGCCCTCATTAAGAGTGCCAGTAAAGAATGTTCCTAGGAGTACAGACTGTGTAAGCTGAGGCTCACATTTGTGCAAGGACACCTCAGGCCATACCATATCAGTAACTTTGGTTCCTGGGCTACACCTGACAAAGTTGATTTAGGCACTTAATGCTCAAAGGAAGGAGGAAGAAATTGATTCTTAGGAGCAATATTTACAAACCAACAATTTGTGGAGGTTGAAATTTCCTTTTACCATGCACACATAAGACCACAGCCTGAAATCACAGCAAGAACTGAGCTCATGTCTTTGGGCACGAGAGCATTGACTTACCCCTTAACAGTACTTTCATTATTGCAATAAAGTCAGCAGTAGTTGTGTCTACCTCATTGAAGACATGGTTAGAACATTTCTCCATTTGAGCTTTTTTAAGCCACAACTCAAATTTTGCCAGAGACTGTCATAACCAGGCATTCCTCAGCTGGGGAAAGAGATAGATAAACTGACCATTTTCCATCCTGCACATGGATCAGAATAAAAGGCATGTATTGGGACAGGCACTGATGTGCTGCATTTTAGGAAGGAAAACAGATTTAAGACCAAAACCTGCTAATACACATTCTGTGAAACACCTGCTGAAGACCATGGTCCAACACAGAGTGCATGACCTGGTGTCACAGGCTCCAAGACTATGCCACAGAACACATGATGATTTAATAGCTCTAACTGTGTCAACATCTCATTTTCCAACCTATAAAACTGAGATAGTTCAATCAAGCTAATCTGTAAAGTATTTTGATATCTAGGGAAGTGTATGCTATGGAGAAGCTCACATTATCTTGCACCTGCCTTGAATGGGAACTGGATCTGGCTCATGTTGCAATTCATTTGGGTTGGCTGGTGTGGAGGTGCCAAGTATTAAAAGTCATGGCAGGCCTGGGCTGTTTGGGACCCAACCTGGCAGGAGCAGACTTATCTGCTTGAGAGAGATCTTATGTGATGAGATCCGGTGTGGAGCCCGTGCGAGTGAAGTTGCCCTCCCATGGAAAGCATCGTCCTCCCTGATCCAGAGGGATGAGCAATGCAGAAGGTCTCACTCAGCACCACAGAGGTGCAAGCAGGGGTCAGTCGTGGCTTCACAACTCCTAAAACCAGGACTGCTGAGCTTTGTTTCCCACAAATATCCCAGCAGCAGCATTTCACTCTTTCCCTTCAGGCAGTCTCTGTCTGCGGTCCAACGCTGCTGAGGGAAGGGATAATAAGGAGGGGAGGGAATGGATGCAGTTACATAAATGCTTCCATAGGCCTGACTACTGTTTCCTGAGAAAGGAAACTCCATTCATCAAGTCTGTAATGAACTGACATCTCATCAGCAGGGGAAACAAGAGGAAGGTACTTGTGAAGGGAGAAATCTGTCCCTCTACATACATGAACTGTTTTCCTTTGCATGCCTAATCTGTGAGGTGACTAAAGTTTCACCCACTAGTGCTATAATACTCACATGGGAAACATTAAGTTAAATATTACAAAATTAAAGTGTAAGAGTTATTGGAAACTAGAGCTGAACAAAATATTAGAATTTTCATCCTGGGGGAAATTCTAATATTTCAACATTTGTTTTCATCCAAAATTAGAATGGAAATGTTGAAATACCTCTTATTTCAGAGAATGAACATGTTCTCAGCTACTTTAACATTAAAATGAATTTGACAAAGGTGTTACAACATCTCCTGGGAATTGTTGTTAAGGTATTTTGTACTTAGAACCATGTTAACAAGGGATATTTCATTTGGGTTATTGAACCAGAACTGTAAAAAAATGCTTGGGGTCAGGCAGAACTTTCATTTAATTTTTGTTTCCTTTGAGGTTATTTAACCCTTGTATTCCCTTTGGCAAATGGAAAAAAAATATACACCAAACAAACAAAAAAGACAGAGAGAAAAAAATCTTGTTCTGTTCTGAAAATGAAACAATTTTTGCAACCATTCAGTTTGAAGATATGCAACAGTGTTCTGGATTTTATATCTGATCCTCATAAATGGTTCTTTTTATGGTTAAACTTCAAAATTTTGAATGAAAAAACTAATTGAAAAAATGAAAAAACTAATTTTGTTTCACATGTTGTTGCCAAGAGTAATTATTAATACAGACTCAATAAATTGCTTCAGTTGATCCACAACTAATTCATCAAGAAAATAAATCACTGAAAAAAATCTATCTCATTTTTAAAAGTATCTTCATAGGCTTCCTTCTCTGATTGCATGCCTTCCTACCTGATCTTCAAGCTAGGAAGTTGAAATCCTCTCATGGTATACTTCAACACTGACATCTTAGCAAGTAGCATCCTGGAAACTTAGTAATTTTTTTCTCTTCAGGAGGAATAATTCTTTTGTTCTGATATTATGTTGCTGGGTGCTGTTTGCTGGGTAGGTCACTTCTTCTATTGGAGTATTGCTGGCATGCTGGCTGAAGTCTGTGGACTTAGTAAGTGATGGAAGTATGAGCAGAATGGAAAAACCTCAGGAAAAAAATGCCCTTATGGAGGTGAAAAGGTATCTTGCTGTAATTAAATGCACACTAAAACACTTGAGAAGCAAAAAGGGGGGACCCCACTGTTCAGATTCATTTTGCAGATTTAATCAGACTAGAAATTTTCCACTTACTCACAGATCATTCATTGATCTTCTGATGTTAGTTTAGTTGGCTGGTATTTTTTAAGGTCTCAGGCCATTTTTTCTATTAAATAAATAGGACCTAAGACCTCAGATGTCTATATACACACTTTTTTTAAAAATTCCTGTCCATATTTTTTTTTGCTGTTCTCATACAAAGGCTAAAGGTTAGGGTTTTAGTTTAAACATAATATTTTCATGGTTCATAAGAAAATCTATATTGGTTTACATTTTTGGCAACTTTCATAATACCCTAGTGATTCCTAGAAGTCCTTGCACTTTCCTGCTGGTGAGAGATACTTTCCATAAAATAACACAGTATAAAAATAGTAATTATTAACTCACTGTGATGTATTTTCTTAAGGTGAAGAGAGTGTATCCAAAAGAATAAATATATTCAGTGTCCAGTTTTGTGGCCATGTTTTCCAGTTAAAAATTATTATGCTGCAAAATTGTACTTTAAAACCAGCATTAGAAGTTTCACTAATGAGAAAGACAGGAAATAATCCTAGTTACTTGTAACATCCCCATATCCCCTCTGTCTGCCAGACAACTACAGTACAGCTTTTAAAAAGGATTTAAAGAGGATTTTAAAGGGTCTGTGCACTACAGAAAAGTCCCACTTTGAAAGCAGCTCTAAAAATAATTCCAGAAATTCCAGCTCTCTGCTCTGACACATTATCCAGGTTGATACCTGCATAAAGTATATTTGAAGGCTGCAGATATTTTATATTCAGTATACTGATGCAAAAGAATTGTTCATATTGTTTTCTTCCTAAAGGATGTGAGAGTTGTCACAAACGTGTGGATTCAGCAAATTCTAAATAATGCACATAAAAAGCCAGGCCCATACACCACACATATGCACAGTGCTGCTCACCTGAGCTATGATCTGCAAGATACCTTACATAAAGGTGAAAGGCTCTGTGGCTGGAAAGGATAGTGACTGCTGTGAAATGGTTTGGTGTCACTGTAGGACACAGCATAAATGACATGGAGCAGTTCTTTTTAAGACAAATGAAAAACTGTTTTATTAAAAAATCTGACTCCATTTTTATATCTTCTTGAAATGCTAGTGTCATTGGAAGGTGACAGTGGAATTTCTTCAATGTCACTAGGCAACCCAACAGTCTATCAGGTTGCTCGTCCTCCATAAAAGAATAAAAACAATAAGTTATTTATATAAAGTATATAAGAAAGTTTTATATAAAAATGCAAATGTCAGAAGGCTTAAAAAAACTTGAAAAAATGAAAGCAACAGTTTGGTCTTCACACAGACTGCCTGAGCTGAAGATGAACATTGTGATGAAAGGTGATCCTGCCCAAATTACGGGAATTCCTCTAAGCAAACTTTGTGTCCCGCATCCCTTTGCTGACTATAAGTAAAAATACAGAAAAGTGGCATTTGTTCCCAAGAGGGTTTTAACTTCACACCCCTGAAACAAACTGTGCTTGCTGCCACGAGCCTTCCTAGGCCACAGAAGCTGAGCCTAGCTGATTAGACTGAGGAAGGCTCAAGTCTTTGCAAATGATCCTTGTCTTGCTGCATTTAAGATTGTGTTTCTGTAGGACTGTACAAGCTCAGGCTGTGAGTGAATCTCTGAGAAAGGTAAATGAATAGTAGTGTTGCAGGGGGTTTTCTTGTGGGTATTCAATATTGATAAATTTATTTTTGTCTTTTTATGGAATTCACCTCAAGAATGAAATGGAATTTTATTCCATTAAAGCTTTTAGAATCTCTCAGAATTATTTTTCTCTATCAAATCCCTTTGAATGTTCATATCAAAATGATACACTCTAAGTTTGGAATACATTAACAGATTGAAAATATTTAAAATTTTATATGGCTGTCTTTGCCAAACACTGACAAGAATTCTAGATATATTTACAGTCCAAAAACAGAAGACAAAAATAAATAGTTCTAATAGTGTGAGACGTGCAGATTTTTCAGAAATATACCCTATAAGATATATGTCACCAAGAAAAAAAAATTGATTGATTTTTCTGTACATATTTAGTACAGACAAATTTCTAATAGTTTCTTAAGTTGTTTGAAAAGATTTCTACCAAAAATTACATCCAGTGGCATCTCATGTTACTTTGCAGTAGAAAGCAGAGCTGCAAGAAAAGATATGGAGCAAAAGGCAATACTGGTAATCCTTCACATAAAAAATTAATCCATGGATTCAAAGCAAGTAGTAGTATATACATTTTAAAGATGGAGAAATGCATAAGCAAGAAAAAGTAGCATTAACCTATTTGCTTAGGTTTTTAAATTCCTTTCCACTGGATTTCCACTTGGATGTGAACTCCAGTGTGTAGCTGTAGGGCCCACAGAACAGCATACAGTAAAGTCAAATATTAAAGCAGATCAAATAGAGTGAAATGGTGAAGATTATGAATGGAAACTCGACATTAAAGTGTGCAAGGGAACACTGTGGGTTACAAGCTTTAAAGGAAATTATTATTAGCAGGATAACATTAAGAGAATCTAGGGCAAATGCTGTGATTTCATGAAGTGCATCTAGCTACTTCAATATTTTTATCAGTAAGTGAAATGAAAAAAATCAAAATCCTACTTAGTAGAAAAGAAACTCCTGTCTCTTAACAACAGAACTTTACATGCTTCTCTAGGAATAGCAATGGCACGTGTTCATCAGAGACTGTACAGTTCTCACAAGTAAAAGCCCAAAGTCAATAGCTTTGTCACACTGATAAAGAAAAAACATAACTGTTCCTAGGCTTGACAGGTATACTAGAGGTTGCACAGTTACAGCCTACTAACAAAAACAGAGACCTTGCCACAGATTTTGAGAGAGGCAGGAGTAGACCAGAACTGTTTTAGCTAAAATGAATGAATACCAAACTATCCCTTATATTCATATATTCTGTTTTACTTCTTACATTCCAAATTCCTGTCCCTTTATTTAAAATATTTCCACTGCTCTAATTTTTCTAATCTTTCTTTCCTTTATAACTACCTTGTCTGGACATGCTGAACAAGTTATTCCTATTTATTGACTTCAGTCTACAAGGCAAAGTCTGAACATGCCAAAACAACTCACACAGATTGAGTCAGATAATGTGTCTGGTATCATATTTTGCAGAATACTTAAGTTACACATGTAAACACACATACACGCTGTGAGCTAATTTTTTGAGATATGTTCACTTTAATATGGTTTCCAAATTCAAGTAATTTCCAAAAAATTCATATGTCCTCTAATCTACTGATCAAGCAACTATGAGTACAAAATGAGTATTGTATATAGTCTGTATCATATCAGAACCAGCTGGCTTGAAAATTTCTCTAGGGATGAATGAGGGAAAAAAATCCTTTGAAATAAAACAATTCTAAGAATCCAGTATGACTCGTAATGAAGAATCTTTCATAATGATTTCACAACCTAGGTCATATTATATCTGAAATGATAAGCCATGTTATATTTGAAATGATATGGGGAAAGCAGTAAAAATCTAAGCCAAGTATAGTAAAAAATCAGTTCTAAAAGATTAAATACTTAAGGAACCATTGCCATAAAAGGACACTTGCTGGAATGAGGAAAGAATATCGGATATGTTTCATCTTCTAATACTCTGTGTATGAAAGAAAAATTGTTCATTTCATAATGTAACTTCATTTGCAACAATTTAAAACAGTTCCAGAGCAAACAGCATGCAGTCAAGAGTTCCAACAGGCACTTATTGCTATGCACTCAACACACGAGCTCAGATACCTGAATATTCTGCTTTTAAGGGAAGAAAAAATACTGCTGCTTTTTGCATGTAAAATTTCCATGTAACTAAGAATTAAAGATTTTTTTTTATCCCTTTATTTCTGTAGAATGCTGCACATTTCCATCTTTTATCATTTGGAAGCACAAATCAGCCGATACAACGTGTTGCCCCAATGATTCCTAACAGCTATTCCTTTCTGTCCCAGCCAAGGTAAAGTTGCCTTGGGAAGCAACAGCAGCTTTGGCAGCACCCAGAAAAAAATATATTCACAGACAGAGAAAGTAGCTTTGGCCCCCCAAAGCCAAATTTAGCCAGAGAAAGCAAAAATCCAAAGCATCAGTGAAAAGAAGTTAAATATCTTGTCTCTGCAATCAAGTTTGCAAATTCTAGACCTTCTAAGTATTAAGAGAGGACACCCTGTCTAATCCCCAAACTATCAATTCTTCCTCACTACTGAACTGAAAAGTATTTTAGCCTTTGTAAAATCCAGGTCCTATACTTTTCACTACGAATACCTCTTCCATTTTGCAATTTGGATTCTTCCTACCATTTGCAGCCTTTTGAACTTCTTTGTGGATATTTCTTAGACTTCCTTTCCTCTTATTCTTAACCTTTCTTCTATCCTTTCTCCTATTATTTTTCACAAAGGCAAGACCACAAAGGCACAAAGGCTGAGATTTTAAATCTGAAACACTTCTGCAGAACTACACCTTGCAGAGAGGCATTTGGGCAGCTTGATAAGTGTACCCTTAACAATAATAGCTATTAGGAGCTACATTGCAAGAGCTCATTCTCAGTTAACAGTCTGCCTAAGCTCCTGTAAAACTGCTATAAATCACTTCACTCTGTTATTATAAAAAAGGGGTAGCAGACAATTAGCAATATAATTATAGAATTATTATGCTCCACAAATTATACACCCAGACCCCCAACACATGTAGCTGCAGGGCCCCAGTGCAGCCAGGGAATTTTTTTCTTCTAAAGAAACAGATGTGTCAAGACAGATTAGAAAGTTTTTTCCAGATGCATATGATTTTAGGGGGGTTCTTTTAATTTCTTTTTTTATTTTGCTGCCAAATCTGTTTTATCTTTTGAGATGTCTTCTCTAAGAAAATGTACAAATCAAGATATGGTAAAGATATAAATGAAGGCTGTGAAGTTCAGCTTATGATTCCAAAATTTAGCAAGCCTAGCTTTCATCTTGAACTGAGGATGCTTGTATGGCACAAAGATGAGCCCAACATTACAGAGGGAGATGAAGGCCAGCTGGCTTTTTTTCTCAGAATAAATCCCTCAGAATGCTGAGCATGTACAAGCTGCACTGAAGAAGACTGGAGTCACTTGCTGATGGCAGAGCAGAAGCTAAGGACCCTCTTCTACAGAGCAGAGGCCACCAAGTCTGCCTGCTACACACTGGCTGCCTCAGGACAATAAAATACAGCACTTCTCCCAAAAGCTTTAAGTCTCATTAATCAAAAAGGGGTTTGAGACAAAACTCTTGGCTATTTTATACACATGCCTGGTTAAAATGAGCAGTAGTACCTGACTTCTGTTTACAAGAACATAAACATGAGCTCAGGTAAGGAGACAAATTAAGCCAGTGACATACAAGAAAAGTCAGAAGTTGGTCATCTTCTACAAAACCTGTCATTTCCACAAGGTATTAGGAATCACCAGAGTTATCTATTCACCTAAACCAAATTGGCACACTACCCTGGCCCTAATCACAAACTTAACACAGAAGCAGATATGTGGAATTGGATCCAATCTTTCCTTTTGTGAGAGGGGATGAGGGAGAAAATAACAATTCTTTTTTGCCCTCATGGTGAGGCAGCTGCTGAAGTCTGTTCTAATAATAAAAAAGCAGGAGTCACCAGGATGGGTTTGCATTCTCAAAGAGCAAAAACAAAAGCAGCAACTGTTGCATCCCACACACCTTTGGTGACTCCCCTTCTGAGACTCAGTGGTATCTTTGAGGAACTTGAGGCACAAAGGAACATGTACAAAGTAAGCAGCATTTCAAACATGTCCAGGGAGACAGCATTTTAAAATGCAGCAGGATTTCCAGGCTGCAGTGGGGCTGTGGAGTACTTCTGTCAGAGGATCTCCTGTCTCACTGTCTGGGTTCAGTTTTCTACATAGCTCCATGCTATAATTAGTCTGATAGCTGTGCACTTATTTTAATGAGTAGCAAAGCAGCTGCTGGAGTTGCCTACAGCTGAATTTGTATGTCAGCTTATAAATTACAGTTCTATTGCCTACACATTGGAGCTTTAAGTCCTAAAGATATTTCTCTGCAATTTGCTAATTATTGTAATTTTGATAATTTTACATGACCACCTCTTTACCAAACAAAAAACATATTGAAGAGTTTTAATAGTTTAAACTGTCTCAGGAGTTAAAAAGAAAAGCCTTTAGCACTTCCACCGTGGTTTTCAGTGTGTGAGTGCTGAAGGAACAAGTGGATACTCAACTGTTCATTTAGCTGTCTGGTCTGTAAAGAATGGCAGTCTAATGGAAATACCTATGCAGATGAAGAGATAATTTTATTATAAGGAAGTGAATTCTCAGTCTGCTTCTCCTCCAGACATTTGCTATTTTTCCCATTATTTTTTAATGCCCAAAGAAAAGCAGCTTCTTTGAGCATCTCCTACTGGCAGCCGCTGCAGCAGAGTGGCACAGCCCTGCTCCAGCAGCAAGCCCCTGAATGAGGAGCTCAGTAATCTGCTCTTATCCATCAAACCCTCAATGACCTTCACCCACTCTCACTTTCTGCAGTTCAAGCCCTCATTCCAGTGGCACCCCTGCTATATATTCAGTAGAATTCATGTGAGGGGTATGACTGCACCCCAAAGATGGATTTCAGAGAGGTTAGCACTGTGTTTCATCTGTGGATATCTATTTTAAAAAGCCATCACCAGCATGCCCCAGACACTTGTAGTTTGACTTCCTATTTAAACCTTATCAGCTTCACCAAGATCCAAAATAGCAGACAGCACCTCAGTAACACGGGACCCTGGCACTCGGTGGTGTTGAGCTGTTATTCCATCACTGCCCAGGGGTCAGACCACAAACTGAGTTTTCCAGGGAGCAAATCTAGATGGACTGCCTGCTCCACTACCACTGACACCCAGTCATCTGCTTCCCTCTCCTGACCTCCTCAGGCTCTGGAATTTTTATAAAAAAAGGTCAGTAGGATTCTAGCATGGCGTTCTCTGCCTAGAAAAAAGAGAGGAAAGCACATGATTGAGCATGTGTATCCAGGGTAAACCAGAGCTAATTCCCTCTCAATTAACACCTCACCACTCTCTCCCCTCATAAAAAAACCCATCAAGGAACTAATAGCTTGCTCTTGCCAATTCTTAATAAATTATCTTGAAGCTCACACCAGATTATCACAGTGGCTCCATCTGGTCATATAAACCACTCTCTCCAAGTTCTTGCCCTTTGGAAAAGTCATCTGTTCCTACTGTGAGAAGAGTGGCAGCCCACCTCACACAGCAGTGATATGGCACCTGATGGAAAGGTATCCACTATCAGTGTACCCTATTAAACACCCATAGTCCCAACTCCCTGGCATCTGGCACTGGGTGCCAGGGTGAGCTGTCAAACCCTGCCCAGCTTTGCAAAACACAAGCAGAGCCACGTGGGACTTACAGTTCTTCAAGTCCTTTTCAGTGCGTAACTAAGAATCACGAATTTCTTTGAGAAAACAGCCTTTTAAATTGTAATTGCTTTCCTTTTACAATATTACAGCATGTAAGTATGGATTACTTACTTACTTACATTACTTACTTACTTAAAAAACCAAGGGTGGATGTTCTGTACCAGCAGGAGGAATACTACTTCTCTGCTCAGTCATGAAGACTGCCCCTAAGGTGACAGGAGAAAGGGCATGATCAGGATGATCTAAGCCCAAGCATCTTTTTTGAGCTTGGACTGCAACTGGTACCTAAGCCATGATCTCATCCAACTGAGGGGGAGCCACAGTGGCAGAAGGAAGCATAGTGATTCGGAAGGTTTGCTCTACACTTTTCTGGTTCCCACTAGACTTGGTTTTCTAGGCTTTTCTTGAAAAGCAGATTAAAAGATGTGTGCCAAACCACATAATAGGTATATGAAGAAATCCTAGCTGCTCCTGGTGCCCTCTGTAAGTACTTTAACTGTTCTAGCAGTAATGGTAAAAAAGAAAACAAACCGAAGAATCACAGATTGTTGTTTGCTTTTCACACTGCACTTCAGTAAAGATTATTCATTGTCAAGACAATTATTAATTCTCAAGACTATTAAATTGTAAATTAGAAAAAAGGGTCATTATCAGCAAAGGGCTTTGTAACAGCTTCTTATGTGTCCTTTCTCACGCACAGATTGAGCTGCTACGTGCCTGTCTCTGTAAGCCTGGGGATAGCCAGCAAAATCCCCATGGCTGGCTGCTCCACAGGCATGGGAATGCAGAACCCTGTACGTTCTGATGGGGTAGTTAAAAAAAAACCCCTAGGCAAACTGTGATTTTGGGGTTTGACATCATTATATTATTCCTGGCTAAAACTCTTTTTTGCGCAGTAATTACCCCAAAAATTATTACTTTGAAATTTCATTCCAAAATAATGAATCTGAGGAGCATTTTGCTTTCAGTTTTCTAAATAATTAATTTTGGTAGAAATCCTGCTTGTATTAGAAAATTTGACCAATTAATTAAATAGAAAGAGCTGCCAAAATTATATTTACATTTAATAATAATTAATTAGCAGTACACACGGAAAAAAATGCTGGGAGCTTTAATTATTTCTTCATAGCTTGTATCTTAAGTCTGCAATATCAGGTAGGCAGAGAAAAACAAACCAACCTCCCTGCATTTTGTCCCCTCCCAGCTTTCATTGCTATTTATTATAACAGAGAATAAGCAAAACCACAATGAATGCTCTTGCACTTAGATTTTATTGAAAGATTTTAGAAGAAAAAATTGATTCAAAACACTAAAGACAAATCTACACAGAAATCTCTCCAGATCAAACCCAGAAACATGCATGAATTCATTTTTTCATTAGTTTTGGATAACCAAATTAAATTGTATTTCATGGTCTCTCACTCCCATCTTTGCAGGATATGGACCAAAGTAGGTCCTCACTTGTAGTGAGAAGTCCAAATTTCCACACTGGGCCTTGCTCTTAGCTCCTTAGAAAACCCCAGTGACATAACCTTTGGAAATGATCAGTTTTCATCTAAACATGTACTTTGAACTTATGTTTTGCATCAGTAATCTACAAGATTAGCATCAGACCATGCAGGATGATAGTTTGAATGAGTTCTTCAGTCAAGCTGGGTAGCTTTCACAACTGGACATTACTGCCTATGAAAATGGCATTAACACACATTGCCATTGATGGCTGGCATTAAATCATCAGCCTCATTAAATCTCTTCTCTACGGAAGTTAAAGAGGTCTCGAAAGCATAAATGCAAGCTAATTCTGACTAAAAGAGAAAAATCAGATAAAAGTGCATAATTATATGAAGGAAATTATTTCAACATTGTTGGTTATTTCCAAGGACTTTACCAATTCCTCTTTTTATCACCCTCTTCCTCTCCTGTTTTAAGAGTAATCTAGAAATCTCAGAGAAAACTTTTAGAAATTGGTAGAAATCTCACTTTTCAACTTGATTCTTGAGGGAGGTGGGTTTTCATTCAGTATTATGATTTCTTTCTATCAAAAGTTACTGGCATTTAAAGTTCATCTGTGAATTGATGTCTAGTAATGCATGAAGGGGGAAATTTGCCCTAAAGAAGTTCAACTGAAGTAGGCAAAAACTAATTTAAAACTCTGAAATTAGTATTTCAGAAGCTATGTGTTTTGATATGAAAATGAGATTTAAATGACACAAAATATGATAAATTTATTTGTTTGCTCTGTAATAGCCCTTCCAAATTTTTCAAAGTTCTATGGTCAAGTCATCTTATTCCAATTACATCACAAGAGCACAACTGTGAGGCTTGTGCTTGCAAAATACATTCCTTTAAAATGACAAATAAAAGTGCCTGACTGAAATTCACGGATCGAAGGGGAAAACAAGAAAAAGGAAGTTGTAAGGAGGGAATGATATCTGCAGCAACACTTAGCAAGGATGAACAAATTGCAGTGGGAAAATAAAGGACCACTTTCTTTTCTAATGAGAGACTGAATAATTTGAATAATCAGAATAATTTGCTTTGATGTTATGGGAAATCACTGTATGCTTTGAAACAATGAGACCTAATAGGCTGCCATTTGACTGGAATCACAATGTCTGAATGTGAGGAGAGAGGTGTGTGGGCAGAAGAGTCCATATGGACAAAGCACAGACAGGGTTGCCCCCAGTGATGTAAAAAAGGAGCAGGACAGCTGCAGTTCAAACCAGTTACACACTGGATTTCATGGCTATTGTTAATAACACTTTGTAAAGAATATTTATTTAGTGTTAATTAAAAAATTCAGCTCTAAGGGGGAAAAAAACAGATGTAAAATTAATGTCTCTAGAGAGATTGAAGTGGTCCATTTGGAATTTCAAAGGCAGGAAATTCATGAAAATGATCATACAGTAGAACTGTCAAGCATTCAGTAATATCAGTTACTTAAGGAAAAGGCTCAGTATCTCAGAGGCAGAATCTGTCACTGATTGCTATGCATATTTAATGGTAACTTATTCAACAATTCATGTCCATGAACGCAGCAGGACTACCCAGTATGTGAGCTGCCATTATTGAAAATGTTCCCTTTATTACCACAGCACATTGGTAAGTGCTATAGCTAAGCACACACTCTAGTATACTACACACTCTAAAGAAAAGCTCTTGCCAAGCTTAATATCTGTGTGGGGTTTTTAATTTATGAAAGAACTGCAAACAGGCAAAAATGAATGGACTACAACTCCAATTAGTTGTTTTTATTAATAAACTATCAGTTTTATCCGTTCTGACAACCATGAATTGCTGCTGTTTGATCAGTGAGTTCTACAGCTCCTCAGATGACAGAAGCAAGGCAGAACTGAATTTTGACACAAATCCAAATAGCAGGGTAAAACCTTATGTAAGTTTTTCTTTCTTCTCTACAATTGGCTAAAATAACTTTATTGTTGTTTCCATTCCTCTCCGACCAGCTCACCTTACTGTAGTATATTTCTCCTTCTAGCTTGCCTGTGCATAGGGATATCATTCTCCCCCTATTACGCATAGGGATGGGCCAAGAAAAAATAATTATTTGCCCCATATGTTCCTTGTGATGTATCTCAAACTTCAGCATAATCCAGAATATATAAAAAGCCCTGTCAGATGCCACATGCTAATGGCAACTCTTTCCAGTACTTTGGAAGAGTCTCAGTGTTCCCCCACTACTTCCCTTCTTGAAGGAAGGAGGAGCATCTGTCATAACTAAGCCCATATTTTTGTGATTCAGTGGAAGCAGAATATGATTTCTAAATTTCTTTGAGCAAACCCTCTACATTACCTGTACCTTTCTTTACTCTGATCTACCACCACTATGGGAACAACATACCCTAGGTTTACCAGCATCACCTCTATTACTTCAACCTAAGTTTAGTGACAAATGCATAGACATTTTTAGCAGGACCATCTACTTTGCAAGATTTAAAGGAGTTTTAGACACAAGCACAGAAAGAAAAGATGAATGACTAAAATGTAACTCAAATAAAATCCTCAGCCATACTTAAGCTCCTGCATGGCTGTTTCAGCTCCACTCTGCCAGAACCTCTGTCTTGCCTCTCCTTGCTACAGGTCCTGGGACCCTAAATTCAGATACATTCCTACCTCCCCAACTGCTCCCTTTCTTCTGGAGTCAAGTTTTCCTGCTAATTCAAGTGCCCCATGACGATCTACGTATCTCAGTTTTTCAGACTATTCAGCAGGATTTCTTCAGCCCCACTTTGCTTGTAGCCATCCAAGAACACATGATCCAAAAATGAACACTAATGGGACTGGTAAACTTGCATGTTTAAGACTACTGTCCTTAGTCAGCCCTTATGTCTGCCCCCACTCAGCGCAGATCACTCCTTTGGTCCACTAGAGATTACTAAAAAATTCATATTAAATGTCATACAATGCATACATTTTGTCCAGCTCGTGATCTTGATCCCTTGACAGATTTCTGTGGAGACCACACAGTGCTTTCAAATAGCTGAGAAACACTCTAAGAATTTAGGAAGAGAAATTCATTTCTGCAGGACCACACTGAAGATCCTTTTAATTCAGAAGATGATGTGAGAGTAGTGAATATTTTGGAACAGAGTAAGAGACAAGGGAAAGCAGACAGAGATTTTTCTCTTGTATATTCTACTAGTTCCTGGCCCTGCACAATCTAAAACTTTCTGAGCCAATGGTCACATCAGCATCTTATTGTTTAATAGGCCTAGGTGGAGAGTTCTTCCATGAACTTGTCTTATTGCTGTGCCTGGAAATGCTAGAAAAGCAAGCTCCCCTGCAGTCATTTACTTTTACTGGGGTTCCCATGGGGAGGCAGTGAAATGCATAAGATGTTTCAGTGCTTCAGAAGATAAGTACCTGGAAACCAGACAGCTGACTCAGCTTTGGTCTGGATGAGAGCTCGGTGCTGCTGTTAGATGGAAGCAAGCCTCTGAAGGGTAAACCACAAGCCTGGCATTAAATTTTAACTAAATATATCTGCCAGGCTCTGATTACAAACCACTGCACATTTGAGGCAGCTTTCTCAGCTGCCAGATGCCCAAGCAACAACACCCCAAAAATCTATGTAACAAGCAGATGCATAATTTCAGAGCATGAATAGTAGTAGCCAACCTCACCCACACTTTCATCACACCAGAGCAGAGCTCAGCAGAGGGACCAGTCCCTTTTAGCCAACCTAACCTTCAAGGTTAAGGGTGTTTGGTTAAACAGTTTGATGGTGTCATAATGCACAGGATTAACTACCAGAGTGTTTCAAGCAGTGGGCAGCATGAGCTTGTAGTTCAGGATCCAGCTGATCCAGCTAGTGGAGACAGTGCTGACTGTCCCAAGCCTGGCACTCTGCAGAGCCCAAGGCAGGACATGATGGCAGTGGTTTCCTCCCCCCATAACAAGCAGTCAGGGTACTTACATCTACACAGAAGATTCAGATTTGCAAACGAACACACAGCACTGACAATATATGAGACAGCCCTGAAGGGAAGAGAGCATACAAAAGAAGAAGTCTATGTGAGGCTCCATTCCAGGAAAAAGGATGCATATTTCCCTCTGTGTAGCTGCAAAAACATTTATAGCCATACAACAAGCCTGTAGGTGGACTTTGCAGGTCATGAAAAAGTACTGAAAATATCTTTTATTTCTGATGACTTTTTTTTCCTAAAGCAAACACTTCTTGGGAGCCATGGTGACATCTAGACATCCACAGATTTCTCAAGTCATCATGGGGGTACAAAGTAGTCCCTGAAGAGCTTGGTCTCAGATTCTAACCAGACAGAAATTCAGGAAGAGTCAGAGGCACAAAGGGCTCGCCTGGAGTCAAAAAGGCCAAATATCATAAAGAAAAAAGACCCTGCTTCTCCTGAACTCCAGGCTAGTTCCTAGTGTATGCAGTCCCATGGTCTGCACAAAATTCAAGCCATATGAAGGACAAAGAATTATAAAATCTGAGACTAATGGAGATAAACCACGGACAATACTCTAAAGTGGATGTATGTGGTATAAACTCAACAAAATCACAGCGAATCCTTTCTATTAGCACAAGTAGATTAAATTGATGTATATTTGTACAAGTCTTCTCCAAGAGCAATTGCATTAGCCCATGCTGTAATGCAAACCAAATGCAAAGGGAAATTGTGTGACAAAGGCTTATTGAAAACAATAAATAAACATACACACATTTACACATGCACACACATATATATGTATATATGGTATTACATGAATTATATATATTAAATGAATACTCTAGAGACATCTCCTGGAAATCACTCTTGAATTCTTTCCAGGATAAGGAAGGTTTGAAGTTAAGACTTTAAAAAAACTGTGCTGTGAAAAAAACCCAAAGAACTCACCCATAATATTTGACATTATGGGTATTTGTAGTTTTATTTTCAATCCTTTGACACTCCTGCTAGATGGGTGCATTGTCCTCCTTGCATTTTTTAAACATCAAAATACCTTAGAATATCATTTAGCTGCGTATCAGCAACTGGGTTGAGTGTTCACCACATCTCTCTGCTTAGCTTTCAAATATTTGCAGCAGGAGCTACTTGGTTGTATGGAAAATAAAATCTTAACACATAGTAGGAAACTGTACAATATGCTCAGCTGCTCAGCCATAGCAAAGGAGTCTTTCCAGCACAATTCAAGGTTTGCCATTGCTGCTGTAATGGCAAAATAAACCATTCAGGATTATATTTGGAACAACAAATTTCTGTCCTAAAGAAACAAATTGCTGATGAAGATGGTCACAAAAGGGCTGACCCAGCATTCCTTCAAGCCCTTCTTTGGAGAGTGGCAATATGAGAATGGATCCCAAGTATAACTAGTATTTCTATTAATATATAATTATTTTCCAGTGATGGAAATGTTAAGCCTAATCCAAAAAAAGCACAGATCTGGTTTGGAACAAATTCCTGTACTGCATCATGCCCAACATATGAATTACTGCAGTGCCTTCATGGATATTTTTAATTGTCTTGTTATATAAAACACAAACATTCAAGAAAAATGGGAGGAAGATCCTCATTTTATAGAAAGCCTGCTGATTCCCAAAAGACTGGAAATGCATTTCAAGAATCATTTGTCTTAATGCAAATCTAAGCCATGGCTATTTTTGATGCAGTGGCTGAACTCATAACTTATAAAATGAAATAAAACATTTGTCAGGAGTTGCAAACCAATTGTTGAAAGGCATGCATTTATCATGGGATGTTAAATATAAATTTACACAAGTCCAGAAGGCTTTCCTGTGATGAGCCCTTTACATAAATAGTTAATGTTCAATTCAATTCATTCATGGCAATTAGCAAAGCCGATCCTAGCAAAGTGTCTTTAGCAGCCAATATTTGTCATCTGGAGACTGGAACAAATCTCAAAAATCCAGTTATGAATATGGGAGTGATTTAAAGTTTATTAATAATACAACAAACAAACCTGATTTCCGTCTCTTCAAGGAATCATTGTAATTTGCAGATTACAGTGCAAAATGAGATGGAGCACAATGATTAATCTGGGAGCTACAGAAAAACTACTATACATACAACAGATGTCTGCTGTGACAAGGGGCACATTACCTTCATGTTTATATTAAGAAAGAAGAGAGATTCAACTGTTTTATATGGGAGAGTTGTGGGAAAGATCTCAGAAAGCCCCCTATGAGAAGGTGGGGAATTATAAATATTTGCAAGTGTTTATTCAGGTGGCACTACAGTACACTGTGAAACACGGATTGAATGCAAAGGGGAGTGAGGGAGAAAACATCTGATCTAAATGTTACTGGATTCATTTCACTGGTTCAGATATTGACTCAGTTCATCTCACTTGGTCAACACCAGCCCTGAGCCAAAACTTGCATGTTCATTAATATCAGCTGCACAAGCAACAGGACATTTTTCAAAGTAAAATCTTGCTGGAGAAACAATACTACTAAAAGTAATTACTTCTGAATAATTAGAAACACAGGAATCAGCTTACCTTCATGAAGGTGGGTGGATCCCAAGATATTTGGCGACATGGCCTCAATACCCTTCTGCTTTCCTTGTGCTAGGCTTTAGTATTCAATGCTGCTGATGCCTTTGCTCTTCCACGAACACCACCCCCACCAGTTTGTACCACAAAGCCAGGTTCTTCAAGAAATGTGAAAAGTCCATCTTTGCATGAGCTGCTACAAGGATTTAGCGATTATAGTTAGTCCTCTTCAACTTCTGATGGGAGAATGTAATTATTTCAGCCCTATATGAAAAACAAAAAACCAAAACAGCAAAGCACACAATAGACATGAAGGGTAGAATTCACTAAAACCACTGACATATTGTCAGCTTGGGGCTTCAGGTCCCACCATGTTCAAACTGCCTCATCTGAAAACAGAACTGTAAGTGATCTCCTGGACAGCTGTCTGATTTCTGCTGAGCTCACTTTGCCCACATGGTGACACCTACACATAGACATCTAAATGTAGGTGTCCTAATTTGCAAGCTGAATATACCTGAATTTTGTCTTTATGAAAGAGAGACTTTGAAAACCAGCTCACAGTGAGCCTGTTTGTTGAGATGGGCCTTCCCTTCTCACCCATAACTCTGAGCATCCAGAGAGACTGAAGTTTTGGAGGTCCTGACAGCAACTACACTGTAGGACATCCATAATCATTCTCCTCTCTAAAAACTGATCCCATCATATAAAACATGGAGGAGTCACAACTGGCTGTTTCTCTCTCCTGTTTAACAACCTTGAGCAGTCCAAATAACATACGTTTCATTCCAAAATCTTGCTGTTTAAGTTTGTCCCCTAATGGGAAATAGCTCCAGTGCCCACCAAATTCCTTTCCTCCCAACCATTGGCTGCAGGGAGCGGGTCTGGGAAGGGAATTGTTTCAGATCACACCCAGCTCCATTTGCCCCTATGGACAGTGGCAGAAAATTATCCCAATTAATTCAGCTTTAGGAATGGTGCCATCTGTACTGACAAAGGAAAATCATGAGACCATTGTCAGCTGGTGCTTCCTTTGCCCAGTGCTCTAGGTGGCTGATAAGAATTACTATGCTAAATGATGATAAACTGGGGGGTGGGGGGGGGGAAGTTAGGATCCAATTCAATACACCCCAAGGCTTCCCCAAATGTGGCAAAGATATAAGATCAGTAGCTGGGTATGCACAGTGTTTATTAGCTCTGCTTTTCTTATTGTCAATTTCTGATTTCATTTTAAAGATCTTCCAGAGGAACTCAAATGAAAAAAAAATCAATTTATGTTCCAAAGCCAGACAAAACTGAAATAGATAAATTCCAATCAAGGGAAAAATTAAATCCAATCTGCATCTTAGTTGAGCAGAGCAACTCATTGACTGGCTAGGCAAGCATGCTGTATGTTCGGGGCACAAAAGATGTTGAATTCCAACTGACTTCAAAAGCAACAGAATCAGGTCTTCCAGAAAACAACCCATAAAATATATATTTACTAAAACCCACAGACATAAGCATAACTGTATTTATTTCACAGAGGTTATTGGTATAAAACTGCAGTATCACCAGGCAGCAAAGCAACATTTGGCTCAGTCTACAATACAAAAACTGAGAAATGCTGTACATGTAAGATTTGTGGTACCTCCTGCCTGCCAGTTCTCTCCACGCTTCTAAAATACCAATTTCAATTGAGACCTGGCAATCTTATGTACATGTAAACAGACCCAAATTGCATGCAGTGCAAAATGTGCCAGGATCAGAAAGCAAAGTATTACTAAAAATGGCTTTTTCCTACAAACCAGAAACTGGAAGTGCAACTATAAACTCTGAATCAAATCTCATCTCGAATACAAAACCATTGGCCCTGCATTGTCTCAGTGGCACCAATTAAAATTGTCTTTGTTGGAGACGATAATCACAGAAGGCAGGAAAAGGGACACACAACATTTCTGTTTGACATTGGAACATCCCATATGCATCAGAAGTCAGAGCATGAAGCAAAATGAGAAAACAATCTTGTACAATAGATGCAAAATAATATAAAGGCAAATTCCTTTGGAGAGGAAAGAAGCACCTCAGGCCAACCCACATGAGCAAACAGCCGGCAGGAAAGGAAGCCATGGCCCTGCAGAACATGCTGGAGCCCTGACAGATGATCAGCCTGGGGGTGGTACAGGATTTCAGGACTGCCCAGGGTTCGTCTTCTACACTGAATTTCTTATGAAATGTTTAACAGAATGACTTGCAGCAAAAACAAGATGGTATTTGGTAAAAGAACCACTCAATGTAATTAAAATATCTGGACAGTCAGAGGAATGCAGTAACTGTTCTTATTCACTGATCAACCTACTCTGCCTGAGAGTGTGGAGAGGTGAGAGAAAGGAGAACAAGATTTCCAGTTTGCATAGCAGGATATAAACAATCCTGTGGGCTCCTGCTGTAGTACTTTACTTGTGTACTATCATCTTTACTGAGGCTGCAAACACAATCTACACCTACTTTTCAAAATCCAAACCAAACACAATAGATGAGCAAAACAAAAACTAAAAATAAACTTAAGATCAATAATTTGCAAATAAGAAATATCACAGGGAAAAAACCAAATCCTTCTACAGGAATATCATCCTGACAAACTTAAGCTCTAATTCCTTTAATGTTTTCATAAGAAGAACATAGCAGCAGTCTGAAAAATGGTGAAAGAAAGAAGAAAATCTTAATGCCATTTTGCAGCCACAGGTGTCTGGACCCAGCATTTATACTAAACTTAAGGAGTATAAAGAGCTTTCAGATCAGAAAAATAGACTCTTCTGCCCAGGGGGAAGAAGCTACAGATGCTGCAAACCAACTGTAAGGACAATTCCGACTAGGGACGTTCACATGTCATTGGAAAAAGGCCTCTAATCATTGACAAAGCAAAGCTGTGGAGCAGCCTTTCAAAAAGAGTAGTGGGATTAGAACTGAAGTCTATAAAGATGAATTCCTCAGCTGTTGGTATCATATGGCCATCTAAGTTAGCAGTGGGCTGGATAAGGTGACTGAGGTCCTTTCCTATCTGTATCTGTATGTCTCCACATAATGAACACCATGAAAGATGGCAACTGTGACACAAACACCACACATCACCATTTCTGAGATTTTTTTTCTGCTGAGGTAACCTGCTCACTTTCATCTAGGTAAGTAAAGAAGATCCAAAATAAAATAAGATAGCTCCTAAAAACCAACAACAAAAGAATGATAAAAAGTTGAAAGTTCAAAATTTTGATCAAAGATAGTTATGTGGTTAGCAAGTTTTAATTTTCATCCCTGACCCTTGTTTCCATAATGCCAAAATTCATTAAGTTCCAAAGGCAAAATTTGTCTTCAAAAGTGTTTACCAAGCAACAAGTACAGCCCCATGAGCAGTACATTCTGGGTACCCAGCACAGCACCTTTGAGTCAGAAGCTGGAGTCTGAATTTTGGTGTTCAACTTGGTCCCTCAAACACTGCCACTGTGTGAGAAAGGCACTCCAACTCTACTGCCTTTACCAGCACAGCCACATGTCTGTCCATCCCACGGGCTCGTTCCTCCCTCTGACAAATGGAATGGAGAGGAGGGGCAATGGCAGTATTTGGATTAAACTGATTATTCTGGAAGTGATCCAGTTCTAATCAACACTTAAAAGAAAACCCCAATTTCTCTCCCACTGCCAAAATTAGGCCTTAGTCTCCCTGATCATCCAGCACTAATGAACTCAGATGCATTTTATGTAGCTAATTCATGTATAGTCAGACAAAATGGGAAAAACAACTGCTGCCTTCCAACATATTAAAAAGATCCAAAACAGCTCAATCCAAATCATCACATTTGAAAATATGTTCACCACACTTGCAAAAACTTAAGACCACCTTTTATTTAATTATTTCCAGGACATAATGGAAGATTTCTACTAAAAGTTAAATCCCAGGACCACTGTTGGCAGAGTGTACAATGTAGGAGATCCTGGTTTAATGCAGCTTTCAGGAGTTAGATTTTACACCATCCTTCAAGATGTAGTTTGAAACAAATGTCTGGTTATTAGTTGAACCCATTATTATAAAAGAGAGCAATTCCATAGCAACAGAATATGTGAACAGCTGAAAGAAATACAGAATCCTGAATCCTAAGCAAATAAAAACCTTTCATAAAGGAAACATTCCAAAATATATTTCCAAACAATGGTTGACTGCAACCAAGTAATTCACACCCCGTTGTGAAACAAACAGTAATAATTTCTAGCAGACACTGGGGCTCAGAAACAAACAATGATCCCCTTTATTTCCCCCCCCTCTTCCAAGTGGGTTTACCAAAAAAGTGTGATTAAAAGTAGCATATATTAAATAAAAGAACTGAACTCACTTCCAGCTCTAAGGAGAGAGTAGCTTAGTAAATGCATTTTTTCCTCAAGTGCAATTTCTAGCAGAATAGTCTTTTAAAAAATCAATCTACATGCTTCAAAGTCAGCTCAACACTTTAAAAAATCACTTTCTATCAAAAGTATTTTTGGCATGAGGTTTGGCTATTGTTTTCAACATTCCTTCCAAAGGCTAGTATGCTGTAACAGAGTGGCTACAAGCTCAGACCCCACATAGGTGACAGTAGCTGTATACACTAATTTTGCAGTTCCTTGAACTTGCAGGAATGGGGGCAATGCTCACCTACACTGTGCTGAAATCACACACCATTTTGATTTAAAATTACTGTGCACTTCAATACAATTAATATTTTGTATTGAAACTATAGAGCAAATTTCAGCCTTAGACAATGAAAGTTTTGAGTTATTTAAAGTGCTCCAACAGTAAAACTTGCAATGTTAAAAGTGCAGGGTTTTTGCTAAAGCTGTGTGAGTGACAGTTTCTGGCACTCTTTTAGACAGGTGGGGATGAGGATCAGCCCAATCAAATGTCAAGCACAGAAGGACTGCCAAGGCCCCACAGGCTTTCTCCTGGCCCTGCAGGTTTGGGCAGGGGGAGCATCCTTCTCCCCAGGACCTCTCCATTGTAAGACAGATCTCCTCGTGTCTGTTTGCTCTCTGACCCAGCCAATGGAAAAGGGAAGCAGCTGGCTCATGGGCAAACCTCACGCATGTCAGAAGTTTCTGAGGTCTGTCCAATCCCTAAAAAGTTGGGTCAATTTGAGAAA
This sequence comes from Peucedramus taeniatus, assembly GCA_013400575.1. Lineage (NCBI taxonomy): Eukaryota > Metazoa > Chordata > Aves > Passeriformes > Fringillidae > Peucedramus > Peucedramus taeniatus. The sequence goes on from WBNO01013561.1 coordinate 154,775, forward strand.
TCTGGACTAAAGACCACTCTGCTATGGGGCCTTAAGCTCTAACAAAAGCAGAATCTCCAGAGATTTTCAGTGGTCTTAGTGTCAGAGAAGAATTAAAGTGCAAATGTTGAGGGGGAGTGGGGGGTTTCTTTTTTAATCATTAACATTTTGTAGTTGATCTTTTACTTTGTTGCAAACCCTGAGGCTGTTTTCTTTTTACCAAACCCATTCACCTGTGGCAGAGGAATGAACTTTGGCATTTCAGAGGTTTGGATGCCATGCAAAGATTGAAGGTATTTTTTGTGCTACTTACACTGCTATCATCAGTGTACACATTCTACTGGAAGAAAAACCACCCTGAAAAAGTTAGCTAATGCTGAATTTCTCTTTTCAAAGACCAAAAGAGTTTGCTGAAGCCTGATGAGACTGACCCAATTTTACAGAAATCTCAAGAATCTGCTACTGCTCAATAACAAAATCATAACAGAATCTCAATAACAGAAATCCAATAATAAAAGCACTTCAACAACAAAGTTTATAACAACAAAGTAAGTATAAGCTTTTAACAACAAAGTAAATGATTTTGCTTTGCCAGCTGTTCTAAAATGCCATTCTAAAACTTTTCCTTCTAAAACTTTCTCGGAAAGTTTTTCCCAAGTTAAAAATTACAGACATGAGAGTTTTTAAAGGTAGAAATGTGAAAATTTTGATTGATGCAAATGGTCTGTCCAGAAAGATTATTTAAAGTTTCTTTTGACCATGTTTGTGGTCTTTTTCCCTCCCTCTTGCCTTCTATAAATAAAAATAATTCAACTGTAATGCAGACCATTCTTCTATAAGCTGTATGAAGCAAAGACAGACTTTCTGTCCATCCATCCATCCATCCATCCATCCATCCATCCATCCATCCATCCATCCATCCATCCATCATTTCCATGGTACTTAGAGCAAAGCCTCAATTGACACTGTAGCATACAAAGCAAGGATGCTTTATCACAGAAAGTGAGAGATGACCAATGTGCTGCTGCTGTTGCATCATTCTAAACATTGCTTAAATTCTGAGGTTGAGTTTGTTTAGAAAATTGGTGAGTCTGACAGAATCAGCCCCAGGAGTTTGTGTTGGTGTCTCTTAGGAAGGTGGCAATACAACTTCCAGGATGCTAAAAAGCAGATGTCTCTCTCTCTCTTAGCATAACATGACTTCTCTGCTGTGAGGGGCAATGATGCCCCTCAAGACAGAGGGAATAGTGAGTCAAAGCCTGCATTACTATTTTCTCTGTAGACTTTTAGGCTTTGTAGCATTAGGGAATAGATCTTTGGCTCTTCTACAAGTTCCCTGAAAGTCACTACCATGGGCCTTCCCTCTCTTCACCTCTTTGAGCAGGCAAACAGGAAACAATAAAAAGATTTCAGAGAAAAGCCATTCTGTCTCTCACCTCTGTGCATAATCCCCAGATGATTCAGTGCAAATTCAGCTTCCCTGCAGGAAGGAAGAAGCAGCAGCTTTTGTCTGTGAAGGCTCCAAAGTGGATCTTGTTCTCCATGCTCTGAATCCCGCAGATATACAAGGTAGACAACTGAATTAATCCCAAAGACAATCTAATTAGGAAAATAATTATGGACCTGAACAGGTGTGCCAGAACAATCAGGCATCTGTACTTTGAGTGGACCCTACTTAAAAAGTAAAAATAAAAGTTTTAGAAATTCCAAGACAGGGACAAATGGTGTTGCATACAAAATTTGCACACCATAGGAAAAGAAAACCTCTTCAAGCCTTATTTAAGTATTTTTCCTATCACATCTCTCCTTCTAAACCTCCAGCATGGAGATTAGGCTCACACAGACCACTTAGATCCTCATTTCATGCCATCCAAAAGTTCAGCTGTACTGAGTGTTCAAGAATATGATTTGGGGAGGAAGGATTTACCACAATGACTATTTGCAAATGGTCTACAGGAAAAAGAAAAATTCAGTGGACTCACATTTAATGAATAAAATACTGAAGTTCCCTCACATATAGATGCCAAAGGTAAGTTTGGCCTCTTCAGCTCTGTGTGTGTATATAGCAATATAAAACCACACAGGGTTACAAAGTAGAAGCTATACTATGTTTGCTTAACAAATGAAATATAGATACTTAAATGAAAATTAAACAGTCAAGACTTTGTTATTGTAGTAGAGCCAAGTGAGCGTAAAAATCCATAGAATAAATAATCTATATAATCCTCTGGTTAAAGTAATTCAACAGACTAATTCATATCAACTCCAAGAATTTGCTTATGCCTGTCTGCTTGACTAGGTCTCTGTCTTAAACTGCAAATAGGATATGGAGTTATCTTTTGAAGGGCTTTGCAATTGCTTTTCTCTAAATTGGTTGTAGGATTCAGCTGGTTCTTAATCTGGATGGGACGAGATATGTCATACAGAGAGCCTTGTTTGCAATTTCATTTCAGATTTTTGTAATCAATTTCTTAATAGGATTATATTCAGGGTTCATTCACTTATCTCAGCACTGAGCCTTAAGTTTTCCTTGGCCCTGTACTTTACAGCAACACTCCTATTGTGACATTGGATAAAGTTGTTTACTAATTATGTATCTGTAATTATCAACACTGAGCATAAATGACATAATGCTGAGCATGTATTTAAAATAACAAAAGATGGAAGAAAAGCTAGATATCATCTCCAAGCCAAGTGTACAGCATGAAGGGGAGATACTCTGACTGCTTAGAAAATATTAAATTCTAAACCCTCAGAAGCCTAAACTGTTAGCAATCAAATAAAGGGGAAAAATGGGAATGGGGGGGATCACACTTCTCTGAAATTATTTCATTTCTGATTTCCATAAGAACCAGAGATGCCTCTTTGAAAATCCTGATGGACACTGATGGTAACTGCTCCCTCAGCCTGCATCAGTCTCCTGAGGGTTGCTACAAAAAGTCCTCAGGCAGAAACCAAGCCACATTGCTTATTTTTGTCTCCTCTTTTTACAGCTTCTGTCCAAATACTTTGACCCCAAAATTTTAGGGTTTACAAGACAATAATACTGGGTGTCAGTCAGTCTCTTTAGCAGTTTCACCATGTGAAAGGATATTAACTACAAAGGCTGTGAGCACCATGTAAGCCATCACAGGGCTTTGCCATAGAACAGAAGCATTGAATCACAGAATAGTCCAGACACCCTGCCATAAGCAGGGATACCTTCCACTAGAGCAGGTTGCTCAAAGCCTCGTTCAGCCTGGCCTTGAACACTCCCAGGGATGGGGCATCAACAACTTCTCTGGGCAGCCTGTTCCAGTACCTCACCTTCACTGTAAACAAACTCTTTGTTGTATCGAGTCTAAATCCACTCCCTTGCACTTTCAACCATTCTGGCCTTGTCTGACCTCTACATGCCCTTGTCAAAAGTCCCCATCCAGCTTCTTGTAGGTCTCCTTTGGGTACTGGAAGGTGCTGTAGGGTCATCCCAGACACCCCTCCAGGCAGAACAGTCCCAACTCTCAGCCTGTCCTCACAGGAGAGGAACTCCAGCTCTCTTACCATCTTCATGGCCCACACCTGGACTTGGTCCAACTGGTCCATATCCTTCTTATGTTGGGGACCCCAGGGCTGGACACAGTACTCCAGGTGGGTTTTCACCAGTCTTCTGTTCCTTCATCTTGACAAAGGTTTGCAGGGAGGGATGGGGATGTGCATTTTTGTTTTTATACAAGGATGTACATGATTGTGGTCCAAAGTCATCTCAACAGAGGGTGCCTGTGGAGCACCATGGGGTGCAATGGCCCCTGCACAGATGCCTGGGAGGGCCATGGGGCCTCACAGAGTGGGCTGCAAACCAGCCCCCATTTTTATAGAAACCCTGAAGAAAATATCTGGTTAGTCCTGCTCCACTGGCTGCCAACCTCCTGTGTTACCTCTGCTGGAGAGAACTTATTCACAGCTCTCTCCAAACCCCACCCAGTCTCTCCCTACCTGCTGCTCCCCACGCCCCAGCCCACCCCCACTCTGAGCTGGACCCAGGAAAAGGAAAGGACCCATATAAGGACATTTATAGGGGAGGAAAAAACACCAAAACAAGCCTAAACATACAGCTGAAGAATTCATCTATCACTAAGCAGTCCAGCAGTCAGGAAATATGAAAGGTCTGGGAGCACTGACAAAAAAAATTTTGATTAGAGCCATAACAAACAGGCATTTGCAACCACTATTCCCACTGCTGAGCACGATTTTGCCTTTTTTCCTAGAAATCAATTACTGAAGCACAGATTGCTTCATAGGGGAAAAAACCCTGACATGGCATCTGAAAAACTTTGGTTTTAATTAATGTTTTTAACTATTGTTGCTATTATTATTATGCAAAGCAACAAAATTTTCTTTTCTTGTTACCTTTAAAACCCATACTTAATGCATTTTTGTCAGTTTAAAATCCGCATAAATCTCATTCTTGCACAAAGCAAGAAAACAGACAGTACCTCATGAAATGGGTTCAGGGGTACATGGTGGAGCTTCCATGGTGGACACCTTCCACTTCATCCAAACACACAGCTAGGCAGTCATTTTTTTGTTGGTTTTTTTTTCCTACCCCTACAACCCTCCATAGTTTCAGTCCTCATAAAAGGAAAATTTATACTGTGGTCAAGCACACCTTCAGGGTGTCTTTCTCTGAGAACCTCAGCTGAGTCCAAGGAACTAATGTTTCTTATTTGCCTATGAAAACTCTCTGATAAGGGATGCAAGATAAAAGGGCAGCAAGGCAGGGTTACCAGAGGGCAATCAGTGTCCCAGCCCCACAATATTGAGGGGACACAGGAATACAGGAATACACAGGAATACAGTACACAGGAATAGCTCTGCATTTCCCCAGGTTATCCCTGGACATCAGCCCTCCTCTACACCCTCTTCAGACGACACCTGTAAAGCACCAACTCCTAACAGGCTAAAGCAGAGCATGGCTTCCAGGTGTGCCAGTCCCACGGGGTCACAAAGCTGTTGCCAAGAGCTGTGGGATGTAGCAAGGCCTGGAGGCATCTGGTTTGCTTCCCAAGGACACAGTCACACCTGGGACAGAGGGGGCTGAGCATCCACGGCTGCAGGGAGGGATTCAGGCTGCAGAGGGGTCACGCAGCAAAGGGGTGGAGGCAAGTTTTGAGCACCTGCAGTAAAGGCAGCAGTAACTCAAAGGCAGTGAGTGAAGGTATTGGGGAGGTCAGCTCTGGGGAGCTGTGCTAACAACTTCCTTGTAAAAAATCTGCCTATTCTCCCAAAGTCCTGATGACAGGAGAGAATGGAGTAAATTAATCAATCCTTCACTAAATGCATGTATTACTGAATTCAAAGTGTTTACCCAGTTCATTGAACAAATCCTCACTGGCTAGGATGTTTTCAGTCACTTAAGTTTAGAAATCCAGTCAATTACTAAAGAGAGGAAAGTTGGATTATTCCTGTGCTTATCTTCCAGAAGAGCAAACTCTTGCAGACTATACTTAACAACCTAAGTGGGGAAAAATAAACAGAACATTAGAAAGATTTGAAGTCTTTGTGGAGGAAAGGATCTAATCCTGATTACGAGAGTATACTGACAGTATAATAAGAGAAAATAATGCATCCCTTTAAAGTCATACTGTACATTCTGTATTGCACCTACTTATTCACTGGAAAGCATAACTGAATCATAAAAAAAAAAGTTATGTGAAATGCAGTGTAAAATATAAATGAGCTGGTTAAGGGTCATGTGTCTCATAAGCCAAAACAGAACAAAGAGAGTTCAGTCTAGATAGCTGCACCTTCAGCATGAACTGAGGAAAAAGGGGAAATGTGCATGTGTGAAGGCAGGTTTCATATGAGCACACCTGAAGCTTTGCTCTTGTGGCAAGAAGAGGGTTGGGTGGTGCATGTGCTACACTGCATGGAGGTAAGGAAAGAGCAGATGCTCAGGCTGATACCAAAGCAAAGCTCCCAGTCTTGAACTGCTTATTTTGAGATTTTCAATATCCATTTGCTGCAGATAGGGTCTGAGGTGGTCATTTAAGTAGAACTTTCATCCTTGACAATACAAAGGTTGTTAAGAAGGGCTTCCAGAAATGCGTACACATCTGTCTCCAACGGCTTTGAAACTGGCACAGTAATATTTAAATCAGCTGAAAAAGCTACAGATGAGATAAGATCTCCTCAGCTTAAAGAACTGACACTGGTTATTCCCTCACTCCCACCCCAACCTTTACTTACCTACAGACATATACTATAGACTACAATTGTATTTGTTATATTTGGAAACTTTTCTCTTGCAAATACCAATTGTTTCTTCCTCTTGATAGGCTAGATTTTTTTTTCTGCTAAAGTTTCATTGTATAAAGCATCTATTTTCAAGGACTACCAACTATTTTAATATGACTTCCTTATACCTGCAGGTGCTCTCATCTGCATTCACACTACTGCTCACAGCCAACTCTGAAGACAGACAAGTTCACTGCAAGGACTGAACATACTCAGTGTATGTTTTTAGTAAACACAGGTTTCTTAACCATCACTCTGCTGCTTGTGAGGGTCAGATTTTAAAGTTACAATAGAAAAACAGGTTAAAGACACACCTGGAAGAAAATCTCAGTTTTCAGCACAAATTTACACGGCCAACATTGCAGATAATATCCTAGCGTTTCACATGGTCTTGTTCCAAAAATCCTAGAGGGAGTTCAGTTGTTTCCACTTCAAAGAAGCAAAACATTTCATTGCCCTCTAAGATTTCTTACATATTATGTATAAACCTTCAGACACCACAATGAGTGCAGTGCATACAAAGTAAATGATGTAGATTTTGAATTGTTGTGTGCAGTAAGTAGCCATGAGAACAAGAGGAATACAAGCTCTTACTCCATCTAAGATCATGCTTTTCTGCTTTCTTGAGTTCTTTCAGATTATTTAGCAAGGAACCAATTCAGAATTCACTGAATGGCTATGCCCCTAGGACCAAAATCTCAGCATGGTCCAAAATATCTGAGATAAGGAAAAGAAAGAGAGAGAAGATATTTTCTTCTTTACTAGCAAGAACTTATTTCTTGTGCAAGCCATAACCAGCATCTCTGTCCTCCTGAAGATACCTGGGCAACCCTGGCACAGCAGCCTGAAGGACCACACTACTGCTTTTATCCATCTTGCATCTAAAAGGGCACTTTGCTGCTAGGCACATCATGTGCCCTGGAATGGATATTTCCAGTTCAAGAGCTGGTCTTCAGGCCAAAATAAAGAGCATATCACTGAAAGTGTTGGTTTTATTTTCTTGGAAATAATCCCACATTTCATTCCAAATCAAGCAAACACTTGTCAGGACCTAAACCAAAAATTTCAGTCAGCACTGGTGCCCCTCCAAATACACACTCTTTCAGTCAAATGGTCAGGACATTTACCTGAATAATGTAAAATTTAGTTGAAATCTCATTCTCTACGTAAGGTTATTTAATTTTTATCATCTGCCTTCTACAGGCCTTGTTCTTCAAGTGATAAGGGTTGTCTGGTCACAGTTCCCTCACTCTTTTGTTTGCACCACAGAGCTTTGTGGAAAATACTGGGCTACTGCCTGGAGGAGGAGCTGCATCATGTCTCACACTCCCAGCATGTCTCACCTCTCAGTGCTGTTGCCTACTTTTTTCTAATATCTGCACATTAATAATGGATGCCATAGCACTACCAGGTCACCCTGAGGAAGATCTGCCTGCAAATACCCTTTAGCCTTGCATTTCATAACCTGTACTCAGAAAAACTGGGATGGGAGGAGGAGGGAAGGAGTTGAAACTTCTGCTCAGGAAGAGAAAGAAGTCAAAACTTGGTCTTCCACATTCCTGCTGGACTGGCTACTGGGCAAATTACAGAGATGCCTGACTCTCTTCTATTCATCTAGCATAAAACAACAGAATACACACTACCCAGCAAGTTCAGACACATAGCTTTAGGGTGCCAAATCTGCATTTTTCCTTGAAGGAAATAATCCCTCTCCCCAGCCCCGTTTCCAAGGGGATTAAAAAGAATCTGTCAGCCCATCCCTCCAGGCTTGCCTATACAAAAGCAGTACTCCATAAGAGCCTTTATCTCTTGAGTCAGAATAGTTTTTCCATCTAGTAAATAAAATATTTTTGGTCATAATAAAGAACCATTCATAGTTAATAGCTTTAAAAAGAACCTTTTATATAGCTCCAGAAAATAAACCTGCAACTAATATCCTGAGTCTGAGAGTGTTACTGATCTCACCAAGTCAATCTAGTCATTCTTTAGAGAGTAAGGAAGATAATATAGACCCTCTGGGTGGGATTTCTTAAAATGAGCTCAGAGGAGAGAAGTTCTAGAGGCAGATGTATAGCAGGGAAACCACTCCTTCTCCTCTCTGGTCCCTGAGTAGAAAAAATATTCATATTCCATTCCTGTCCCTCACAGCAGTGATACAGGTATGTACCATAGATCCTGATAAAACCCTTATCTTCCCTCCCCATCCTTATTTCACTGTGGTGAGCACAGGATGGCCCCTAAGGACAACCCCACACTGAGAAGTGTTAAAGCTTCTGGGGGGCTCATGGCTGAGAATTGTAGAGGCATGGAAAGCATGAGGTGTACAACAGGACAGAACAGAGAAACAAAGATATACACAACATAGAGAAAACAAGGATTTTTTCATAAACAATTTTGTGAGAAGAACAGATGGATGTAAACACTAAACAAAGGCTGCAGCAACTGCCCTTAGTACAATGGGATGAGTTATGGGGAGTGAGGCAATTTCCTATAATACTTGTCCCAAGAGGAGGGGGTTTACACAGAATTAGTAGAACAAAGGAATTAACCACTTGCCCAGCAGCTTTCTCTACAACTCAGTACTAAAATGAGGGATCTTCTGGAAGGACTGGACTTCATCAGCAAAGCATTTGTTATCATTCCTGTGTCTGGCTACATCAGTGAGGGGTGCTGGGACTCCCTGTCATGAACACATGTGCCACTGTCAGTCAGGGCAGCAAAAGGTCACTGGATTATCCTTTGGCTAAGACAGATTAAGCCAGAAAACACAATGCAGAAGGTCTTCATTTGCTGCAGGATCTTAAGCACTGGTACCCAGTTTCTGGGGGAAAGTCCCAGAGATTTTGTGGAAAGAAAAAATTTGTGGGAAGAAAGAGAGCAACAAAGATTCCTTTGATAGGGATAGGCTCTGAAAAATATTAAAATGGTAATTTGTCCAAGTAGGTTAAGCATAGGTATACAAAAATCTCCAAACTGCTGTAGCTGGCTGTTGAACTTGTAGGGGTCCAGTTATCCCATCACAGTACTGTGTGAACACAGCAGATTTTAACAGCCTGACTGAAAGCCAGAGCTCATCATCCTCTTCAAAATCCTAGAGCTTCTTGACATAGTGATGAGCTGCTTTGGAATACTCGTCCTGATGCAAAACATGCAGGGTAATTCCCTCTTTGGCCAGGACAGAAGGTGTTGGGATCAGTAAGGTTGAAGCTGAATCTCTTGCTCTATCACATGTGCATCTTTCATGCAATATAGAGGTAAATACTGAGAAACATTTTAGGATTGTTTCTGTCCATGAGAACAGGCATTAGGATGTGGCCCACCTCATGCTTGGGATGACAGAAGAGCTGAAAGGAGGGCTACAGTGTTGCTTTTCCCCAGGTGCCCTTCCAAAACATTGGGAAAGCACCCCAGCCACACCTGGGACCGTGCAAGGATTTGTCTTGTGATAATATGTGCAATGTCCTTATATGCCCCCTACAATATCCAGGAGCAGATGTCTAAAATAAAGGAAAGTCATTCTAATGGGCAGAGATTACCTTTGATGTGAGCCATGAGGACATTTCTTTGTAATTCCATCGAGCGCTTCAGACACCGCCTGAAGAGCACACAAAGGCCTTGCTGCTGCTCCTGTCACAGCACACACACTTGCTTTACACTGGTTCTTCTGACAGCTGAAATCTCAGTTCTCCAAATGATCCTTTCTGGCATTCAGTCAGGTGAAATGGCCACTTTTACATGAGTCTGTTCTGCCTTGCAGTGCCATCCTGTTAACATGAATCCCCAAACAGACTTTGGCAGCCCAGCCATTCTCTATTCACTCCAGAGTGGCCCTGGTGTTAAACATGTGACAACAACAAGTGGAAACACTGAAACAGAACTTAATGCCCTTAGAAAAGATCTGACAAACAAAGCTATTTTATGTCTGTTCTGCTGTATCTACAAGAGTATAATGTTCAGGAAACATGAAAGGTAGCTTAGCCCTCAGAGTGGCAGAGACAGCTGGGCAATGAGACTCTTTGTCTTTTTAATCCTTTTGAGGGAACATGGTCTAAAACTCTCACACTTTACAGGAAAGGTCCACAGGCTCTGACATGCAACACATATTTGAGTTTTCTGCTGGTCTTGCTGTGTGACTTCTATCTTAGTTTACTGAATAAATCTATAAAGCTGAAAGAAAAGGCCTGTATGGATTTATTTTAAGAAAAGTCTTTTTTTCCTGTCTCTCTCCTCATTGAACATCTAGTTCACAGGGGACAAGGCTGGCAGGGTTTTGGCTGCAGCCATGAGGAACTCAGCCCAGCAGCCTGTTTGCTGGGTGGAAGAATTAAGGTATTCAGCAGGGTTCTTGTTGATGCCAATATAATGGGTTTACACTAACACAATTGTGCAGTGAGCATGAAGTTTCTAAGCAGAAAGGTCTACTCCAGTTGCCCTGCTAGTGTGTTTGCACAGGCCTGCCAAATAAACAACATTCCCTGCTGGGTGATTTGGAACAAGTGTAAGAAGTCCTGAGTGTGAGATGCTAATCCTTACGGTATAATCTCATCCCTGCTCTACAAAGGCTTCTCCAATTGCTGGATCTGACAGGGTCACACAGCAGAGCCTGTGGGTTGGCAGTGAGAGCTGAATTCATAGGCTCTCTGAGATCCTGCCTGCAGCTGAGCTGAATGTGCAAAAATCCTGGGGCTCATGGCCTGCCCACCTATCCCCTGGCACAGAGTCTTGTCCTGCACAAAACTCCCAGGCAGGGAGGGATGTGCTATGGAGGGGATCAGAGCCATGGAGAAATGGAGACCCAGGGTGTGGAGATAGCAACAAGTCCCAGGGCCCTGTGGAAGGGTCAGCATCACCCCTGCTGCAGCCACACAGGGCTGTGTGCAGTGAGGCTGGAGGGGGGCTTGCTGCAAGTGAGGGCTGTCTCCACAGGAGTGGAGGAGCCTGGCAAATCCACCAAACTACCTACAAAGATGTGAGTGGACATGCACCAAGTGGAAAAAGTATCATGACTGGTGGTTCATGTTTTCTTTTTCTCTCTCTCTCTCCCATCTAAGATACCCTTTAAGGTTTTTTCAGAGGTAAATGCAAACTTGAGGGTCAGCACAAGGCATTTTGGCTTTTGACATTGAGTCCAAACCTAGACCTACAATGGACATGCTGCCCTTTTCTAATATGCAGAATGGCAGAGAAATGCCCTCCTTGCTGTGCCTAGACAAGTTTATAGAAACACTAGGTATTTCTTTAAAAAGGAAAAAAATTAAGATGGAGGACAGTACTTGTTATTAAGTTGTAAATACAAATCATGACCAGGAAACTCTGATCTTATCCTATCCCTTTTAGTTTTCAGGGACTCTGCATGTTGTGGCAAATGTCCAGAATTAGGCAAAAGTTATCCACATTTTACCATTATGATTAATATGAGCTTTGGTACAGGAGAACATGGCATACAAACTTTAACAGAATGGTTTTATTGTATGTGGTGCCCAAATTTATTTCCTTGCCTTATACTGCACTCAGTTCTGTCTCAATCCACTGGATGGGGGCTGATCAGAATTGACATGGGGTATTTCTTACTTGCTTGAAGGAAAAATGGTCATGGAAGACATTTTAAAAATTCTTTTCTATGAAAAGGGATGGTGGAGCTTTCTGTCTTCCCAATCTCCTATGGGTACTTTTATTCTTCCACTGCCATCTGCATCCCTGATGCTCCTTATCCATGGCCTTAAGCTAATCCCTTGATACCAGAGGAAACAACAACTACAAGTTCTCCCTGCCCACTCCCTTAAAATGCAGAGCAGAAAATTGCCTGAGGCTAGTATGAATATTAAACCAAAGATCCTCTGAACAGCCCTCCTCACAGGGGACTGCAGGTTTCTGCTCCCTCTTTCATGCACCAGGCAGATCCTACATTCCCTGTGCACATGAAGATCACAGAGACAAAGGAGCAGAGCTGAGAAATACTAAACAAAACCAAGACCCCAAGACCTCAGGAGGATGTGAGAGCACCTCCATTTCCCAGGGCTTACCTGCAGTGACAATTGGATGTCTCCTTGTGGGTAGGGGCAGGAGTGATGAATGCCCCCTGCCAAAAGAGAGGTGTCTCTGGAATCCTTAATTTCATTTCAGCCCCTCCCCTTGGCACTTCCCCATGATTCTGCAAGAGGAGTGAAACAGAAGTTTCTGGTACCAGCCAGCCAGGGCTCATTTTGCAGCAGTAACACTGCTGCTTTCCCAAGGCTCCTGGCTCAGCTTGTCTGGCTCTTAGGGAAGACTCTCATTTTGTGTCTAAGGTGTCCAAAGGGCTGCCTCAGAGTATGAGGCTTTCTATTCACTCCCAGCACAAAATGTGGTGCTGGCACAGAGCACATGAAGCTCTCCCAAGCTCCCTGTGCCTTAAAACACCATGGGCCATACCCACATGCTCAAACCCTTGGGGCATTGGAGTCTCAGGGCAACACAAGCCAAAACAGCTCAGGCAATTTAATCTTCAGTGCTGAGCTATCCAAGGGTCCTAGGGCACAGAAATTTCCACATAGATGCCAAATACTGGGCAGCACCATCTCCAGGTGTGCTGCCCTGTCCTTGGGAGAAGGCATCAGCTTCTCAGTGAAGCTCCACCATGGTGGGCTGTGGGAGAGACACAGTCACCACCTCCCTGCCCCCCAGAATCCAGCCCAGTGGGAGAGCCTTGAGGAAAGCAGGGCCTGAAAGTTCTGTGTGGTCCATGATGAGAGCTGTGCAGCTGCTGAACTGTCCTTGGTCCCTTCCACTAACCAGTGGGATGGGAGATCAAGATAATAGATACTCAGAGTTTAAATATGCTTGGTATATCCCAGGAGTGTTGTTCAAATCACCAGATGACAGGAGGGACATATTGAAGATTGCTTCTTCAGTCTTGACTAGTGCACAAGGCAGAATAAAGGAGCCCTAAAACCAGAAGAAAAGCAGAATAAAAGGCAGTGTCCCTGTCCCTGCATTTGTGCAGCAATGCCATTGCAGCAAGGCTCAAAATTCACACATATTCTCACACTCATCTTCTCACCAGCACCAGGATCAGACAGAATTAATTACAGCATCATGGACATGCAAGAAAGCAGGGCCTCATCACCTGCTTTCCACCTGCTTTTCACCCAGAACCTGCTGGGTTCTCTGGACCTTGCTCTTCTCCATCACACCAATTCTCAGTGTTTCCAACTACAAATCTTGACTCTTCAAGGATGGGAAAACTTGAAGATTCAGAAACTTGTCTGTTAGTGGCAGACATGGGAAAGCAGCATTTGCTTTGCATTACAAACTTTCTCTCTCTCCATCTTTCTTTCCTTATTTTTAAGTTACCTTTGTTGCTCCTTTGACAGGGGATCCTCCCAGCTCCCTGGGTCCTACCACTTGCTTGCCACTGTCAGAGTTATAAGCAATAGGTTCCTTCAAAATAACAATCACCCAATGAAAGCCCCAGTGGGATGAGAGCCCCAGAGCTCCCTTTTTTCTTTTAATTTTACTCCTTTTTTCACAGGCTGAAAAGTGGCTCATAATACTGGAGCCAAGGCTTTTTGTGCCTTTTTTTTAAGGAATATTTCAGAAGAGCCTTCTTGCAACTCTGAGCTCTTTCAGGGCTTCAGCTCTCCCTGCAATCACAAATAAGGCCACAACTACAGAATGTCAATACCACCCTGGGCAAAAGCACAGCTGGTAACCTTTAGCTGATGTTCAGATCTACATAAATAGCCTGTGGGTGAAAGGAAGAGTTTGTTCAGCATTTCACCCTTTTAAACCTTTTTTTAGGAAAAAAGCCAGATGCTGCTTCCATATTCAACACTCCATCTCCCCAAAGTGATCATATGATTCTTGTCCTCAAGTGAACGGTGTGTTTTTACTTCAGTAACCCTACTTGGTAGGTAACCATGTGCATTTCTTATTTTCTGCATGGTAAAGTGCTTTTCAGTCTGAATTCCTTCCTTCCTTCCTTCCTTCCTTCCTTCCTTCCTTCCTTCCTTCCTTCCTTCCTTCCTTCCTTCCTTCCTTCCTTCCTTTTTGAATGGTGTCCCTAATTCACCTCTGTGAAGCTGAAGAAAGTAATCAGGGTCAGGTGTTTTTTTCTCATAACTATTGAAGAGTTTCTGTACTTAAAGGATGCCTTGGTTGGTCAATACTCCTTTTTCAAAGCAGACAAAACTTGGATTTCTATTAAGATGATGCAGAAAGAAATGTTTTTTTTTTTTTCCAGGCCCATTTTTTTTAATAGCCCATGGCTATGGTTGGAAGTAGACAAAGGGAAATAGAATTGAGCAAACACAGCAAAAGGAAACGGTGATTGAAGTGTCTATTAATGTCCCCTTTGTCCAAAAGAGACACTGTTAAAAGTTATTCTCTTTTATTTAAAAGTTTGAATGATCATTAGAGGACTGCACAGTCTGGGGCTGAAGTCCTCACCCAGAGAGTTTCAACCACCCAGCTGGAGATCCTACTCTCACCTGCACATGCTTTCACCCCTCTCAACTGCAATTTAAGAGAGAAGTGGATCCTCTTTCCTCCTCCCTCCTTCCTACTCTCTTCTCTGACTCTAAAACTCCAGTGGCAAAGGTCTTTACTTTCTCAGAAGCAGAAGAATTAAAACCCATCTTTCAAAAGGATGATTTTATCTGCCTGTCTCCATCTGCCAGTGCCACTTGGGAAGCCACCTCCCTCTCTATATATATATAATGCCCAAATTAGGTTGCTTCCAGAAATCATATATTCATTTTTTAAGTCACTGAACAAATTAATTAAATCACAGTCTGTTCATAAAAACTTTCACTTCATCTGGGAACAGAGTTTCCAGTGAATAAAGAAATCTAACTTGAAAACCAACCAACCAACCAGTCACACAACAAAAAAAAAGTGAAATTCTAGACCAGGCAGCATCTCTCTCTCCCTCACTTTGCAAAAACCCTGCATTTCTCACAGAGCTGACTGTGCCATCTCGCCAGGCCCCCAGGAGCAACACTGACTCTGCCAGCCCCACTAATCCCAGGTTCACCTAGGAACCACAATGCTGAGGCCACTGGGTAAATTTCACTTTTCCTAGGAGCTGGAAACCTGTGTTGAACTTTCCCCATCCATTTTCTGTTTTACTAGATCCTCAGGGTGGGATTCACTTCAACAACTTTGGAGTGCTACCATATTTGGGTGACTTATTTAGGCTCCCTTTATACAGCAGGGGAAGGAAAAAATAGGCCCTTCAAAAGAGACTGTCCTTCAAAGAAAGACACATGTAGGCTGTCAGGGTGGCACAGAAATACCCACCTCTTTCCACTGAATAAAAAGGGAGCCTGTGAGTAACTTTTCCAGCTGCAGATACCACCTTTTGAGATGCTTTGCACTTCAGAAAAAATAAATTAATGCTATTCTCAGAGATGGGGCATTTTATGACCCAGTAGCCTGAGTGTCTACATGCCTGGAATAGCTGTGTGGTCTCTGCAGCACTGTGTGGCTGCAGACACTTTCCCCTATAGCAAATGTAGCACAGCAGTGCTTTACAGCTCCCAGTGATGCAAAAGGACTTACTGATGTCAAAATACTCTTTAATGCAACTGAGAACCATTTCCACGGCTTTGCAGCTCTGTGAGGTTAAGTATTGCTCAATGGAGCTACTTTTTTTTTTTTTAATTCAAAAAACAAGGGAGGGAGAGACAGAGATAAGGAACAAGATGAAGTTCAGACATCCTGTGTGTTCCCCAGAGGAGAAAGAAGTCCCTGATCCTCTGCCAGACCAGCAACACATGGCAAGCTGTGCTCCAGAAAGGTTGGAATTGAGATTTCTGACCTCGACCAATGCCTGTGAAAGAACAAAACCAGTGAAAAACCAGGTAATGCCTCCCTCCCCACACCATACAACCACAAATTCCAGTCCACTGAACCTCATCATTTCAACTCAGAGAAATTCTGAGTGGCATTCATCCATAGATCCATGGTGGCAGCCTGGGCTCCCAGTGTAGACAGCAGAGTGCTTGAAATCTCATGTCCCCAAGGCAGCAGCTGGATTGGCTCAGGTTTGTATCTCAGAGCCACTCAAGTGCTTGGCTGGGCTCCTGCCTGCAGGTTGAAGCAGCCTCAAGGTTGCTCAAGTACCTGACAGAGGAGCCAGTCCCACCCTTCTCCTCTCCCCATCTCCGACCCTGTCCCTCCTCCTCCTCTCCTGTGCCCATCACTTGTGAGAGCCACTAATTTTATGTGTTCCTTGCTCAGGACAAGTTTCAGCCAGATTAACAAGCCCTGGAACTTCTCCCACCACTCCATGAGCTGGTCTAAGGGATGGGATAGTAAGGGGAGGAAGAGGGACAAGGTGTGACCGACCCTTCAGCTGAGGAGCATGGTCTTAGAATGCACAACACAACAGCGCAACCACAACTTGTTTTAAAAGATGGCAGCAACAGTAATCTTTAGAGTAGTGTTTTAAAATCTGTCTTTTCTCCCCTGGCTGACAGGTTCCTCAGATCTGGCTTGTGCCTAGAGCTGTACTGAATCCTTGCATTTTTTGTTTCTGCAGCAGAAGTGCAACCCCTGTCCCATGGGCAACTCACAGGCACCCTGTCCTTGGAGCACCCACATCCCATCTCTCCTGGGCTCACCTGTGAGTGCAGCACACCCCTCCTCCCAGCTGAGAGACCTCCTGAGAGAGGTAATTCAGCCCAGGAGGGGAAAGTGGTTTATTTACAATCCTAGGTGTGAACCAGTGTGGTGTGATAAGAAGTTAAGGGAAACTGAGTTTTCCTAGAGGCCTCAAGACCTTCAGAGGGGGCTTTCTCTATCACACTCTTCATTAAAGCCCGTGCTTTTTGAGAGTGTGATAGAGACCATGACCCCTTTGCTAAGACAGGAATCCTTCCCCCAAGGGAAAGAGTCAGAGAAAAAGCTTTGATACCCTCACCCTAGAGACTTCCCCCGCAAAATGAGTTTTATGGCTACTCAAGAGCATGTGTATTCAACAGCATAGGTTCATTTAGAGATCTAAAATGGGATATACCACACAGATCTATCATCCAATATAAAACTAGAAACAAGATTTCATGGCTTTCTTGCAAAATAGATATTAAAAAAAAAAAAAAGCATAAAAATTATGTCACTGATTTCAGCCTGGAAAGACTTAGAACTAAAAATTACATTCTTAACCTTCTCGTGATAATTCTGCTCTGCCCTGTTCAAATGAAAATGACAGAAATGATGTAGTCTTGCCAAGTGTTACTTTAATTTATTGGAATTTATTTTGTATCTCTTCCACATGACAATCTATTGAAATGTGTGCACACAAGGCTGTCCTGCAGGAGTGGTCTTTTGTCTTGCCTTTTGTTTTCATATTTTGTTCCATAAACTCTATGCAGATGGTAATGCACACACATATATATATATATAAATACATACAAGAAGAAAGAGTAGAAAAAAGCAATCTCTTCATGAGGCTGAGTAATCCTCAGACATCTTTCACTAAAAAGGGTGCAGGTGCTCCTGTATTTAGAAGGGTTTAAAATGGAGAGCTGGACATCTAGTGAATACAGTATCTTCTGCAGTAAGATTTACACTATGACTGGTTTTGAGAACTACTTGGGAGCTAATTCCTTGAGGTAATTCTGTATCAAGCCTGGAATAATACTGAGGCAAAATCAAATAGTGAAGATTGGAAGAGCTCATTCTCGTCTTTCCTTATATTCCACAATCATTTTAATTTGGGGTGGACTGCCTTTTTTTTCTAATAAATTGACACAGAGCTGCTGCAACAAAGGGACACACAAGAACCTTTTCCTATCAAGTCTCATGCCATGATAATATTTGGAAAAGCCTTGCAACTACCAGAAGAGAATTATATTTATTCTGCATAAAAAGAGCTACAACATTCAAAAGGCCAAATCCTGCCCCTTTCTACTTGGCTTTGTGCTTTTATCTTATAAATTTACTTGGAAAATGGAGATACAATGAGAAATGGAGGTATGAGGGGAAGGACTTTTTATATGCCGGATTTTAAGCCTCAAACCAAAGTAAAAACCTTGAATCTTGTATATTTAAGTTGCATTTGAAAGTGGCCCTTAAGCTCCTATGCCTTTTAGATGTTTTTTGATAGACACACTCAAGAATGTAATAAAAACACATCAATATCCTGTAAACCTTAAAAAAAAGAGCAAAAGATATGCTCATTGTTTTACTTAGCTTTTTATTCCATCATTGCGACACAAGATAGAACTTAAAGACAACATCACTGAATAAGTCTTCGACTTCATTAAAATTAGGACTAGTATGTTTTATAAAATTCTTCTGATATGATACACTTTGCCTTCCAGAGTGCTAAGAAGGAATCTCTGGAACGCTGCAGTACATTGCCACCCGCTGCCCACAGACAGCTCTGCAGCTGAAACACAGCGCGAACAAAACAGCAACACCAACTCAGACAGCTACCGAGGAAGTGGGACTGAGCCAGACCTTGGCACAATATTTACAGAAACACAGCTGTGAGCTTCTCCAAATGTCACGTTCATTTCTGAAACTCTACTTGAATCCCTTTCATGTGTCTGTCTGCGTTTTTTTCTTTTCTCTTTCTTAATGTTGGAGCTTTGTTATTTCAAAGGAAAAGCCATATTCTCAGTGTTATGCATCTCAATTTATTAGGTTTGGTTTTCTAAAATTTGGATTCCAGTTTATTGTTTTAAAACAATACATAAAATCATACATTTATAAATATATATATTATATCCTGCATATATAACATTGGTTTTCCTTTAGAATGGGAGGGCAGACTTTGCACTACATACTTTGTTGGTTTAAGGCACGATGTTGTTGTTCTTAGATTCTCTGAGCTGCTTCCTATCAGAACCTAAAAAAATACTTCTATAATCTTGTATCAAATTTTAAAGTTTTTTGCAAACATATGTATAAGAAAAAAATATTTTGTATTTCCCCCTCTAAACTCACTACTACCCTTATAAAATATATGGCTTTTCATGTTCCACTTTATCTTAGTGTTTTTCAAAAGGCAGTGAAAAGAAGTACAACTTTCCCCTTTAACAGCTTTTTTTTTTTAATATATATATATAAAAGCACAGAAACCAGCTTGTGCACTTTCTATAGAATTCCAATGCATATCATGGTAATGTAAGTGCAGTGATTTTTTTAAAAAAGCAGTCACAATTGATTGACATCTGTATATGAAAACATAACATGATTATCATACAATACCCATTACAGAATATACAATCATCAAAACTGCAGATATATAAATACATTTTTAGCAACATCAAAGCAACAGTTTTATCTTATACACAGCATATGAATCCAGAGTTATTACACTAAAGTTTTCACCTTGTTTTTTCTCAAAAGCTTGCTGAAAAACAGGAACATACTGTATTTGTAAATTAACTGCTTGACAGTGCTGTTGAGAAATTAAAGTGAACAAAGTTTTAAAAAAG
This sequence comes from Peucedramus taeniatus, assembly GCA_013400575.1. NCBI lineage: Eukaryota > Metazoa > Chordata > Aves > Passeriformes > Fringillidae > Peucedramus > Peucedramus taeniatus. Next base: position 174,454 of record WBNO01013561.1, read on the forward strand.
TATATGTAATTGAGCTGGTATAAAACAAACAAGCCCCTCCCTGTTTTCCAATGTCACCGTTGTTTTCCTATGAGACAGAAGCATTCATGAGTGGCAGTTCCACAGAGTCAGATCATACAAGGGTTTCTGGGAGGGCATCAGGGTTATCAGCTGATAACAGCTCCCAAATCTGCCACCTCTCCCTTTGCCACTCATTCCAGTCCGCCTCTGAAACGCCTTTACTGTTCTGGCTGTGGTGTGCTGTGGAATAGCTGTGACCCGCTTGTGTGTGCGGGGCCGGCTGCTCCTGCCTGGAGATGGCCTGGTCAGGGGCTCTGCCTGGTGATCCTCCAGCTGCTCTCGGCCCCGAACTTTTTTCCGGGCGTTGAAGTCTCCACAAAGGGTGCAGCATTGAAGAAACACTCGAGCTAGTTTTTGCTGGGCCTGGGTAAGGGGGTGGTGGCCGCTCTCTCCTGTAGGAGGGCTTGGCTGCGCTTTGCAAACAACCCGTGTTGGAGTCGTGCTCACTGAGGTCCTCAGCACTGCTCAAAGTCAAGCGCTGCTCCGATTTGGAGTGGGGCAGGTCTGAGCTCCTGCAGCCGCCTTCCCTGCGTGGGTTGCTGCACAGCCGAGACGCCACGGGCTGCAGCTGACACTCGGGAATGGCGGCGGTCGTCTGGCTCCTCCGCATCGCCTGCCTGCCGCTGTCCAGTTCCGAGGAGCTGCCCTGCCATCGAGGGGAGCACGTGGCGAGGTTCCCCTGGGAAAGGGAGCACTGGCCGGGGCGCAGCAAGCTGCTTTCGTAAATGTTCCCGTAAGAACCTGCGGGTGGAGTCAGAAACACAACATGAGTCTGCAGAGCCATGCATGTGGCATTTAACAAGCTACTGCTTTATCCTTGTAGCACGTGGTAGAAGAGGGATGGGGGCTGAGACAGGCTGGGAAAGTTGGGGCTGTTCAGCCTGGAGAAGAGAAGATTGCATGGAAAACCTCGTAGCACCTTTCAGTATCTGAAGGAGGCTGACAGGGAAACCAGAGAGGGACTCTTCATCACAAACTGTTATGATAGCACAAGGAGTAATGGGTACAATTTGAAAGAGGGGAAATTCAGGTTAGATAGATAGATGATGAAATTTTTACTGTGAAGGTAGTTAAACACTGGAACAGGTTACTCAGAGAGACTGGGGATGCCCCAATCCTGGCAGTGTTCAAGGTCAGGCTGGATAAGGCTTGAGCAACCCAGTTTAGTTGGAAGTGTCCCTGCTCAAGGGAGGGAGGTGAGGATTAGATGATCTTTAAGGTCCCTTCCAACCCTTATCACTTTATGGTTCTATGATTCTATGAATCCTAGAAGAATTTAAAAATATTTTTGGAAGCAATTTTAAAATTACTTTTTTATTTGATAGTTTGAAATGTTGCTGTTTTCTGTATTTCACTGAATACAGAGAAGTATATCCACTGTGCTCCTCTGTATTCTACTTAAGAAATTCTACCTTTTAAAAGTCCACCTCTGGACAATGTGAATTCTCTTAGTGGTTTCACTATGATTTCTTGAAAACAAGGAACTGGTTTTTTCTTTGCTAGATTTGGGCTTTAAAATAGAGAAATTACTGACCTGTGATTACTGGATCTTTGCAGCCACTTTTCAGCGTTGAATGCCAAGTGCCCCAGATATCAAAATGATCTTCAGAAACATCTAAACAGCAGTAAGAGCAGGGAAAAGATGATTAATCGATCCTCTTAAAGATATTATACAGAAATACACAAATAGAAAGGTAAAACCTGATGTAATGTATCAGAGTCATTAACATCCAGTGGCACCTCCACTGTGTATCTAACATAAGCATCTCATGTGTGAGACCCCACCTGGAGTACTGTGTACAGTTCTGGTGACCCCAACATAAGGATATGGAAATGCAGGAAAAGATCCAGAGGACAGCTACAAAGCTGGTAAGAGGACTGAAGCACCTTGTCTACAAACACAGGCTGAGAAAACTGGGGCTGTTCAGCCTGGAGAAGAGAAAGTTGTACGGAGACCTTGTAACAGCCTTCCAGTATCGGAATGGGCCGATGGGGAAGCCAATAAGGGACTGTCCATCAGGAACTGTAGTGATAGGACAAGGAGTAATGGGTGCAAATTGAAAGTGGGGAAATTCAGGTTAGATATTAGGAAGAATTTTTTTACTGTGAGGGTGGTGGGGCACTGGAACAGGTTGTCCAGGAAGGCTTTGGATGCCCCAAGCCTGGCAGTGTCCAAGGCCAGGCTGGTTAAGGCCCTGAGCAATCTGATCTAATGGGAAGTGTCCCTGCCCATGGTAGGGGTGGTTGGGACTGATGATCTTTAGGGTCCATTCCAGCCCCTTGACATTCTATGATTCTATGTATTTGCTCACAGCTACTTGCTTCAAGATCAGATCCTGCAATGGTTTCAGTGAGCTCTGTATGGGCAGGGTGCCTGAGTTTGTGGAGTCCTTAAGTCCTCTGCCTTACTGGAGTCAGAGAAATTGCACAAGAATGGGGGGGTTTGCTCCACAAAGGTAGTTTCTGGCAAAGCTCCCTCAGGCAGCCCCAGCCTCAGGGGTCACTATAAGTCATGCTCTATCAACCCAAGGATGCTTCCACAGTCCTACCCAGAAGTGCAGCCACAGAACAAAGATTTAATGAAATGATGGGTTATAAACAGTTTAATGCCTTTTTCTGATTCCATTAGTCAGTAGAGAAACTTCCTAATTTGTCCTGGTCCAGTATCATTGTGATGCATATTAAAGTCCAAAAGACGTTTATACGATAAAACTTAATGCAATTTCCTGTTCATAAGTTAATAGAAATCTGACCAAATTCTTAAACCTGCTCAGAGATTTAGATGTTGAATACAGAAGATAATTTCCAATTGGCATTTATAAAGCATATAATTGAGATATTAATCTAAATCCCATTAATTCCAAAAGGAATTAAGTTCCTAGGCAGTACATCTGAAATTAAATGTTTTTAAAAATACCACTAAACAGTTATGTGCATCCCTAAGCATTGAAAGTTCTTAAAGTTTGGCTCACTAGGTATAAATTTCATGAATGACAATTTTTTAATCTATATATTTTTATAGGAAAAGCATACTGAAGTGCTGGTGAGCTATTCGTTTAAACCACAGTTCTTTACCAAAGAAATCATTCAGGTATGCACTCCACAGGTAGCTATGGGAATAATGGATCCCTGCACTGGTATTGCTCAGTGGGTAATTGGTTGCAGATGTAAAGCTGTGCAGCTCAGCTACATTTTCCAGTGAGAGAGTGTTGAGGTCATTCTTTACAACTGGAGAAAGTTTTTGCCTGAAATCTTAAAATCTCAGCTTTTTCCAAAGCCTGGACCATAACCTTGTAGGTCCCATGGATCAGGACTAGACTTTGCCATGCTGTCACAGACATGCTGAAAAACTGGACATACATTGTTCTGTTTTCCTAAGTAATATCTCCAAGTTTGGTATGGCAAGAGAAGTGCCATACCACGAGTATCCCTGACAGCTGGCTGAGCAAATGAGAAGGACTCAGCACAGATCCTTTGGGCTCAATACAAAAAAAAAAGATATTGGTCTGTCATTTTTTTATAAGGTTATTTACACTATTTCTTCTCAAATCACTATTGCTTCTTGGTAGCTGCTAATACAAGTCTGGTACTTTTGAATTATTTCAGGAGTCTCCATGAATCTCCATCAGTCACTGAGGAGGAGGAGGAGCACAAGCTCTCATCTATAGGATGCACTATACCTTTTCCAGCCTGTGATGCAGAAGAATTCTCCTTTGGCTTAGTTTGCAAGTGTCCAACCAGCGTGTACTGCTCAGGCACCTTGTACAGCTTATCTGGGCTGTGGGCAACTTCTTCTGGCATTGCCAGCAGCGAGCGCTCAGACAGCACCGGGGAGTTGTTGTCATAAGGGGAGACATCACCACTGGAAGCTTTGTTGGAGTCTGTGGAAGAATGTCTTTCTCCCGTGGAGTAGGAACCTTCTGACCGCAGCATCTCAGGGCTCCTGAGAAATTTTGATTAACAAACTACTGTTAATAAAAAAATGCTTCATATTCACAATTACAGGTGCAGTTGGGCATCAAGGCCAGGATGGATGGGGCTCTGAACAATCTGGTCTAGTGAAAGGTGTTCCTGCCCACAGCAGGGGGTTTGGAATTAGATTACTTTTAAGGTCCCTTCCAACCCAACCATCCTAGGATTCTATGGTCATACAGATAAAATCAAATACATGAGAATGTTTACAGCTGCTGAAATGAAAACATTTCAGAAACAGTTATTGAGGTGGATTTTCCATGAGTAAAACTTTTGCCATGAAGTGGCCAGCAGAGGCCACTCAAAATCAAAAGATGCTGCTGTCAAGAAAGAAAACAAAAACCCACACAACTGTAGAGTAAACCAGAGGAAACTAAGCAATTAATCAATTCCTTATGTTACCTTGACAATGTAGCTTGTGGCAACAATAAAGCTGAAGGCATGATAGGGAAGATTAGTTTGGTGCTAAGCAGTATGCTAAAATAAATTCTTGTATTCTGAACTTTTACATGGAGAAATCAAGCACTCAGATTGCCTTTCACACCATGAGAATGATTCTCTTCTAGAGACATAAAAAGGTAAATATTCTACAGGGGACAAAGAGATGGATTTACTGTACTTATGACTGTGGCATCAAACAACCTTCTACAACTTCTTTTACCTTTTCACCTTCACACCACCAACAACATGAACTGCTTTTAATTCTGCCAAGAAAAGGCAAACACAACTCCCACCTAAGTAAAGCCAAATGTCAGAGAGACAACTAATTTTTGAAATGTGCTGGGAACATTGATGGAGATTTCTTGAACTGTGACAATTTGCTGTGCAGGTAGGAGGCAGGCTGTGAGTCACTGAATATCCACAAAGAACATGCAGAACTACTCTGTAAGTAAACATAACTTATTTTTCCCTGTTGTTCCTCACTAACTCATATCTCTATTACTCATTTTTCATTTCTCTGCACCTTTGTTTTGTAGATGTTTATCTTTTGCTTCTCTTGAGTCAAACACTTCTTTCAGTGACCTCTCATTAATATCTGTTCTAATTTAATGTGATACAACAGAGACTCATCCCTGTAAATGTCTGAAAATGGTCAGCCCTTTTCATAGTCAAATCCAAAGACAGCTCGAACGTAGTGAGCAGCCAAAACTCACTTCTCACTATGGAACAGTGGAAAGTAACCCTCTTTCCAGACAAATAAAACTGAAGAAAGAAAATAAAGAAAACACACAGCTAACCACAGCACAATAAATATTAATACAAAAATAATGACAAAACTTAACACCACTTTCAAGCTGCTGTTTTTTCCCTGGCTGATTTACATATCGCATGTCCCAAAAAATTAAATATATACAATCAACAGCATGATTATTATGTTATTCAGCATTCCTGTTTTTTTCCAGTATGAAAACAACCATAATGTGTGGGGAATTAACTAAATAATGTTACTCCTCAGTAACTCTCAGTGACAAAACCATCACTGGAGTTAAACTGAGGCAAGCTCAAAAAACAGAGCTGCCATTTGGCAAAGTTGCTCTGTCACAAGCTTCCCAGAGAAGCATGATAATGCTGGGGAATCAGTTAAAAAAAAAACAACAACAAAACCAAAAAATACCTAAATTACAAAACTTCTCATCTAAACTTCTTATCTGGACATAAATCCAAAGTAAATTAATCTATCAACAGACACACACTGAAAAACTATAGTTTTTTAAGTATGTATAATTCTATCTCAAACCTTTTTTCTCATTTTATGTGACTTGCTTCTTTCTTTCTGTCCTCCTAAGTCCTACAAACCCTTGTGCAGTGATATGAGATTTAAGCAATGTCTTGGGATTTTCAGAAGAACTAGAAGGACCTCTTAGAAAAGGAGAGAAATGTTGGTATCTGCAGGTTTCCTAGGATCAAATGTCCTTTTTTCCAGCCTGCTAGACTGAATGCCATCTGATCAGTAAAGTTTATTGCATGTAAGTCTTTGAGCATCAAAACCTAACTGTGCTGCCCAGGGCGAAGACAGAGGTAAACCAGCACTTAGCCATGGCAAGGTAACACAAGGAATAAGGGAAATGGAAATGGAAATGAAAGAATGTGGGAACATAAACTTGAGCTTTGTGAAACACTGATTTCATGTCTTACCTTGAATGATCTGTCATAGTCTACCTCTTCTCAAGACAGAGCTTCTGCTAAAAATTTACCTGAATGGAAACTTCCAAGTCTTTGGAAAGATTCACACATTCAAGTTTCTAAACTGATTTACAGTTCTGGCCGTAAAATCCATAGTATTTTTTATATACATGCATAATATCACTTTCAAATTTGTTCAGGCAAAATAGCTTTAAAAATCAAAGGAACTGCTGTGGACTCTGTTAATCTTACTACATGAGACCATCAAAATGAATTAAATACTTAAAAGCAGGAAACTGAACTCATACATTTGCAGCTTTACTTCACAAACAAAATAAAACAACTTGCAAGAAAACTTTGGTTTGCTTCTTTGCAAATAAAGAAAGAATTCTCACAAATCCCTTAAAATGAAAGTTTTGCATCTGTTTGCTTTACTGTTTGAGTTCATTAGCAAATGGATGTTTACTATGATTCAAAATTCTTCTTCCCTCGGACAGTGAGATTCTCTACCCACTCACCAGGGAGAAACTAAATTAGAAGGCAAACATTAATACTGTGCAAGATACCCACTCCTCTATATGTAATATAAGAGGAAGGGCAGATTATTGTCCCCACAAAGAATAATAGATGATTATGTGCAATCAAATGTGAGGAATGGGAAGGCAGGTAAAGTATTTTCCAGGGGTTATGAAGTATGTTAAGGAAAAGATTTTAGAAGTGGCTAAGTACCAATGGAAATATTTGAAAGCAGCAGAAGGAACCCATGCCACATGAATTTAAAAATACAATTTCAGATTTCAAAACAACAGGCATCTTTCTATGAATTGATGTTTTCCACCAGAGTCCACTTGCATTAGTGAACTACAAATGTGTTAATCACAATAATTGCTTGTACTGAGGATATTCCTACTTTTCTACTAACATCAAGGTTATCAAAACAGGAAATCTCTTTCTGTTTCTGGCAGAAACCCTTTTCTATTATAACTTAAAGCTTCTGAGTGGGAAAACAATTACGCCTTCAAGAGGCAAATCATATGGAGTAAGATGGTTTGGCAGCATGCAGTATTGATTTCCACACATTATTTGAGTAACACAGGTGCTTCCAACAAGGCAGATTACTCTGGGATTATGATGTGGTTGCTACTGTAACAGGTAGAGGACTCAATGTTTCAAGGAGCCTCTGCAGCTTTAAAAACTGCATTTACACATACTGTATGACCTGTTGTATGGCTTCATTTTTGTGTCACAGATCAGGATGGATTAAAATTCTTTATCATAATCCAAAAACATCCAAAAATGCTGTAACTTTGAAACTTGTTTACTCTGAAAGGACTACTAACCATGATAAGCAATAAATAACCATAAGAAATAGATTTTATTTTTTGTTAGTTTAAAGATGCTTCATCTTACAGCTGTAAACCCAAATTCCATTGTCATCAAGCCAACATACAAAAAATTGGGAAGTCACCCACAAAAGCACACTTCACAATTGCTGCCATTTGTAATCAGCGCTTTACCATGAGCAACTTCCATAAATTCCCTGACACACTGTTCACAATGCTCAGCTCTTAAGGGAACTGAAAGATGAGGAACATCTGATTTGTCCTCCACTGGGGAGGAAAAGAGATTGTGTTTTCTCTGTTAGATCAGAGCCAAGAAAGCATTTATAATGACAGCAAGAGCAGAAATGTGAGGGCAATTGCAGAACAGGACCTTCAAAGCATTTAATGTGACATTAAAGTCTCAAAGTTGATTCGATACTCTATGCAGTCAACTAGCTCTTCTGATGAAGACTGTCTCAAGAATATATAAAGTTTTTTGTTCCACAGATCCACATTTGTATTTTGAGTATGTGACCAGGCAATTTCCAAGAGTAATAAAGATATATTTTGGAGGCTCATTTTTATGAAATCAAGACAAACATCTCCTTGTTGTCTGCTGTCTCACATTTCTTATAGGAAAAATAAGCAACACACATGTAGCCTCAAGATTGAGATTATGTTGTGAAATACATTAATCTCTTAAGAGCATCACACTCCTAGCAATAACACTAAGCAACATTCTCTCTAATTGCCTGGAATATCTTAACCAAGAAGTTGCAACCACAGTGAAAACATATCTCATTAACATTAAAAGTAAATCACATGACAGCAGAATAGAAAAAAAATTACAGTAATTTTTTCCTATCTCAGTGGTATTTCATCAGCCTGTTACTGACAACACAATAAATTAGTACTACTGTAGCTATATGCTCCTGTTTGGCTTCAGAACATTTCCTTACAAAATGCCTTTTTGTTAGTTGTGACCAGCTTTTCACAAAAGCTGCATTTTCTCCTGTAGGTGTGCATGGTGGCTAAAAGTAAGGAAGTTCAAGGAAAAGTCAATTACGGAAGCAGGATCTAACAATTACCTGCTACATCCACAATGATTTGTGACTAACTTATGCACAACTGGTATGTGTAGTCACATGTGAGATACAATTTGATGTCTTTTTGTTATACAGACAGTGAAATCCTGCACGAAATTTTTATTACCTTGAGTTAGAAATCATATGATCATTCCAAACTAAGGGCTGAAAGGAAGAAGTCTCTACACACTACCTTATGTTGTATGATTTATAGTGTCTGTCCTAATTGTAGTCTTGGCTTCTGGCAAATGTGAAACAAGTCTAAAAAACAGCTTATGTACCTCTAACTATCCTGCACTTACCGTGATCTACATATACATACGGTTACTTGTCAGCCAGACAAACTAGCTGGAATTAATCCAGAGAAATTAAGAGAAATTACAAAGAAAATTACCCCAAATCAGATGATCTGTGATAATTTTCTACTTCATGTGGTTAAGTTAGGAAACCAGTAAAATCCTTTAAAACTCAATATATACTGCACATATTTTTGTTTCCAAATGTTATAGTTAAAGAAAGCCTTTTCCTGAAGATGTTAGTTACACTCTTTCTTGTATACCTTTTCCTTTGAAGCCAGGCACACTATTACATTACCTCAAACTATACAATGTTAAGAGGGAGAGAAAAAAAATCATAGCTGACTATACAAATTCAATTTTAGTTATAGTCTGAATGCACTAGGCACTTTCCACAAACACAGGAAGACAAAGTCCAATATGTCCCAGAGAGTTTAGAGTCTAGAAACCTTCTTAAAAATTACTTAAAGCAAGTCTGTCAAATTTTGTGATTTTTGGGTCTGCCATATTGGGATTCACTAGAATAAAGACAATGACTGTGTGGTCCCATAAGAAAGCCAGAAATCCTGTTAATATGAATAAACAAACTCACAGCATTAAGGCACAAGGGTGCAGGTAAATATACACCATACACAAGGTCAGAATATGCTATGTATCATAACTGCTATAGTGACCAGTGTGATTTTTTTTCTCTTCAGATCCTTCACAGAGCATACAGTTAAATAATATCCAAAGTCTCCATAGGGCTGCTGTTGTGGCAGCTGGCTTGTTCACAATGTCCTACATGTACAGGATAGGAAAAGAATGACAGAGTGGTCAAGCAGCTCGCTGTGACGGTGTTAAGGCACTCTAGGCTGTGTTTCAAGGATAGTGGAATACATGCTTCCTGTTACTGAAGACTACAATAAACCCAAGACACAGACCAGCAGATGACTAAAATACATCCTGTCAGATAATAGTGCACTGAATATTTTTATGTACATGTCATTCTGTTCTCTGCAGCAGAACACAATCTTTCCTCTGAATCAGGGAAACAAGTTTTGTCTTTAGAAAATGCTGTACAAGAGTCATAATTTCTTTGGCAGAGTCTGTGTAATAGGGAGGATATTTCTACTCCACTGTAGACAGTGCAGAAGAGCTGTGGAAAACTAGAACCTTTTGGACACTTCCAGTGGGAGATAGAAATTCCCAGAAGAAAAAGGGATGATGAAAAAACAGATTACTCACGATGACTGGGAAGCTTTCCTCCTCAGCAAATAGTCTACAACATCTGGGTCAGTCTCTAATAAGCTAATAAGCACTTCATTCTGTAAATCAGGGGAAACCTATGAAGACATAAAAAATACTTAGTTGGATGTTAATATCCTTTCATATACATTAATTTTGGTGCTATGCTTAATCTAAATTAACAAGTACAAATACATCTACAGAGAGTATATAAAATATTCAGAAGTTTTACACTTAAAAGAGAAATTTCATGTAACAACAAATGAAGTAGGATAGAAGATCACTTTGTAAAATGTTGAATGCTGATTACTGTTGAATAACTGGTTGGTATCCAGTTGGTTATTATACCTGGAAATAACAGTGAGGTTACTTATGTATCAAAATCTGAAAAGCTCCAGTTTAAGGTCGTCACTTTATACCACCCTTCAAAGATCTGAGGACATTTACCAATCTCCATCTCTGCCTCTCCAACCACTCTGACCAACAGGCTCAGTCAGAATTTGTGTCACCTTCTTTGGAGTTTGGCCTTCTGATTTGCTAACTTTCTCTTTGCACTTTGTATGGGTATGAACCTTCAAAACCCTTGACAGCTTCAGATGATGCAGGATACAGCAACATCTGGGCAGGCAGCAGAAATGGCACCCCAAAACCTCCACAAGTAAACTCTGTGCTTCTAACTGCACTTTTTATGAGTCTTATCAATCCTCAAGTGAGTCTGTCTGCTTTGCCCACATTACAGTGGAACACTCAACACAAACTTGAAAACACTGAAACAGATGAAACCATCCCAAAAACTTGAACAGCCCAGGTTCACTCATGACAGATGGAAGTCAAGGCAAGACAATCTCAGCAAGGGGTCATCAGCTGGGCAATACATGTTTCTGGATGCAATCTGTCAGAGCCTGAATCTCTTGACCTTCAAGTCACACTTCATGGACCACTTGTTCTCCCTGACATTTCCTGGGAAATAGGAATAGAATTACTAACACATTCCCCAGTGGAATATCCCATTTTGGGAGGTATTTAGGGAGTCTAGTTACATAAAAGGCATGTTTCTTAAAATAAGGAAATAATTAGAAAATAAAGATATGCATAATTTGATTCAAACTGATCCAAAATCTCTATGAAGAACTTGTGTAACCACATACTCACGTTTTTAATATTGTATTCAGTCTCTGAACTGGGAAGATATCTTACTGATGGTCACTGATACACTAGTCTTTAAACAAATTTTTTTATAGGAATATAATTTTTAGAAACCTGGTGTACTGTAATTTCTCCATTTAGACAGCCTTTCTGTACACTAGAAGAAACTCCAGATAAAGTTTCATGGTAAAACAGAATCCACACATTTTTTTCTGTAACTTACTACTCAGCTTTATATCAAGTAACTTTGTAAGAAACTACTGAGAGAATTTTGTCAGAAAAATAAAAATGCATCTTGCCTTATTAAAAAAAAATGATAAATCCATCAAAACAAGTCTGAAAACGTTACACCAGAAGTTCAGTTCCAACAGAAAGCTTCTATGAAACCCAAACTTTATGGTTCTACTGATTCATAGGACTTTTATCAGAATTAATCTGCAAATAGATTTGTACTGATGGTCTCCTTGCTAGCTACTTACTGGGTTTGGGGCTTCCTCCTGTGCAGCAATTTTCTTCAGTTTAGTACAATAAATTGGCAAGTGTAGAATTGATATGCATGTAATTGTAAACTTACACTTATAGAGAACTACAATATCAGTATCTCAGGAAGATGTCACCATAACTATTACTGAATAATTGTTTTACTGGTAACTGCACCTAAGTAGATGGATGAGAACTTGAAATTTGGGACAGAAGGGAAGCCAAGGAAGCTGCTGAAATAACAGCTCAGGAGGACATACAGGGATGTATCAGAGGGCTCTAAGGTTGTCAGGACTCCAGCAGAGTACCACATATTCTGAGATTTTGGGGATGGGTGCTACATGAGAGTCACTGCTGTGGAGACACAGGATGGTAGTGTGTGGCTGCCTCTGCAGTGAGAAGGCCACAGCAGCCTCTAACTGTAAAATATGAAATTTCATACACTCTGTAGCACTTCTTTGCAGCAGGGCTGGATTTGGACACTAGGAGGTGAAATACATGAACAATCTGGTGTTCTCCATTCTTCATGCAAAGTCAAAGCCAAGTCAAAAATGAAGGGTGGTTGAGTCGTGCCTCCTTTCATTCAGACTGGCAAAGAACAGTCCTTTATAATTCCCATGAAACATTTTAATACATTCCCAAGACTTACTTAAATGGGCAAGATTTGAATATGAAAGTGATTATCATCACTGACATGAATGAAGTATGACCAGCTTCCATCTTCTATAGGAAATCCATTTTTGCATGCTACTGATGTTAACAATACTTACTCAGCAAAAATGGTGCTCAATATCCCGGGTTGTTCTGACAAGCAGAATCTCTCTGACCCACCAATATGCCAGAATCATTCTGATATTGTGGTCTGGGTACCCTACCACATCTTGGTTTCCTAGGGTTTGGTTCATAAATGTTGTTCCAGTTTCAATGCTGAAACCAATCCCAGTTTTATAACCTCCCCATACATAAAAGTAACAGAAAGGAAAAAAAAAAACCAAACACAAAAGCATCTGAGCATTTATACACCATGTTATAGCTGTAGCTGAATGCTTAACTACAGATGTTCTTTTTTTATGTAGCATAAATGTTGAGTATAAACAGTAAAGCAACTCTGGAAAACAAAAGAAATTCTTTTTCCCACACTTCATTTAACCTCCAGATGAGAGTTGAAGCACTGAAGAGATGAAGGAATAAATCCATCAGAATTAAAAGAGCCCAGATGCAGGTTAACCTTAGCCCCATCCTTTCCACACTGAAAGTCAGAATGCGTGCTTTAAGTGTTATGTACCACGATGTGTCTGTGCTGTAACAAGTTCTTAAAGAGAACAATAAGAACACTTCAACTATTCTAAGTATTCTTATTCAAGTATTATCTTAAACTTGATAGTACCATCCACACTCTGGGCCAGCAGACCTTCTTACAAGAGTGCAGTTCTGTCACTTTCTTGTATGTGGAAGGAAAAATAGCACCTAGCATTTTCCCCAACTGTAAAAAAGCATTAAAAAAAAAAAAGAAACAAAAAAGAAAACTATTGCAAGTGTCTCACTGGTACAAGAGTAAAAATAAAAGGCAGGAAAACCACAAAGAAGTTCATCTGAGGCTAAGACATCTGAGGCAGGGCTCATAATTGCTTTCTCATGCTCTACTCCCTTGCTGAAAACTGATAGACATCTTCCATTTACAGTACTATGTGGCCATCAGCCCACAGTTCAGGGTTGTTCATCTTCTTCCAACAAGGTCTCCAGCACTCCGCTTTGCTGAAGGACTGAAGGTTTCCTGAGTGTTCTTTCTGCTTTGGGAACTTATCTCCTCAGTGTAACATACAGTGCTGCTTAGTTTCAGGACGCAAGAAGCAAAGTTTTTCCGCTATTTCAAGATTACTGGTTTTGTAAAAATGTGTATTTTTACTAAAATGAATACAGCATAATGAAGACCACACCTAGGTCTGACTGGCCTCTGCTACCCCCAGAGTAAGGCTCCCTCAGACACAAGTCATGCTGAGCTGACCTACAATTTTGTACACAAAAAGAGCATAAGATAAAGCCACAGAATGAACTGCTCAGGTAACTGGTAGGCATGAGAAATGTATCTAACTAAGTTTTGTCTTAAGTAAACGTGTCCAAGTCCAAGGCCATCGGACTTCTTATGAAGAACTTGCTTGCTCATGCAAAAGTACTGAAGGGAACTCAGGAACTACACAGGTTTATGTTTTATCCCTCTTACCCAACTAACAAACAAGAAAGCTTTGTCCTTCCTCTCCATCCAACCAATAAAAGTGTTGGGTAGGGAAGGTAATTCCTTAAATTAATCAAGGATATCTTAATACCTGCAGAAAAAATTGTCTTCCTGACTTCCAAAACTGAGATGTGAAAGATCATTTTCAGTCTTGTCTATGCATTGCTCAGTATACAACTGAATGGCCAACCCCATCATTTTCACAGACAATTTTCTAAACAATATACTTTTACCTACACAGAAACCATTCTAAGCAAGATGTAAGTACACATTTTTAATATTTTTACTTACTACAAATCATTCTCCTTCCTAGAAGACTACTCTTTATTACCAATAATTATTGATCCTAATTTAATGCAGCTTCTACAGTTTATTTCATCCCCATCTACTTTCATATCAATCAGCTATTTTGTCATTTATCTTACAAATGTATACAAGTAATAAAAAAAAATATCCACCCACCATGAAAAGGGTTTCATAGTTTTCAATCATCTTTTGCACAACAGCTATGATAGCAGTACTCTCTTCAGCTCGAGCTGAGCTCTGAACTGAGAATTCTTTGTCTGTAGATTTCTGCTTGTGCAACAAGTTAGGGCCAAAGATGGTGGCCAGGTTAAGTGATGTCATTTTGTTCCCAGTAATCTGGAAAAGAGAATAAAAATGAGGTGGGGTCTCACAGGGCCTAATGTATACAGATATATATGTAGACACATCTATACACACTCACATCCCTACACATCCAGACACAAACACACACTCTCTGTCCCTCCTGATTTGGTAGATGCTTCATTCATCAAAACCTGCTGCTTGTCAATAAAAAAAGAACAAACTTTAGGAACACCTTGTTTTGAACATCTCTGCAACAAGCACTGTAGATTTTCTGGACATATTTTCAACTGGATTAGAGGAGTAGAAGGTGGAAGTGTTTTCTGCCCTTAATTCCCTGAGAGCTCAACAGTAGCACATTTCTGAACTCAAGAGCAACCTCCCTCCTACTTCAGCATCTCAGCACATTACTGTCTCTTAGGACCAAATGATGAAGGCTCCTGGCTTTCTCAAGAAGCCTTCACGATTTGAAACATATACAATGATATTTTTCCGTGTTTAAACTGTTGAGATAATTAAGGAGCAGGTTCATTTTTTGTAATGAGTATTTTCCTGTATTTTTAGAACATGCCAAATGTTTACTTGTTTGGTGGATTGTTTTAGTCTGTGGGGGTTTTTACCTTTCTTCCTACTTTTATAAACCTGTGCTCAAGGAAGCAGTAGTAACTTGAATCTTGAGGAAGTAAAAGGCTAGGAATACATACTAGACTAGACAGGAATTATCTGAAAAATATTTAATATACATTATTACATCAAAAATTTTGTTGTCATATTTGTGATTAGACTACTAGTTTCCCCTTTTATTATTTCAACAAAGCAAAAAGTAGAGGTCATTTGAATTAACAATTTTTAAAAAGAATATAAAGAGACATCAAAAAGCAGTAGCAAAAGTAGAATTTCAAGAAGTGAGTTGTACAAACCAGATGATTTCAAAGTAGTATTTGTTAAATAGTGTCATAGCTGATCATTCACCAAACACTCTAGTCAAACTTAAAACTGCACTGACTACTCCTGGTTCATTTTTTTAAAGAACTCAACTAGACAGCACAGAAATTACAGTAAAAATTTTGTCTTTTTATTGGTAGGAGCAGTGTGTAATGTTGGAAAGACATCTGTACTATGTAGGTGCATGGGCAGTCATTGCAAACGTTGGCTGTTTGTTTAGAGACTCATCCCAGCACGACTGTGAGAACAGCACACCCTTATCTGCACACCACCAAGCACCCAGCTGTTTCTCAGTGACCTGCTTTTTAAACTCTGAGTTTTGAGCCATCATGGATGCACAGGCACACGGTGCCTCAAGTGTGCCAGGGCAGCCTCTGGCTGTGCCCAGATCTGCATGTGCAGGCTGTTTGCACAAACAGTGGGCCTTTTCTTAAAGGGCAGCCTGAGGGCATCCTTAAAAAATGTTGTAAACATTTCCACTGAAATTAACTGAATGAGTAATTTTAATAAAGTTAGTCATCCATCTTCATCTTCATGAGAGAAGGGTTGTTGAAAGAAATCAAGAAGAGGGCCTGTGTGCCAAATCTTGGCTGTCTTCCTTCCAGTGATAGCAAACAGTCTGATAAAATACTTTCTCTCACCCTGTATGCCTTTATTCACTTAATTCTTCACAAATAGCTTAAATAACTGTGAGCAGAATACTGTATTATCTATAAAAGGTATCCAGTTGCACATAATATTCCTGATGCTTACAATACTGTCAAGATAGCTTACATAAATCTGCCTTACCAAAATACCTGTGGCAAAGCTGCTGTACAATGGTTGAGCCAAATGAACTCTGTTAAGCAGCATCCCCTAGCCCTGCAATAAGATCCTCTTGGGTACATTCCTGAACCAACAGAGAACTCTTTGCTGGACCAGGGGGACCATGACCTTAGCTGGCTTATACATATTTTTAAGCACAGTAAACTATTACAGGCTGCTCTTTCTAAATGCTTTCCATCACAATGATACAGTTTTTTATGAACTCCTTGCTGAGAACAAAAATAAGAGCATTTGAAGTGGATTTAAAAGTGAAATAGGCCTTGAAATCACATACAACACTGGAAGTTAGGACTTGTAAAGATGAAATAACTGGAAGTTAGGATTTGAGGCAGAAATTTGGCAAAAAATAAATCTCAAAGTGCTAATTGTTAAAATCAGACAAGTGCAAAACGCATCCAAATTTGACAAAATCAGCAGGATTTTACATCTGGAAGACAAAATTCTTGAGGAGTTTCCTAGAAGTCTCAGAAGTAGTCTCTGCTACAGTTCAGAGGACTGAGAAGTCCTTCCACAGATAAACCAGTATATTTTTGTCAAGCACTGGCAGACTATATCCATTTTATTCAGTTAACAGAGTTGCCTCCTTGTGCACAGCAGCCTACAAGTGCAAGCACTTCCCTGGCAGGAAATGGGAAGCCTGGATTTTCAGGTCTTCTCCAGCATGAATGGACACAGGATGCAGATATAAGAATGCTCAGGGCTAGAGCTCAGCCCCATGGCTGTGGGCATTCTTGTGTCTGTGGGATGAGTGCACATCAAACTCTCCATGGAATTTGGTCCAGACTGCAACAGTTAAGGAGGTCAGAAAGAAATGGGCAAAGATGAGCCCTGACTGCAGCTAGTGATGAGATCTGCCAGTTGCAAGGACAACAGCTGGAGTTGCTGTCCTCTGTTTATTTTTCACTACCCAGGGCACACAAGGAAGCTAAGAGAACCAAGAAGAGAACTGCTATGTCCAAAATTCATATTAAAAAGCAACAACAGAAAATGAAAAGAAAATGAAGAAGCATATCCTTGCATGCCTGACCTTTTCTGAGTACTTTTCCCATAGAATATTGCGGGATAAAACAAGGCAGTAGGGGAAGGATGGATGCCATTAGATGTTCTTGACAGCAAAGCTGGTACACTGAATCTCCAAAAGGAAGTGGTAGATGCTTTACTGGTTAAGTCATACAAAAATTAAACCTTCACAACCCTAAGAACATAGTAAACAAACGGCGGAAGTGCAGGCAAACAGATTAACTCTCTCCCATCTTTCAGGGATATGCCACCATTGTGTATGTTCCAAGGCTTTAAAGATCTCTTTTCAGACTATGAATTAAGTAAAGGCAAAGGACACAAGTGACCAGGACTTACCTCCTGGCCATCCTTGTCTCTGGTGTCTTCTGCATGGCCAGCTACTGTGGAGAGGAACTGCAGCAGGCGGTGAAGGGTATCGCAGTTACAAGGAGGTAGAAGATAAATGAGAAGCTGTAAGGTGCTGAGCTGCTCATCTGGCTCTAATACTAAGAGGGGAAAAAATATGTTCTAAGAAATCACTCCAGCTAACCTAAAAGCAGAGCAAATATACTGTTCCCAACCCAAAGGAAGGTATAGGAATAGCTTTGTTTAAGAATAATTTTCCTTACAACATCAGAAGAAGAAGAAAACTCTAAGGAAACATCAAAACTGTAAGAACTATTGCTATGGGATTTTTGCCTTAGCTGGTCAACATTTTGCTTACAAGTTCATAGGATTTTTCTTATCCTAAAAGAGAGCAAAATCCATGTTTTACACTCCATCACTGTTACTAGACTCAAATATTCTGCTTACTTTTCTACTTACTCCCTTCATTTAGGTATAGCTACTGCTATGTACAGTAGCTGTCAAGCATTCCAGTCAGGTTTATGCTTCAGCCATTTTTAATCAGTTTTCTTACAGTTTTTCATCTTGTAGAAGTACCAGGAGATTGGAAAAGCAACCAGAGAAATAAAGGACACTCTGCTACCACCACCACTTGAACCATCTACCATCTCAATGGCAGCCAGTGACAAAGGTGGGACAGAGGCCGGATCTCAGATATGAGGGCTAGAAAGCATCTGAAGAACCCATACCAGGCAACTGCTTAAGCTTGAAATGTCCAACTTTACTTTTTCCTAAATCTCTGAGAGTCTGCACTTGGGTCTTAGGCAATACAATTGGGAGCACTTAAGATGGCTTTGAGGACCATTAAAGAAGAATGAATGAAAGAAACAAGTATCAAGAAACTTGAATTTTTCAAGCCAAGCTGGAACTTTGGTCAGTAGATAGATCTAAAAATTTTAAGATACAAGGATTCAAATGGGAGTCTAAGACCTGGATCAATGATAGGGTCAGGTCTTAACAGACAACATAAATTCCATCCTTACAAATGCAAAAATATGTATAGTTAGTGAAATCCTTCTTGTTCAAGTTTTCTGGATTATACTTATAGAGTATAAAAACCAAGAAGTAAAACCAAGACCTCAGTAAATTTATACTAAAGAATATACTATATTATTTATATTCATATACACTATATTGTATTATACTATATATACTATTGTGTATCAAATATACTATATACTTTATAGTGCATTATACAAATATTTTGAGCAAATCAAGGCCAGAGCATTAAAGGAATAGAAGAAGGCTATTAGTAGAGATCAAAGAGTTCAAACAAATTAGCCTTTGAAAATTGATACATCAAGATGCTGTAGAGCTCACAGAGAGTGTTGATGAAAGGTGTATAAAGCTCTCTGGTGAGAAGTGGGTCAGGCATGTCACGCAGAAATTCCTTTAACAAGGCAGCAACATCATGAATGCTGTGCTCTTCATCCAATACAACATCTACACCTCGGTCAAACTCTTCACGTAACTGAAAAAAATCACAAGAGAAAACCTTTGTCACTTACTGTCCCCATTAATACATCCCAACGCAGAAAATCTTTTAAGAACCAGATTTTACTCATTTTCACTTTCAAGACTGAGCATGACTAGTCTTTGGTAAGGTCAAGGATATAATTCACATCGAAATGCTGCTTATTCCATAATACATAACTTAAGGTTTGTACCAAATTGTAATAAAATACAAATTTTTTTCCAGCTAATATATGACATTCTTGTATGAAAACATGTATCCAAGTATAATCTTTGCAGAAATGCAGGATTCACAGCAAAGGCAGAAACCAGAGAGAATAAGGAAAATTACAAGACAGGGTCTTATATCACCTTACTGCATTATCCCTGGAATCAGAAAGACTAAAACTGCATTTTGTAACATTTATGATTTTGTAGAAAAACATTATTTGTAAGATCATGTTAATATCCACCAAATTCACACTTCTTTTGTCATTTAAGACTGTACATAAAGATAGACAGCAAACAGACACTAGGACTTCACAGCATTCCTTCACACACAGCTCATTCTGCCTTCCTAATTTAGTTATTAAGTAATCATCATCACAGTGTTCACAAACAGCAAGCTAACATCATTACAAGGTATTGCTATTTTTTTTTTCCCCTGCTTTGGTCCTCAGACAAACGCTGTATAATTCAAAAGCATCACACTTCCCAAAGGCAGATGAAAACACTCCCAAATCTGAGATACCTTATGAAAAGGTAAAAGCCTGCCCTTCTAGAGGGATCTTCCAGCACCAAGAGCAGAATACTTTCCTCAGGCTGACAGCTTCACCTTTTACTCTTTTTGCATTTTGAAAATAGTCAAGAGGTTTTAAAACTATTTCTTAGAAAAAATTTGTACCTTTGCTAACATTATGAGGAATCACAATGTCACACCTATCTTCTCAGAGAGTAATTACAGCTAAATCTTATAAACAAAGAAATCTGAGGTATCAGGTTTCTTCACCAGGAATATTACAAACATACTGAAGAGAGGAAAGAATCTAAGTCACAAGCAAACTATATGCCTGTAAAAAATTGTGGCAAATCTTGATCACTTGCAAATCTATCTTCAGTGTGTTGAGTGTGAAAATCCTCTGTTTTCAGCTCAGATTGTGCTTTCATAATGGGTGTTACAGGTATTCCTTAAAAACCACAGCCTCTATTCTAATTTATAAGGATTACTTTAAACATTACTAATATCAGTCATTATTAATAATGAATAATTATGCTATGAAGACCAGAATATGTTCTTTATTTAATATTATTCTTTGATTTATACTCAAAGATTTTCCAGTCCCCAACCTGGGAACTTAATTCCCAGCTTAATTCTACTCTCCAGACTGGTGACAAATGCAGAACATCCCTGCAGAGCACCATAAATTACCTCAATACAGAAGATTGTTTCTGCATTTAAGTGCCCGAAAGCAGCTGAGGAAACAGATTAGCACTGCATCAGGAATTCAAACTTCCCAAACAGCTGGCTAAATCCTAAACTGCTGTTACAGTCTGGAATATGGCACTTGTGATCTGATACCCTGCGAGACCTACAGAGATGTCCTAACCAGCAAAGTATCATAGAAGCTTTGGTGAGATGTGGCCACATTTCAGGCCCATGTATCATGGCTGTTAAAACTGAGTATTGTACACCTCAAGTCCTTCAGACTCCATTCACATGGAATGCTTTCAGAATCCTGGAAGATACTGGTGGTGAACTACAGCATCCGCTGAATCTTATGATATGAGAGATGAGGACATCTCTGCTGGAACAGGGGATAGTAGAGCAGAGCTCCAGCTATTTCACTCTTCATCCTCAGGGCTGAAGCTGCCACAATGTCACCAGGCCCAGCATCAAGGGTTGCCCACCCCAATCTTGGCAGCAATGCTCTGCTTGAGCATCAGCTCTGGATGGTACCTGGCATCCTGATGCACCAGATCTACCACCTTGAGTCAACATGACCTTGGGAATCTCTGTCCTACACCTCACTGAACACGAAGGAGGAGGCTTGCAAGAGATGCACATGTTCTAGGTTTTCTCTTCCTGCTCACCAATCAAAACCACCGCTGGCACACACATCTATTTACTTATGTATTTACTGCAACAAACTACAGTGAAACAGGGCATTTCCTAACTGGGGAAGGAAGGAAAACAAAATATGCTTACTTTCTACACAAGAAAAACTAATGAACAGCTGCAAAAGTACACCAAAATCTGGGTTTGGCTTTCTACGGTTCAGAAAATGAGTGGAATTTTAATTGAATCAAGACTTTCCCATGTGTTCATGTTGACAGCATTTATTACTGCAACTACAAGGGCCAAGCGGATGCTTCCTTGTTGTTTAATGAAATACATAGTTTACCTAGTTCAATATATTAGTCCATGTAATAAAAAACATAGATACCCAAATCTCTTGACTTCCTCACCTTTTGAAAACAGAGTAAAACAATAAGTGGTGAAAGTCATTAATGTTCAAAGTAAGGCTTAGTTACAAAGTGAATGACAAAAGCTCTCTGCTTTTTCCCCAGACGTATGATGCAACTGTACTGACTCCTAAATGATTATGCACATTTTGACATTGAAGCTTGCAATGCAAATGTGAGGCAACTGCAATCTAGTTCAGTGCTGATCTGAAAACTGCCTCTGCAGATTTTTTTTAGCCTAGTGTAACACCAGCTACTCAGGAATAGAAACTGCTGGAGAATGAGCTACAATTCAGTAGCCTATACTGTCCTACCAGCCAAATTCAATTCCGTTTAAGTATTCAAGGTAACTTTCCAGAATGATAAAACATTACACTATGAAGTTTTTGCAACTTTTTGCAAAGAGCTATAAATTCTGGGATCAGATCAAGCTTTCTTTTGCTTTTTCTGTTTGGTGCTTTTGGTCTTAACTTCCTGAGAGGGACATTTTCCTGTATCTTTTTATCCCCTCCTTATGCATCATGCAAACACTAACCACTATCTCCACTGCTCTAATTCAACAGGTATTCCCAGCTTCTGGGAATAACAATGCAACATCTAGGTAGGTATACCTAGAGGCTAACACCCACATTTGACTTTATCTCTGGAACCTAATTGTACACTATCTTTGCTTTTTCATAATTTTGCTGAGACTAGGACTTGGAAGGGTCTGCTCTGACCTTGAAGTCTAGCAAGGGTAAAAGAAAGGTGATATTTAGGAGCAGCAATCTTAGGGTCAAAGAGATTGTTCTGTACTTGCCTGTTTTCTCATACCGTGAGTTTTCCAAAGAAGATTTACAGTTTGAGTTTACTTTGGGAGCTTCAGCTGTTTCTGAGATGAAACGAACAGCCAAGATTTTTTTTTCCCTGCAGTGTGACCTTTGGAAAATTTCTTCACTGTAGTTTATTTGGATCTCCAACCCTGTGCTACTTTTCCAGAGCAAAACATACAGAGACTGTTAACCTGCTGAGAACCTGACAAGGATTTCACCAGATGTAAAAGATACTGGAAATAGCCTTTTATGAGCCATCAAGAAAACAGTGAAGTCACTGACCCAGAAAGCCTAAATTTCACCATGCTACAGATGGGGAAGAAATAACAACAAAAGGAATCAGATTTGTTTGTATCATAGCTGATGAAAGAAAACCATATCCATATCCACTCACCTGTCTTACTCTCTTTTTTGAGCTTCCAACTCTGAATATTCCTACTGTCTGGAGACCTGCAAGTGTAACACATCATAGCACTATTTTATTGTTTAATTTTCTCCTGAAAATTGCATTGAACCAAAGCATTCTGACCTATGTGAGTACTTATAAGAATAAATTTTTAAAAAAGCAACGTATTTCTCCACAAACATGTACTTACCATGTTGATGCTAGATTTGGTTGTGATTAAGAAGCCATCCACTGTGGTTTTTAGGGATCACACTTAATCTGCAAAATGGCACCTCTGTGACATTTCTTGTGATGCCATTTTGGATGTGCCACTGCTATGAGGAACAGAGAGGTATGCAGAGACTGAGGCACTGCTCAGGGTTTGGAGGTGTAACTTTCAGGACTGACATCAAAGCAAAGAGGC
This sequence comes from Peucedramus taeniatus, assembly GCA_013400575.1. Classification (NCBI taxonomy): domain Eukaryota; kingdom Metazoa; phylum Chordata; class Aves; order Passeriformes; family Fringillidae; genus Peucedramus; species Peucedramus taeniatus. The sequence goes on from WBNO01013561.1 coordinate 197,715, forward strand.
AGCAAAACAACTAAGTATGTGGGTATTGAGCTGTGTATTTGGATACAAGATGAAGCTGGTATTTGGGGTAACTCATTGGCTCTAAAGCTCCTGTCAAGAGAAAGTTGAGAGTCTCCTTCAAAGGTACATAAATAGGGCACTCAGGCAGACTATGAGAGGGAAAAACTTCAACAGGGAGTTGTGTGCACTTTATAGGGTAGGAACAGCTATTATATAGAGAGAAAGCTATAAAGAAGCATTGTGGTACCTTAGGCAAAGTGCAGCAGTGTGCCATTTAGACTTAAACTGATTAGGAAATTGGTGTTGCCTACTATTTCATAAGAAATCAGTTCAAACCTTTTTCTAGCCCTGTAGAAAGCCACTACAAATACAACAAATTATAATATGGTTCTCAAATGGACATATCTTGCAGACTAACAGGACCTGAAAAATTTGAGAGATGACATGGTCTTTAGCAAAGACAATATGAGTGGAGATTTTAGAGCCTTAAGGGCCTGTGTACATAATACAATTTTACATGGTTATAGAGTTTTGCAAAAGGGATGAAATTATCTATAAACTTGGAAGTTTATGGTCTAACAAGGGCTACTCTGCAGCTCTAATCTCTACTGACATAATGGAGGTGTAAAATTACCTTGTGAAACAAATGCTTTTTGACAGCCATTAGGCTACACTTACTTGCTGGAGATGTGTCACCTTGAACAGTATTTGGAGTTGCAGATCTTCATCAAAGAAATTTAGATAGGATTGTGCTTTTTAGTTTTTAGTCTCAGCATAACACCTTTTTTTAGATCTTCTCTGTTTAACAGAAAATTATATTGATGGGCTATCATTTAGTAAACCCAGGAACACTGGCAGGGAATCATCTGAGATGGAGATTACACACATTGGGCAAAACCTGCAGGCTGCTTACCCATTCCTACACAGACATACAGTGTTTTTTCCACACTGCAGGTCTACAGAAAGCCAGGTCTTTATATCTCTGGGATATGAACTCAGGGAAAACAGAGAAGGTGAAGAAGGACAGGTGCTTTTATGTCTAAAAACATAACCATTTTTTGTCATATAATGCTCAGAATTATCCTTTAAAGCATTAATCAGAATCTGCTGGTGATTTGTTACTGAAAAAGGACTTATGCATATAGGCAAGTATTTTCAGAATCAGCAGCTTGGTCCATCTATAGCCTGGAATGATGTTGCTACAGTGTCCATTTTCTACCATCTTTAAATTTCTCTCAGTGCCAACGACTGTCCTGTGGACAGCAGATTAAATTTAAAATTTAAGAATTTGCCCCAGATTATATCAGATTATTGCACTATGGTATATTATAGTTTACTCTTAAACAACACACAATAACCATCATAAATTTCCTTTAAAAGGAAACTTCAATGTAAAGCAAACATATCCATAAAGAGCATCATATAGGATAGGACTTTGTTATGACAGTGCATTATGAGGATTAAAAAAAAATTATCACAGATTATCAGGAGACATAAAAACACAGTATCCAAATGATACTCAGCTGGATGGCTTTTTTGGCTGACTCAGATACTTTTATGTTCTCCAAACTCAGCTACCTTTGAAGGCGTGGAAGTCATTCATCTCAAATTTAATCATCCCATACTCACTTGTCAGCCATGGTATCTAATCTCTGTAAAAGACTAACAGTGACTATCTTTTGCAATGTTCCTTGGTACATTTGTAAGGAAGATAGTTTTCAGTTATGAATTGTGAAAGCTCAGCATTGTTGATCAAATTGCGGTCCATCTGCAAAAGCCTTTCATTCAGAGTTAGTAAATGATTTCTTGCTGGTGAAATTAGCATCAAATACACCATTTGCTGTTACAGTCACCATTATTTTATCGTTTGTTGATTATCTGGCTACGTGATAACTCCATCTTGTTGTGGCCAAGTTATTTCAATTATCATTAAAAAACTTTACAAGGCTAAGATACCTTGGCATAGATGGTGAGCAGATACCTAGATTGACTGCTGTTTCTGCTTTATGTAAAGCTGTGGGAGGCTTGTATCTGGACAATCATGAATATGCAGGAAGAATACTGGCAGCAGTCTGTAATTTCCTTTGGAGAGAGCAGGCTTGAGCCTGAGGCTGGTCAGGAGGAATCAAGCCAGAGACAAACTGAGTATTCAGCCTTCAAGCCTTGCCGAACAGGAAGAGGCTACTTGGAGCTTAATATATATTTAGCATGGAATTCTTTCTTATTCTGAACCCTCATCTTTAAATATCAGAAGTCCTACAGTATAAATAGTTAATCTAGATCTCACCCCTTAAGGTCCACTGGCTGTGAATGACTTCAGACTGACTGGCAGATTTCAGACTTTTTATTCTGAAGGTACAGGTAAATCTGTGGGGTGTGAAGAGCTGTTTCTGCAGAACTGAGCACCCCAGTACAAGATGGGTGACCTCCAAGAAAATGCTCTATCCCTGTGCTCTATGGGCCACTTTACAAGCTCATAACAGATATTCAGTTGAGGAAGTTATCATGTATGTAATTACTTGTGAGACAGTATTTTTAGCAAGAGGCAAAACAGGAGGGAAAATGTCTAGCTTTCAAAGATGTCTTTGCAAATGGAAGCATATACTTACTTCTCAAAATAGGCATTTATTTATGTTATAGTAAAAATACATCTGCTACTCCCGGAAAACAAAATATTCTTACCATGCTTTTCCAAGTGCTGGCAGCAACTATCTACAAGTCGGGGAACCTGCCTGTAAATAGGATTCAGGCTTAGTTTCTTATCTCTGGCCTTTTCTTTCTTGCTCTGGGCTTCTGCTGGCAAAGAGAGCTGGAGAGCCTCCAACAATCTTGAGTGATTGTCATCAAGATCTGTAATAGAGTCCACAGACATCGCGCCCTGTAAAATACACACACATGAACCATCAGTAGGGATGGGGAAATCTCAGCATCACAGGATGCCCAACAAAGACTTTTGCCTACCTGCATTTTAAACAAACTAATATAAAAATACAATTAGCTACAACATTTTTATAAATTACTGAAGTTATAATACCAGTGTAATGGATAGGAAAAATCACTATGGTACCAAAGTTGTTCTTATCATATTACAATGAATACAGATTAGAATGCTGAAAATTGAAATGCTTTCCACTCCATCTTTTTTCAGATGTAAACCTGCACATACTGCAGGGCAATTATGAATCATGGTCTGTGGGTGCACCTCAGCAGTATGGGTATGGAGATATATAGATATTTTTAAATCTTATTGCCTACTTCTTCTGTAGCTTGGACCATTGTATCAGTGAAACTTATGCAAAATGATTTACAACCATACACCATATACAGTTAACAGTTAATATCAGAAATACATACAGCTGTGGAGTTTGAAATAATCCCACTCTATCACAGAAGAAAGATACACCAGAGAAGTTCAGGGGCAATATTTTTTAAATAATTCTACTTCACATATCTTAATATTTTAAAATCATTAAAATTCCAATGAAAGCTTTGAAATCCAGGTTTCGATTACAGCAAGGTGCAGAAGTTCAAGCAGTCTGTAAAGGATAAAGCAGCACAAGCAGCCAGAGGTTTCTGGCATGTTTCAATTTTCACACTTCAAAAACAAGACTTTTTTTTCAAAGCACAAGATTACTGTCACTTCAAAATTACCATTTCTCTCAAGTCTTACTAAACTTATGAGGCAAAAAAACATTCTAGGGTACATGTAGTCTTACAATAATAATAATAATAAAACACAAAGAAAAAAATAGGGTTTTATTCCTATTAAAAATATCTGCTGTAAACTATTTTCTTTCTTTCTAAAACAAAGTGTATATATATTTACCATAACATAAAATGTACTGTACAGGGATGCAGCATGGAATCCCATGAAATAATAATGAAAATGTAAATTCCTACTCAAAACTTCTCTGACAACTATACGTTTGTTAAAAGCTGACAGGCAATTTATAGACTGCTAGTCATAACTCTATGTCTATTAAATGAGAACTGTACAATTGCTTACAAGGGAATTCAAAGCTCTAAAAGTTCCATTTTGTTCCATCAGCCTAGCCAACTAAACTTCATGAAGATTTTCAACTCATAGGCAAAACTCACAAAAAGTCCACTGAGATTTCAAACTCATTGATAAATTTCTAGTTCATAATACCTTAAAAAAAAAAAACCCATTTAACTTATCAGGTATAGTTCCATTTCTTGTAACTCATGGTAGATGTATAAATGAAGTACAGCAAAGTTTTTAGATTTTTTTTTTTTACCCGCATTACTATAAACAATTACTAGATCCTTTAGAATGCAACTTTTGACCTTTATTTCTGATGTCTCTCAAAAGTACATCTGCTTGATTCCTTTTACCATTTCCTGCCAACAGGAAACAAAAACACAAACAAAAAACCCCTCCAAACCAAACAAGAACCTCTGGCTACGATCCATGTGTGTAAAATTCCAACTGAATGATATTATGATTTTATTTAAGAATTTGGCATTCCGAACATCAAATGAATCAATTGGAACTGAAAATCCTAACCCCATCCTCACCACTGCTGCCCCTGTGTGACAGGTGCCCGCCTTTATACCCTGCCTTTACTGGTCCTTTCCTTCTGCAAAGCATCCTCACCTCATGAATCATTATCAGAGTCACTTAAGTCGGATTCAGATCCCTAAAATAGATGCAAATACAGTCAGTTCGACGTGGTCCTTGGGCATTTTATCAAAGTTGTGGATTAACAGGCACACTGAGCTAGCTTTAGGAAGAGTGACCTTGAGTTCAGTGACTGAACTCACTGCTTGGCAATACCAAGTCCAGGCCAGCTCTGATTTTACAAAATGCACAAGAAAACATTACCAACATACTCCAAGGATCCAGCTCAAACTCAGCCAGACCTATTAGTCTGGGCTCAGCCAGACCTACCTGACTGCTGAGGAACAGTGGAGGAGACTGTGCACACCACTGCCCACTGCTCCAGGTCTAGTAACGCACAAACTGCAGTGCCCAGCAACTAAAGAAAATCAAGTTCCACCTACCAGGCATTACCTTTGCACAGAATGGATACCAGTGCCTGCTTCCCTCATGACAAGTTCAAAACCTAAATACACTGGGGAAGCCTTAAGGTAAGCACACAGAAACGTGAAGGAAAGTGGAATTTAAAATCTCAACTTCCAACTGCTGGGCAAAAATCCTACACAGAAAATGTAGCAACAGTAATTTTTGTCAAGCTGTTGGAGAGAGAACCACAGCACTCACACCATGAGCTCTGCAGCCAGCATTACCTTCTTCTACCTCTTATTGAAAGTCTCAGCGGAGTGTTTGAAGACTCACTGAAATACACAAAAGTGAATTACACAGAAGTGCAAAGAAGTGAATGGTGCAATGATAAACAATCCCTCCAGTTTAAGTTTAAGAGGACTGTGCTCCAGGTGTCTGTGCAGCATTTTTGTATGTGCAAATTGGTTGTATCAGTTGCATGTACTAACAAATATTATTTTCTTTTTTTTGTAAGCATTTGTCAGTTGAAAACAAAGAATGCAATGGTGCTCAAGAGATAAAATGTAAGTGCAGGCTTCCTTATCATCCCCTAAATAAGCTTAGGGCAGAGGAGTAAGTGCACTGATAAACAGAATGATAAAGACAGACAAGATATAGGACATGAGTTGATATTAATGTTAAATAATTGAAAATTCATGAAATTCATTAGCTAAGTTCATTCCCTAGAGAAAATGCCAGCTCCCTCGTGTCATACTGCCCACCTTAGCCTTACTCTTACTTCTCTGTAGGCATACCATGTCCTACTGCATCCTCATAGCTATGGACTAAAAGCTCCAATTCTGCACTCTGAAAGCTGCAATGCCAGTATTGACAAAAAAATCTCCCACTATCCAAACAAACAAAACAAGTAGAACCCTCCCTCAGCTTCTAGGAACTTGGTCCTGATGGATCTCTGTGGATGTACCAAAGGATCCATGTTCTTCTGCTTGTTCACTGGTCAAATGCATGTCAGAAATCCTACCATACTTTGTGAAAAGAACAGCAGAGATAACCTGTGGACACACAAGTTATCTTTTTCTCCTATGAAAAAAGGTTCTGAACCCAATGAGTACATACAGTGAAGTTTTATTTTTTGTCACTAACTGCCAAATTCTCAAAGAAGTTCATGGGTTTCCCGTTACACTTAGTCAAGTTACTTTGCACTTTTGTGTGAACACAAATGCCTGTTCATATGGTTTGCACAGACCAACAGATGTGCATTAATGAGTATACAAGACTGCAAACATCATGCTTTCAGTTTTGCAGACAGAATATAGACATTTCAAACTTCAGCTGGCAGCTAGACAAACAAATACCCCCATGACCAGCCTTCTGCCTTCTCTCAATTTGCAACTTACTCCAGTTCTACCCCTCTTAAACCCTGGTTTGAAGAGCCCAATAGAGAATTTCTGTGAAACAGGTTTTATCCTAAGGATGAAAGAAGGCGAGGTTTCTTAAGAAAATACTTTATTTTCCAGAGTCTGCTCTCGTACCTCAATTCTTGCTCAGATTTCTTAAAAGGGGTTTTATTTGAAGTATTTTATTATATAATTTTTTCTCCCTCTATTGCAAATGAAATAAAAAAGCAGTAAAGTCTAGAACCTCTATTCCACAGTAACAAAAGAAAAAAAAATTACTAACTGTAGAACTGGAAAGTTCAGAGCATAAAATTTACTTACAAGGAAGAGATTTATGCTAAAAAATGATTAATAGATCATAGATTAGATAGATTTAGAATAGAATAGATAATTTAGATTAATATTCAACCCAAACCCACCACTCTGTGTTTTGCTGTCAAAGGTATCTTCCTGGCCTGCATGCAGAAACATCCTTCAAAGACGCTGATACAAACCTAGTCTGACAACTCCTTACTTACCAGGGAGGATATGATATGGGTTAGACCATGATGATTTTTATTAATATAAGGATAGGATTAATAGTCAGACTTATTATCAAATTAGAGCTAGATTAAGATAAGTATACTTATAAATATCAAACACATAAGGTTAGACTTTTAAACTGCTGAAAAAATTAGGTAGAAGACAGATGGAATTTGTTAAATCTAAAAGACTTAGAAGGAAGTAGATAAAGGGCGAAAGCAGGAAGACTTCTAAATAATCTCTCTGCCTCTTTGCAATCTGTTAGAGACTCACAGAGTCTGTATGACCTTTTCCCACCAGCATCAGTAAAAGAAGATTTCTATTACAGTTAAGAGTTTTCTGATGATGATGAGGCTGACTTCCGCCTGAAAAAAACCCAATATTGGAACGAAACCCAATATTGGAACGAAAGGTATTCCACAGTCCACACACACAACAGGTTTTTCCTGGTCCAGGTAGACCCTCTGGACCTGCAAGCACACCCCCCACTGTGACGTGTCTACTTACACGCCTCCTCGCTCGCGGCGCTGGCTCAGGTGTGTTAGGAGAAGTGGATTCATTCGGTGTTTCTGAGGTGGAGCTGAGAGATGAGTTACTGCTGGAAAGTTCTTTGTTCTGTCTTTTAGTCCCAAATGGCAAGAGAAAGGCCACAAAATCTGAAACATCTTTTTGCTCCTCTCTCTGAGAGTCTTGCTTGAGCTTGTAGGCCCGGTCATTAGCAATCACTTGAGACAAAGGCATTCCAAAAGCCTGGGGAATAAATTCTGCAACAACAACAAACCCCTAATAGTTACCAAACATCTCGTATTTATTTAGTACAAAATTAGTACAATTTAGTACAAAAATTATCTCTTATGTTGTTAAGAAAAGTAATCTGAAGTCCCTTTAAATCTATAGTAATTTCAATGACGTATTGGACTCAATAATAATAACAACAGTGCAAGGTAGTTGTAGCCCATGGTATCTGAATCATATTTCTAGTCACATAATGCAAGATACACTGCACAGGATCTTGCAAAATCACTTGAGATCAGATCTAATTAAGATGTTAACTTCCACCAAAAGTAACTGAAGTCAGGCACTTCTGGTTATATGTAGATGATGCAGGTAACTTCTGGTTACCTGCAGTTGGGCATCAGAAGCTCTGGTAACCATCCTGAGACTGTGAGCCTCATTGGACTGGGCCAAAGCTCTCTCTCATGTTTCAGATCCCTCCACCAGGCTCCTTTTTCATGAATGCTGTAGGGCACCAGAGTCAAGGGGTCCTGGCATATGCACAGGTTTCACTACAGTCCAAAGAGTATGGATCTACCTGTGCAGAGAGCTTCAAAGTACATTCACCACTCAGACCAAGCCTTCAAGGATATAGTTTTAAATTTACACAAGAACTATACTGTTTTAAATACTGGTAAGATTAAATCTGTTTAATAGTGGTATATTAGTATAAAGTTCCCTTGTAGCAGTAAAAAAGGACAGACACATGAAAATACAGGAGAACATGTTTGTCTCAATTAAGAAAGGGAACATAACCCTATCTCACATCAATATAACTGTAATGTACAAAACCAACATATGTATCAGATCTCAAAGTTAAATGCTTAGATATTTTACAAAATAGAAAAATGCTTTACAGTCAGCAAGAATGAAATTCTCACCAATAATTTTCAAATCAAATCTATCTGAGATTAGCAGAAGCAAAACCACTGAGACAGATTTCCAGCTAGAACTGGTTTGTGCTCAAAAGAAGTGAAAAACAAAAATAGCTGTTGATGCTATTTACCCTGGTGAAAATGAGTGCAGCTTCAGACCTGCTCGTATCAGGAATAAAGCACCAGAGATTAAAACCAAATTTCTTTAAACATCAAAAAAAGGAATTATATAAAAAAGAAGCACATAGAAAAAAATTCTTATATACTATACTTCTCTTTCACCACAGACATGTAAATATTTAAATGCCAAAATTCCTCCTGGGATTTTAAGTCTGACTAGGTCTTTGATGACACTTGCAAATTGTATCTGGATTTGCAGTAAATTAAGGCATTGAAGAGGATATTTTAAGAATCTTGAATGAGGACACTACTAGTCTATCACACTAAAGAAACAACAGTCCATTGTTCTGATTTGGTAGAAACATTCCTGCTCTTTAGAAGCATGAAATGTTAAGATATGAATTAACTTTGGTGGCCAGACAAAACTAAATCAGGAAGCAGAGCCTCATATATCAAGCAACTCTGGAGGTGACCTATGAGTAGAATGACACCTAAAACCATCTGCATTTAATTCAGGACAAAAAAGAACATCATCACACAGATATCAAGCAATTGCCAGTTCCAGGAGTTCAGTTAGACCTTTCCCTCCTGTACTCAGCAGAGTGTCTACAAAATTATGACAGTATTAAATTTTTTGACTGTTCTGAATTATCTTCCTAATGAATATTTAAGATGACAAATTTGAAACACACATACGCAACACATGTGCCCTTCTGGCTAACAGGGTACTTTCTTATACTCCCAGCACCACTTTTTATTTGTTTTTCTACAACATTTCCTGGGAAAAGCCAACGCAGTATATTTCTCTGGTTTGGCTCAGAGCTGCTTGTGCTTCAGACTGGGAGAGGACAGCAGTATTTAGCTCATGTGATGCCCAACAGCCTGCTGGTGCCATTGATCCTGCATCAACTGGGCCAAGATCAGCAGGAGACGAGCTCCCAGCTCAGCTTCATTAAACAAGTTTCATTAAAATGATCCTCTCCCTGACTTCAGTATGTGAAGGCTGGCATTTTGAGGTAGGCATTGCCCCTCCTTGGAAACTCTCAGGTGTGGGATTCCAGGTTTTTAATTGCTCTTGCTCAGTGTGGCCCAGAGAAAGGACTACTCTGATGTAGGTCTTCTCAGAGGACATGAACCACTTCCTCGATTTCTCAGTGTCTGGCAGAGATGTGGAACTGGATGAAAACCAACTGGCTGAATTTCAGACTAAATACAGATGGTAGTGGTGCTGGCTGGCAGTGGTAATTACATTAAAGAGTTGGCAAACCCAGTAAAGTTTTGCTCATTTGTTGAAATTAAGAGAATCAGCTGCCCCCACTGCAGACTGCCTGAAGCCTCAAGCTCCCACCAAAATGTGTGTGTGCTTGCACCATGGGCTGTGGTGGCAAGGGAGCATGTTGTACCCATCACTCTTCAGAAGCATTCAATCTCAGCAACTTCCTTGTTGGACAGGTAATGAGTGTGAATGTTAGCTCTTCTGACATTTCAGATTCATTAAAAAAGAAAAGCTGTGCTCATGTGAAGTAATTAGCAAGCCGTGGATGAGAGAGAAAGGGCACTAACTCAAGTCACAAGACATGTAGGTTTGAGGCTCTGGTCTCACAACAAAGGTAAAAGGACCAACTGCCTTTTTACAGATGTATGCTGGGCATCCCCTCTGTCAGAGAGGTTTCATTTGCATGAAGAAATGTACCTTAAAGCACTGGCTCAAACCTTGGTCTGTTGCAGACATACTGAGTGCCAAAGCTACTAAGTTAGTTATTCTCTGTAAACTCAACAAAAAATTGATCACTTATTCAGTGAAGAGACTGGGCAGCTTAAAAAGACATTTTGCAAAAAGCATCATGTTAAAATGTGAAACAACCTGGCAGATTGGGCAATCAGCTTAGAAACAGACTTGTATCCTTAGCCAGCACCACTTTTAATATACTCCAGTTTTCAGTGTTTACTGGCACAGGAGAAAATTTACTATTTTGGAGAAGTGCATAATTTCTCTTACCAGAAAGTCAATCTTGCAGCTGAGGCAAGTTTCTTAACAAAATTTTGATTGAAACTGATATGTTCCTAGGAAATCTTTCTTTGGCGGTAAATCATCATTTTCTAATAAAAAGCAGCATATCAAAGAAAAATTCCTAGCCAGATCAAATAAGAGTTTCAGTGATCCCAAATCCTCCTTTTTGCTAATCAAATGATAATATTCAGGATGTTGACCCACATGGTTATAGCTTACCTTGACCTCATGTCACCCTGTCCAAATATAGTTTAAAAGACTTCTCTGAAGTTTCAGCTGTTGGAAACTGCTTTCCATCCCACAGAACATAACAGTCTATTAAGAGCCAGTGAGGTCTATATTCTAGATTCTAATGAGTCTTTCAATACTAATGAAGTGAAAAGTAACTATGGTTAGGATCCTTAGCATTTGGAGTTTTTTCTTAAGTACATCATAAATGCTGGTTTTGGCTTGCTAAAATCGTGTGACCAAAATTTACTATATCTATTTAAATGACAGGAATAGAGATCAGAGAATAACAAGCTTTTAAAGGGATATTTTTAAATGGGGTCTTTAAGTCAATCTCTCCAGCTAGCCAGACAGGGTAACTCTGTTTTGCTAACTGAAATCAATTATTTCAGATCTTTAGAGACAGTGATGGAAGCAGAAAACAAGGACAGAAACCCTGGTCCATAATGGGAACTGCAAAACTCCTTCCAACTGAAGGTTCTTTAAAACCTGCACTGACTCCAGGAGATTTGAGATAACACAATGTTCTGAGCATCAGTTTTGTGGCTGAAAATCTCTTCTCCAGCTATTCGGAGCTCAGTGACCTTCAAGGAGTAATATAAGGCCCTCCCAATTGCACATCCTTTTTTGTGGGAGTAGGTCTGGGGTTTTTTTACAAAAAATGAAAGAGATTATTTGGTACTTTACTTGACTTCAGTATAAAATATGACCTAATGTTGATTTAAAAAAATCTCCTTTTTATGCCTAGAGAGCATGAAAAACATATTCAAGTTTTTTTTATAGAGGCATGGTAGGGTGGTGGAAAGGCTTAAAAAAAAAAAAACAATTTCTGATAAACTATAATAAAAAAAGAAACTTCATGTATTCAGCCCCCTCCTTAGGCTGTGCCAAGGGACACGGACACCACAATAGGCTGAATTACTGAGAACAAATGCAAACATTAATTAGTATCTTAATTTACTTAATTTAAGTAGCTTAATTTACTGAGCATGAATAGGAAATAAACACAAAAGGCATTTTCAAGAATTTTGAACTAAAGACAAATTGAACATCTGCTGGATTTGCATATGCCACAGAGTTACCAGGAAGGCCTTTTCACAGGAAGTCCTGCATACACAGCAGCTCTGCTAAGGTCTCAAAGATGAACCTGCCAAGTATTTACATTCCACACAGAAACATCAGCAAAAGGGATGATTCTCAGTTACTCAAGCAATCACACATAACAAGTGATTCTAATTTCTGAGCAGGTCTCTTTGTTAACCTGTAGGGTTTTCCGGAACCAAGGCAAAACGAACTTGGTTTACTGATGAAATCTAGGGCGAGTAATTTCTGGCATCTGTCTCAGGAATGTCTATGTGTACTTCAAAAGTAGGCCTGCTTACACTGACACCCATATCCCTGGCAAGGGACAGCAACAGACTCTGCTTCTACAGCCGTAAAAATCAGCACTGAATTCATAAGGGAACAATATCCAGCTGCCAGCATGCACAGCATCCTAAGAATGTCTTATTCCAACAGCACGGACATGTTCCTGCTCCTTCAGCCTGAGTACTGTTTGTCAGCAGCCAAAGGCAATGTTTGGAGACATCTGTAGACAGTAGGATCGAGGGTCATGATGGCCATTAATAACAAGGAGGCTGGGTAAAGCAAAACCACTTAAATGATGGAAGCTGAAAATATTGCTTAAATGTCTGGGTGGAGTGCTGTTCTCCTGTTTCGTCTGTTTACATCCAGCAAGTTTTGCTATATTCTGCTTTGGTGAATTACTCAGAGATGTAATAACAATTGAAAAAACACTTATTTTACAATTTCTCTACTTTTAACGAGATGTTGACAGATATAAAAAAGGACAGAGATATATGAAACTCATTTAAAGTGCATTAAATTCTACTGTAATGTTTTTATTGGCCTTCAGAAGCCTGACAAGTTGCTGAAACTCTCACTTAACAGACAGGTTGACTGATCCATCTAAATAAAATGTGAAGTTTAGACAGTAAAAACCCCATAGATTGGGCTGAGTCCTAAAATACAAATTATTAAATCTCCCAACAGTCCTAGAAAAAATTAGTATCGTTCCTTTTGGTTATGCCTTTTAAGCATAGATGCCTGGTGGGGTGGGTGGGGAAGAACAGTCTTGGGCACAAATTGGAGAGAGGTGGCACCTCTCCAGAGAGAGTAACCCCAAAAACCTACGCCGTGGGGCAGTTCAGTGCACACCAGTGCTGAAGAAGAGGGAGTGCTAAAGTTTGTCAGGCAAGAGCTGCAGTGAAGCCTCCATCGTGCGTCCCTGGTGACCAGCATGGTGGCCCCTTTCTTTCCACCTCTGTGGCCTTCTGTGCCAGGCACATCCTGTTATCCCTGATTGCAAGCCACACACATGATCACATGGTGCTACATGATTGTCAGGATTAACCTTCAGGAGTCTGTCTTTACAAAAAGAGATTTTCAGGTGGCCCATACTCTGGGCAGGACCAACACCATGACCAACCCCTCAGCCATTACTTGTCAGGCTATGTGGGGGCTCCCAGGCTGGGATAGAGGAAACACAAAATGTTTGGAATTAATTATTCTCCCAACTGTGTCTGTGTTTACAAAAGTGATGCTGAAGGATGGAAATGAAGTCTGCACTAAAGCAGCTGCATCTCTTCTGTATGAAGTGTCTGGTAATCAGCTTCCCTGCTTCCCCTCCGATGTCCCATGGCCTGGTCTTATTTTCTTCTCACAACATTGTAGCTGGACTAGTTGCTAAAAAAATCCACCACAAACCCCCAAAATAAACAGAAGGAAGGCATTCCTTTCAGGCATGAGGACTAGGGACCTGCCTGGGTGGGTGTGTGCTCCCAGCCTTCTGTGTAGCACACCCATGCTCACAGTGAGGAGTGCTTGTCTCGGACCAGCTGCCCAGAAATGGAAGATACTCTCTCTACAGAACAAGCTTGCTGTGAAAGGCACATCAAGGGAGGTTAATTCTGATTTCAGGTGACATGGAGGCCACTGTTCAGGGAAGGTGGCGGGACTCAAATCTGATGTGAGCATAACAGGCTCATGCTTATGGAGACCAGCAGCACAGAGCCTTACATTTTTCTTTCCAGAGCTAACTCATCAGTTGGAAGCTGGGCAACACTGTCCCCCTAACTCCAGAGGCTGGAGGAGATGCTGGTGCTGCTGCTTCCCACAGGGGAGCAACCTTTCAACCCTTTCAACCACTGTGCCAGGCTGATGGCCCCCCTGGCACAAACCAGCAATCCTGGTTGTTCATTCCCTCTGCTGTCATGCATTAGGAGTCTGCTCAGCAAGTACCTGAGTGGCAGATGATCTTTAATAACTCAGAAGGGCAGAGAAAAGTGCACCAGGACCAACCATGGCCAGAAAACCTGACAAGTAAGATGCCATATGCTGGTATTTGTTAGGCAACAGCCTAACATTTGCTGTTGGCAATTAGAGCAGATATGCCTTTCTTTTCACTCTGCTAACACAACCTGTTCGGAACGTGACTCCTTCCAATTTCCTGGACTCTTACTGACCAGCCCAAGTTTTTCCTAAAGGTGAGAAATACAGATCCTACTGGGCTATTTTCCTCTCAGAGGGTGCTTCTATAATATTTTATAAGTGGAGAGTGCATATAAAACATTTCTGTAACTCAGAATAGGACAGTGAGAGATAGGAAAAAAGGATAAAAGCAGACAGGTGTTATGTTTGAAACATCTGAATTTCAAATAAAAATAAGAAAAAAGGAATTATAATTAGGAGAATCAGAATAGTGACTTCTAAAAATGCTTGGTATAAGTAACCAGATAGTTTGAGCAAGGCTGAAAACCAGGAAGTAGATAAATTTAAACAATGATGAATAGTACAAAGTGCTGATCTTTACTGGCAACTAGTGAGCCCTAAAAGGCAAAGTGCACTCAGAAAACCTTTCAGAATAAAAATCAAGTATATCCCCAAACCTACTAACTGAATGGAGCATGCTACCATGCAAGGTAGACACACAAGAAAATCCCTGAATAGAAGTGTAATAGCAGAAAATAAAATTCTCTTGAAGTGCTCAACTGGTGCAGCTGTGTAATTATTAGAAACAAAGGTCAACTAAAATAAAACATGGCTGTAAGGAAATACAAAAGAATGCAAGGCGATATAAGAAAAAAAATTGTTTGAAAGATATTTGGCAACAGAAAATTTAGTGGAATAAAGACCAACTCTGGGTTAAGGATTTGAATCCATCACCAAAAGGACACTCTTGCTTCTCAAGCCACTGCACCAAAGAGCATCGGTGGAGCTCAGAAAGTGCAACTGCAAAGTTCTACCAAGTCTGGGTGACAGAGCAAAATTCTGGCTTTGGTGAATTATCAAAGCAGTTTATCATTGTTAAAATCTGCTACAGTAATGAAAAAAAAAAGTGAGGAAAAAAAAGCCAAAATGTATTTTAACTCTCCAACTCCTAAAGAGAAACTTTCAACAGAGACTACCAAAGTCACAGTACCCCTAAGGGAGGAAAGATGAAAGCTCTCAGTACACCAAAAATTTGTGAGAGACAAAACATTTTAAAGCATTTAAAAAAGGATGTGGTTAGCCTTTTCTGATGCAGAAGAGCATCCCACAGGCCCTATGAAGATCGACACTGCAAAGCAGGGCAGGTTTTGCACAGAACTATGCTGCCTTGCACTCTTACCTGTATGAATAACCTCAGAAAAAAACACAGCAATGTAATGACTGACTAATTACAATGTAACCAAATGCAATGAATTAATAGGTCTATGCAAAAAAGATTTTCCCCCAAAGGTGGCTATAAAATCATTACATCTCTTCCTTAATGACTCCTTCTGCATGTGGCCTCTGTCATACATCAAGTAATTCTTGTAACAATTAGTTTGGTATTTGCAATCTAATAATACAGGAAGCCACTGGATGTATCAAACCAATGTGTCAGGGCATATTCAGTTTTAGAAAGATTAATACAAATATTTTCCATAACCCATTTTAAATCAAGAAAATAATAATCATGTATTTTAACTTATCAAACAAATGAAATGAGAAGAATAATATTTTCTTCTTGACAACTATCTAAACTAACTTGGAAATGGGGATGCTAATTTTTACAGTGGAATTTCAAAGTTCCATTCTTCTGCTAAACTAGACTAAAAATGAGGACATCAGAGTAACCAGGTCGCTTCTTCTGTCACAAATTCCTGGACTGAGTGCATGTTTGTGAAACTGGGATATCAATACTGAGTTTTACAACCATTTTTCCAGAACTTCTTTTCCAGAAGTGAACACAAAATTAAATGCACAATTATTTACATGCAATTTCACAAACACTTTCCAGTGTCGCAGTATTTAGAATTAGTTCAAATGGCTCTGAATTACAGGTCAACTTCAGGTCTTGGATTAGGGCCCAGCCCATAAAGCCGATTAGTGTCCAAACAAAAGAGTACAACCATATCTGTAAATCCATGTCACGTGGAGTTTATTAAAATCCAACTGATCAGTAGCACTGAAGCATTTATATATTTTAAACAGCGGCTATTTTCTTAAGGTTAAAGAAAGAAAAGCATACCAACTGATTTGCTTGGCAGTGCTGGGTTTATGTGCTTTGTAAATTCAGAGTACAAACGCAGGTAAAGAAGTCGATCATGTTATACTGACCACATTCTGCAGTGAATGGTAAAAATAGTGAGAAGGAAAATTGGAGAAAAGATGTAGTTCCTTCAAGTCTTCCTTTTTTTCTCAGGGGAAAAAAAAACCAAAGAAAACAAAACCAAAACCTTTCAGCTGAAGAGATCTGAGTTATACTAATGTCAAACAGAAAACGTAAACCACATTTTTTAGGCTCAAAATAAAAACCTAGACAGTATATCAGCTCAACAACATTCTACTTCAAAAAGTATGTATCAGACTAAAGAAACCTCATATGCAAAACTAAGACCTGATCACCAAATATGTACTTATTTTACCTTTGTCTCTGTTCTTCTCCTTTCCTAAAGAGTCCAGTTTCTTTCTTAATGACTTCTTCCTCTTTTGTCCATCTGCAAGAGGCAAAAAAAAGAAGAAAACAAAAAAAGGAAGTAAGTGAAGAGAAGTAACCCTGAACAAACTGCTGCACAAGCTGTAGGAACATGTAATGAGTTGGTCACAGCACCGGGGATCAGGAAGGGTGTGAGACACATTTCACAAAAGCTGGGACTGTCACAGTCCTCTGGCCCAAAGGAGTGTGGCTTTGCTCACCCAAAGGCTGTACTGGGGAACACAAATGTATCCCCTGAATGCTGCTGGTCACTGTAGAGTTAACAATGGAGGTTTTTTGCTGGATGCTCTTGATAGCAAAGCACCATATAAACCTAAAAGGTACTGGATAGCCTTCATCCATGGTCACAAGACTGTGATTCAGGTGTGGAACTAAAGGTGGCATTTGGAAAGGGAGGATTACTAACATCCAGGACAAAGCTCTGCATACCAGCCATACCAGTTGGGTGATAGCTGACCACCTTCACATGATCCACCTGATCTGAACTCATGCTGGGAGCTGGCACCGTAGTACAGCATGTCCAGATTGGTTCAAATGGATTAGAGCCTCAGAGAAATTTTTGTTCTGACAACCGATACATTGCTGAAGTTTTTACTTAGGTATTAAGGACCAATGGTTTTAAGCAATATCAGAGACAGGTTGGTTCTTGAAACAATTACATCAAAAGGCTGGCTATCGTTATTTCCTTCAGCAGCATCTTTTATAATGAAAAGTCAACAAAACAGAATTTTATTTATTAGGTCTCAACAAATACCAGGATTAAGTCAGGGGCCTGCTTTAACTTGTACATTTGGAATTTTTTAAGCTCCAAAGCAATATAAAAGGTCTACCACAGGGTCTATGCTAACATAGACACTGCTCTGGATAAAGTTTAATGAACATGTACCTTTTCCCTTACTGTTTTGTAATATGGCAAAAACTCAAAAATGAGCACACCATATCCATTTCACTTTTAGGGCAAGAGAATCACCAAGTAGTCTGTCTCAACACATTTTTCTCATTGTGTAAGCCAGTGTCTTAAGTGGTCTTTTATTGCAAGGAACATACCACAAAAGAGTGAAGTGGATCTTTGTTAATGAACTGTCATCTTTGCAATTAGGGGTCATGAGAGAAAACAAGCTATTTCTCCATACTTTTCCCTCAAATTCTACTGAAAACCAAGTCCAGAACATTACCTGATAGACTGTTTAACAAATTCTGACTTCTTAATAGCCAATTAATATCCTTTTATTTTAAAAGTAACATTTCTTTTTACTTTTTATAATGGTGGTCGAACCAATTCCACTTGTACTCTGCAGTTATTTCCAGGATATCAGAGAATGGTTAGGGTTGGAAGGGACCTCTACTCCCTTCCTAGGAGATCATCTAATCCAACCACCCCCCCAGTGCAGGGTCACCTGGAGCTGGTGACACAGGAATTTGTGCAGGTGGGTTTGGAATGTCTCCAGAGAATGAGACTCCACAACCTTCCTGGGCAACCTGTTCCAGTGCTCTGACCTCCTCAGTGTAAAGAAGTTCTTCGTCATGTTGAGGTAAAAATGCTTGTGGTTTAGTTTATGGCCATTGCTCTTTGTCCTGTTGCTGGGCACCACTGCGAAGATGGGGTGCCATCCTCTTGGCACCCATCTTTGGGATATTTATATGGACTGATGAGATCTCCTCTCAGTCTTCTCAAGTCTAAACAGGCCCAGGTCCCTCAGTCTCTCCTCATAAGAGAGGTGCTCCAGACCCCAAATCATCTTTGTAGGCATTTGCTGGACCCTCACCAGTAGCAGATTGTCTCGCTTGTGCTGAGGAGCCCGCAACTGGACACAGCACTCTGGATGTGGCCTTACTGAGGGTGAGTAGATGGGCAGGATCACCTCCCTTGATCTGCTGGCAAAGCTCTTCCTGATGCACCCCAGGATACCAGCAGCCCTCCTGGATGGAAGGGTTCCCAGCACCCACAACTCGGACATTCAGTTCCTGTCTCGAGGTACAATGGCCAAGTGCTGGTTATTTGAACTCCCCTTTCCCCACACCTGCTCTGGTAAGAATTCATCTCTCTGAAATAAGGCTGACTAGATGGGTAAGGTATTCTGGGTGAGAGTTCAGCAGTATAATGGTGGTAATTCATTGCCTGATATGGTCTATGATTAGATTTTCCTTTTTTCTTAGGCACATGACAAGGCTATAAATCAAAGTCATAATCTGATTGATGAAAAGCCCAGACCTTTCACACCTTCTGACATTCCCTGTTGTTAAGATTGAGTTTTTAAGAGAAATTCTTTCACCTCTTGGCAATATGAATAGTTGGTAGACTGCTTACATACACCTGACAGTACAGCTTGTTTTTATAAGGTTCCCTACTACCTTTGTGCTCTGGCTTTATACCTATAAAATGATTTTCAAATTATTTTCTATGTTTTAAATTCAAATTACTGCTTCACAGACTCTTTTTGATAGATGATTCATATTTCTTTGGAGTCACAGAGCCGTATTCTCCAAAAACCCATTTATTGATATTCTGACATCACACTGAAGTCTACTGAGACATTAAAAAATGAGAGAATAAAAATTTGATGTAAAATGCAGTGTTTTGCTATGATCATTTACATTTACAGTTTACCCCATGGCTAGAGAAAAAGGGTTACATATGAAAATAAGGCTGAGAAGAATCTCAGTAAAAAGCTAAAACTCAGAAGATCTGCCAAGAGAACTGAAGTCAGTTTAAGTTCTCATCCTCCCCAAAAAAGACATGATAAATTACAGTCCATATGCTGTACATATAAATATGTTTTCAAAAGACTGTTAATACAGGGCACATCAGGCATGAACATTGCTGAAATACTCATAATGTGTTTAAAGACTTCTGCAACTCCAGCAGTTTTGCATATTAAATGAACCCCATTCACAATAGCAATGCTTAGTACTTATTAGCTGTAGTTTGGTTTTGAAAATATAATTAATATCCAAAACATTATTGAGAAACAGGCGAAGCATCATTACCCGTGCTTAATACCTACTGTATGCTTTTAAATTAATTAGCAAATACTTATGCAAAATAGTATTGTATCAGCTTGAAGTGCTATTAGGTACGGATGGATTGTTATTTTTAATTTCCACTTTGGAAAAGTCTAAACCACATAGTGATAAAAGCTGTTGGGTTGCTACCCAGCCTTTTGTGTCAATAAATAGTCAATTTATGTCTTCTTACTGTAGATCAACAATACACTGCTCCTTCAGACTCCACTCAAGAACATTAGCAAGACTAGAGAAGCACTCAAATGACAACTGCTGCATTTTTTTTCCTTTGCTAACCCATTCTGTTTTTCCTGAAGGACACCTGTGCAGGCAGCTGTGCAGATCAGTTTGTTTTTCAGAAATGGACTTGATAAGTTCAGTACTTACTAATTTATATGTTTGCTGCATTTTTCACTGCAATGCATACATCATTCCCATGGCATCTATTTATTAAGACTAGCACAATGAATATTTAAAAGACCAAGAGTCTGGAATCAAACTCCTGAGTGCACATTAAATTGCTATGTGACCTGTTTTTCCAAAGTGGTGAGCACTTCCAGGTTCCTTTAATGCCAAAAAGACTTTTCCATTTGAAAAATTAGGTCATTTCTTTAGGATTCTTCCAGTGAACCACACAGCCTACAGAATACAAGATTATTTGTACTGGTCTACTGACTTTTGACAAGAATTGAACAATCTGATTTCTGAGATTATCAAAACTTAAATATTTCAGGTTAAAGTTGAAATTCACCTGCAGTGTCATCACTAGCACCGTTTTTTTAGCATTTATACTTTCAAATACCAGATTTTCTACAGACATTTGAGGGCTTAGATTCCTCTCTAAGTGAGACCATGGTTCTACAAACTATGCACTAAGAAGTCGTTTTCACACTGAGGATATATAAACTTCAGCTTTAAGAGTTAAAACATGAAAAGAAAGAGAACTTTGTAAGTTTTTTAAAATTATTGTTCTGTTGCTTTGCACAAGACTACCTACCAACTACCTACCTTCTATGACTGAAACAAGGGAGTGCAGGCTGAATCCTGTTACTATTTACTTCCAGTACTTCTTTATTCTATTTATATTTATGGAAATGAACAAGTATATTTAGTAGGCAGAAATGTTGCTCAGCATAAGCTAAAGCATCACAAATTAGGTATAGGGAATTAGCTCAGAATTATACAGTTAGTGGCACACAAAGTTAATAGGAAGTCTTTGCCAACAGTTTCAGATTATGTCACTTAATAGTCAATATCCTGTGAAACCCTAATCCAATGTGCTTTTACTAACTAATAAATTATGCAGTAAAAAAGTACAACAGTGCCCAAGCTTTGTACATAATTTCTAGGACAATATTACAGTATTAGCCTTCACATAATGAAAAACAATACCCTCTCAAATATGCTTGAAGTGAATCTATAATAAAAATGGGATTCTTCAGCACTTCGCTTATACATGGGCTGGTGGATTATCTATAAGAATGATATTCCTTTAATGTTACTTACATTCAAGGACACCTTTTATTATTCAAAAAACGTAATTAATAAATTCATACAAATCTTTTAAACTAATTTAACTCAGTGGGCTTTTGACATAAGAGATGATGTGCTGCTGACAGGGTTATAGAACAAAGAGAACTTCCCTCCCCATTTATTGGCAAGTTCCTTTGCTTAAGAGAGATAAGTTTCTCATCTGTTTAGGGAAGAATGTTTGTCAAGTTACACAATTAAGGCTTATTTTCACACAGTATAAAAAGAGAACATTGATTACTATCAGACCCATAGCTCAATTATCAAAACAGAAATGGATTAAAAGGTTGATATTGTGAGATTTCTAAACTACTTCTTCATAGTAATTCTAATTCTATTCATGGCCATTTTTCTTAATAACCACTAGTAACTGGATCTAACAGCACTTTAAAAAAATAAAATATATTTTCTAAGACTGCAATCAATTCTGTCTTGAAAATTATTACCAATGGCACCACAAAGCACAAAGTTAGGCCTCTCTTGAGCACTCATTGGTTCACTTCACTCATCCAGAGCAACTAATTTCCCAAGTGCCAGTCTCCCACAGCCAGCCTGTGTGTTAAATGTCAAGCTGCAGTCTCTCTGCTCTGTGCAAGACTGCAAGTAATTGAGAGTGTCAATCAGAAAACACTGCTAAATTCTGTTGACAGAGCACAATAAAGGCAAGACTACACCTCATTCATTACAGTTGCACAGTGTTTGTGGTTGCAGCAGCTGCTTCTTTGGGTCACTATATAAAGCAAATTTACTTCTGAATATGCACTTGGGGCTGCTCTGCTGAAGAAGAGGGTGCTGGTTTTACTTAGCCATTTCTGTGACTATAAATGTCCATCTTGAAATATTTATTTTTAAAGACTTGTAGAAATGCCCTGTCCCCATGCAGTAACTTCCAAAGCACTGCCAGCTGCAACACAGATGAAAGATAAAATTCAACCAAAGAAACAGGATTTTGGCACATAAAGAATTATGAAAAGGGGAAGGCTGAGCCTTCAGGTATTTCTTATCACACTCATCCTTTGCCTCAGCCATACACACACAAGACCTCCATCAGTGATGCAGATTACTATATTTATTCAGAAGCCTTGGACTATTGTCCCATTTTTCCTTATGGTCTATGTTCCACGCTTTATTTCACTTTGACTTAAATCAGCATTTCTTTGTGCTTGTCAGCCAGCAGCTGATGGAAGAAAAGCCATCATCATTCAAGAATATCCCACAGCTGCAGTCATGATCTTCCAGGTGACATCTGGCTCAGAGATGCTCACCTCAGCCCACAGCAGAGGTTCAGGCTCTCACCAAAGGCACCACACACAAAACAGAGGCAGCTTTCCTCTAACATGTTGCTTCCTCTGATGCAGCAAACAAGCTTCAGCATTCCTCTCTCTGAGACATTCCTGAAGACTGTGCATATGGCAGAAGAAACAGCAGGAAAAGGGCAGACCTGAAGTCAAAGCCAGTTTTTCAGGAGAAGGGACATCCCTCCTCCTGTAGGGCTGTGCACAGGGGGACAGGGCTGGAGCACCGCAGCCCTCTGGGCAGGGACACCCCTGACCCAAACCCTTCTCAGGGCATCTGTGAGAAACCAGGAGAGCCGTGGGGAAAGTCGACTGTGCAGGAAACGATGTTCTCAGCAACACACAGTGCATACAGTACAACCTCAAGAGAAAGCCCACAGCCAGCAGACAAAAGTGTGCTTTTAATTCACCTCTTCCACATCCCAGCAGGCTCTCTGGTAACCTGTGGTTAGTGCATCTTCTTTAGACCTAGGCTTCAGTGCCTCCAGGCTCAGGCACTACTAATTGCTAAAATGAAACACAGACGAATTACAAAGTCCAGCTCTGCAGGTTTAAGTGCTTCAGCTGCTGGAAGTTTAAAAGCTGCACTATGCACAATTTCTCTACTCTTGAACAGTAAGAATTTGGTGACACTGGTAGACAAATAAATTATTTATCTAGGAAATAATCATAAGTTTCCATGGAACTTGTCTAAAAGGCAAAAGTGATGGAAATCTCACCTACTTCAAAAGAAAGCTCCGTCCTTACAGGAACTACAGTTTTATTAATCAAATAATAGTTCACAATAACCTCCTGTGGTTCTGAAACACATTTTTAAAAAAACCCAAACAACCAAGCCTACATAATTTGCTTGCCAGGTACTAATAAAAATTTTTATACACATCTGTTGATACTGAGCAGCTATTCTGAAGGCAAAGGTGATATATCAATTTATACTATCTGAGCATATTACCCGTAGACTGCCTGTCTTTTAGGAAAACAAATCCGAAAAGTGTAATTCCAAACTAGACTCAAATCTAGAAAAATGCACTATTTCTAGTGAAACTATTTGCAAGGCCTATTTCCTTCAGAAAGAGCCATGACCCAACTTGCTGAACAAAAAATGCTCTTGGAAAATATAGACTATAACGGCAGTGACATAGGTATTAACTCTCCTTCACAAAAAAACCCACAAACAAACAAAATCAAAAAACAACCAAACAGAAAATCAAACAAAAACCCAAGACCACCACCACCACAACCAACAAAACAACAACTTACTTTGGTACTGCTCTAATTCAGATACTACTCAACTCCTGTGGCTAGAGGAACCATAAGAAAACATGAAATTTCCACTCCATTTGCCTGCCTGTTCCCTGGTGCATTTAAGGACTTAATTAGTTTTCAAGTTTATATGTTATAAAGAAATAACTACCTTTGTATTTTCAAATATGTTCTTCCATGATTCTCTGTCATGAAGAGACTTGCATTAGAGACTGGTGGGCAAATGCAGGTGCAACGTATTTTAAGGATGAGAACCAAACCTAGGTTGATAGGGAATATGGGATTTGAGCTCTGGAGTGAGGTCAGGGCTCCTGAAGCCACAGCCAGAGGGAGGGGGATGTCAGAGCCCACCCATGCAAGGAGAAGAGCTGGGAAGGAGCAGCTTCCCAGGCCTGCCCAGGCCACTGCACTCCTGCTGTGCAGGAAACTGCAGGTCTTACAGATGAACACAGCACAGCTGCACCAAAAGAAACACTTCAGCAAGTACAAAGTGGATGCCTGCCTTGTTTGTGCAAGCTGTGTATAAATATCCTTAAAACAACAGAATTTTTAATAGTTGCAGAATTTTTTGAACCACCACAGCAAAACCAAGAATAAAGTTTCCTATCTTTCCTTTTGATTTTATTTTTGTTTGTTTAAGGTATTCTTTAATCTTTTTGCATTTGGACTATTGACTAGAAGTAACTGTGTTGGAGAAGTCAGGAAAAAAAACCCTCTTCAGTTATTCTGACATCACTGTAATGAAAACATAAACATTTTTTTGCCATTTAAATATTTTTTAACTTTTACGTTTAAGATGGCTGCATTACACAAGCTCTGAGGAACAAGATATTCAGTGAGTTTTAGAATGCAAACACTAAATTGTAATTTTTTGGGAGCTGATTTGTTAAATCTTTAGCTGGACCCCAGGAAAAAACTAATTTTGACATGAAAGTACAGTTGCTCAAGTACTTTCCTATGCCAGAATGAGGGAAATGGCTGCTGCCATACATAGAAGGGATGATGGAAGTAACTCAAAAAAACCCATGCAAAACTATCTGGCAGCCTTTATAGGATTATGAAGGAAAGGTCAAATGCCCTTGTATGTGGCTGTTAGTGGAAAGCAGCAAGAAGCAGGCGAAGTCCTGGAAAGGGAAAACAGATACACACTGCCAGGTCTGACAGCATAAACACACTCAGATTCTCAGCTCATACACAGCTCTGCTCGCTTCAGTACCTACCTTAGCACAGCATTTCCCATGTCACAAGAAATCCCAAGTCACAGTAATCTAACAAAATAATATCAAAACCCCATCCCCCACCCCCCAACAAAACCCTTAAAAAAACAGCCAGAGAGAATGGTCCAGGTCTTTTGATGGAGCACATGCCTTGTGTCAATAATGGAAGTAAAAAATGTGTCTAGGCACATGGAAATTAGAGGGAACCGCTCCTTCTAGGCTTCAGGGTGTATTTGCTACATTGCCACTGATGACAGGATTCATGAAACAGTAATGTCAAGTAGCAGGTGCAAGACAAAATATAGACACTACTTTTTCACATTATAGCAGTACCCACAGTGTGACAGGAGTTTCCCTAATCTCCAAAGATAGGACAGTTTCTGACTTAAATAGCCTGTGATACATCAGGGACCTTGCTGCTGCCCTTCTCTCTAAGCTGGAGACACTCAGAAACTGCAATGATGGGCAGAGGTTTGAAAGCTTTGAGAAAGACTGAATTACACCCCCTTCTTGGAGTGTTTTCGTAACTCAGAAAAACTGTCAACACTAAAACTGGTCAAAAAAAAACCACTTCAAAAATTATCTACACTAATATATGAAAACAACTACAGTTATTGAAAATATTTTAGCTGTACTGAAAAAAAAAATTCAAAACACCAAATGCAAACCAAACAGGAGCCTTGATGCTATAGTGTGAGATAGAAAAATACAAATAGGAGCTCTAAAACTGCTTCCAGTTCACTGGGGAAGCGGGGTGTGGGAGTGGGGGGATTGACTGTCTCCTGGCTTCAACTACTTAAATAAAAACTAATTTTATAATGTGGAGGGGAGATAGTAGTTTTATGCTATTGCTAGTCAAAATGACTCTGGATTTCATAAGGAGAGTTACCTTCAATCCCAACACTACAGGGTGAGCCAGGGCCAGAACAGATCTAATCACCAGCATGTAGCTGGCCTTGGATTTATTGTTATCAATAAAGTCACTTGCACACCTGTACTGGCAGGAGAAGAAGCAGCCAAGTTTCTTTATATCTCAGATCTTCCCCCCTGCATTGCTTTTGGTGTGAGCATGAGCTGAGCTCTTCGAAGGAAGAGGAATTTCCTCTAACCCTCTGGAATTTAGGAGACCAGACAGTGGTCACAGAGATGGTTCAGGGCCCCCAGGTCTCCACTGTCTTCTGAGCATTGCCTTCTTGTTATGACTCCTTTGTGTAAGTCTGTCCTCTCACCTTAAAGAAGAAGCCACAGAAGAAAATACAACAGCTTTCATAACTTACTCTCTCTGGGACTAATTAAACTAGACCACAGTAATCCTGCTCAGAGCTGTGATGAAGAAATTAAGTGAGAGAGGAGCTCTCAGTGCATGGAAGTAAAATCATGGTGCAGCAGGTCTCTCACTGGACAGTTTGGTGGCTCAAATAACTGAGCTGTTATCCCTCTGAAAAATGACCAACGGATCTTACTTCTAATAATGTCTCTTTGTAGTAATTACCTGTCCTTTGTATCATCAATCATAACAGAAACAGGTGTTGAAAATGTAAACCACACAGAAAAAAGACAAGGAGCTCTGCAGAGAACACTCGGGTTGACTTCCTGCACAGAAATAGAGTCACATGGACATCTGTCTAATCTATTCTTAAAAACCTTCTGCAGGAGATTACATCTCCATTAAATCTCAAGGCAGCCTTTTCAGTGTGAAAGCCTAATACAAAGATATATATAGTACCACAGCTCTGATAAAATAAATCTATCTGGAGTCACTTTATCTTTCCTAATCAGTATCTAGAGACATTACGCTTCTGGCACCAACCACAACTGCACTTAAATCATGCCTGTGGAAAAACTAGAGAAAATTTTTCCACCTAAGGCAGGAAAAAATCATCAGGAATATTCCCTAATGCACTTCTGAAAGGAGCAACAAACACAAGATAATAGAAATAAGTCTGACTTTCAACTGAAATTTTTGAAGAAGCATACTGGAAGAATACATGTTATACTGGTGTTCCATGTTGGCAAAGCTCTGCCAAAGGCAAACAGGACACGGAAACTAGTAGGCTGCAATGTCAGTATTTTTAATAAAGGTTCAAAAGCTTTTTCCTTGGCATATATTTATTGGTATTTATTCTTTGGCTTTGAACCACAATAAAGCACAAATTTTTAAGTCACTATAGAATCACCAGACATGTACATTTGATTATTGGCAGAAACAGGACAGCCTAGAGGGGCATTCAGAATCAACGGGTAAGTACTACATGAAGTGTTAAAGACAGATTTGGCAGAACACAACCAAGAATGTCTCTGTTACACTAGTGTTCTCTCAAAGATTTAGGGAAAAAAATGAAGTACATTTAATTTTGCAAAGTGGTTTTAGAACCTCTTGATGTATATTTTGCTTCCCAACACTGATTCTCTCTACCACATGTCTCACCTTTTGAATATGAACAATGGTTATGATCAATGCTTTAAAATAAAAGATTTTCATGATTGGCACTAATACAGACAAAATGCCAAATATATTTATGTCTACTTCAAGTCAATAGCTATTTCAAGTGTACTACATTAGATAGGATTTTTTTTTTTGGTCTCAGAAGGTAATTTTAAATTCTATGAGACATAACATCAAATATACGTTGCATATATAACATCAAATGCATGTCGCAGCAGCCTCTGGATCTGACTTTTCAAAAGCAGTACCCTGAATAAACAACAGACAGCATCTAAATAAGCCACTGCCCTAGTAATGAAAAACACTGGTCATGATTCCACCTTCTCTAACTTTTCATGATATTTTTATATGGAAACACGGCTTGTACTATTCCCTTATTTACCTTAGGAATTTAAGCAAGATCTCTTTCCTTCACTGTGAAGGGAACTGAAAGACTCCTGCCTGCCAGCACTCCTGCCCAATGAGCTCCCCAGCTAAGTACTCCTTCAATGTCCATCCCTGTCCTCATTCCTTTCCTCTCACTCCACCAAATACACACACACAATAGGTAGGTTCTCGGAAGTTACACAAATCTTTATTTTAAATGTGCTAAGTTATAAGCTAATTTTGTCATATTTACATTATCAGTGCCATTGATTTCCCCATGAAGCCTACAGCATTTTCCACTTCTGTTCTGTGTTCATACAGCACAATGAAAATGCAAGCTGCTTCTCCATCAAAGATCCTAGCTATTTACAAAATACTATTTAGTAAAAAGACAAGCTTTTTTTGTTTTTAGTGAGTTTTGTAATGAGTAAAACCTTTTCCTTTTAAATCTATTAGCTTGCCTCTAACTGACAGAATAACAAAGTTGAATAAAGTTTTCCTGTTTTAAACAGACACGTAAAACCTGCTATGTGATACAAGAAAATCTCAGAAATCAACTTGATGAGCACAGCATAGTCTTTTATTGAAAAACTGCCTCACAGCAAAAATTATAAAAAGGAACATCCCTCTTTCTTAAGTTTTGAAGATAATAAATTATTTTCCCTATTACAATGTTAGAAAAATTATATTCTTGCAAGCTTGATGTATTTCCATGTTGTTCTTTTCTCAACAGTGGCAAAAAAAAAAAAAAGTAAATTGGAAATAAAAAATCCCAACGAAAAATTTCTGCAAATTTCCTTACTGGGAGAGAAAAAATTGGAAAAGTTTTTTTTTCTTATTTTCTTATGTCTCGGTCTGGAAAAACTCCTGTCACCTTCACTTTGATAAATGCCTGTGTAGCATAGTTCAAGTCTGTGTCTCAACCTCTACCCTGCAGCAGCTGGGACTTCTCCTAGCTTAAAACATTAATTGATTTTTTTTTTTTTACCCCCGGCTGAGAGATATTTGGGTTTGTTTTCTCAGGATGAAAAAAAGAATCCTTGGAAAAATACATTTTTCTATGAAATATTTGAATTGGAGGGCCCAGGTGGGAAGTTTCAGTCTGAAAATCAGCAAGTTAAACAGTTTTTATCTCTGACCAGTCTCTCTGATACAGCATATCCAAGATTAACTAATGGAGCATAAAGGAGGAGAATTTATCTCAGCCTTACTTGTCTTAAATATAATCTTCATAAACTCTACTACGTTGAAAGAAAATCCATGGACTCGTAAGCTCATGCCAGAGGCAGCATTTATATGAGAAGAATCAGCAGAGGTTGGAATTAAGAGGGGTGGTAATAAGCCTCTTCACTTAGAAGATACCCTGACGCCAGTTCAAAAGCAGCCACTCCCTAAGCCTCTAACTCCACAATGTATATGCTACAGTTTACTTAGATGTTTTCCACTGCCACAACAGCTATCATGTATGCAACATGGTCAGTGATTAAAAACAATGAGCAGTTTGGAGCCCTCACAAAAATGCAAGCCCAGATAAAAATCATAGTCACTCTCAGTGTTAAGGAAAATGAATAATGAAATATAATGGCGAGTAATGTAAGCAAAAAACAGATTGAAAGAAGTATGCTCTGCCAAAATAAACAAGAAGCATAGAATTGTGTAACTCTTAATTCCCATTTCTATTCAGAGCTTAACTGGAATGTACTGGGGGCAAAGTACACAAATGAATGGTAAAAATTCAAAGCCCAGCTATGTTTTCATTCATTTCAGAGACAGGGTTGTCGCAGCTCTCAGTCTGTAATCACACACTTATCCAGCCCTGCTTCTTCAAACTCACCTTACTAAAACAATATGTACAGGAGACCAATGCTCCCTTCATGTGAGCAGATGCACAGTGTCACATGTCACAAAGCTCACATGCAAAAACATATACCAGCACATGTTCAAGCAGCATCAGCTTCCCTTAAAATGACTTGCCTTAAATGACTGGGACTGCATTTAGGCTTCTAAACCTATCCTTACATCCTATTCATTACAAGTAAACAAATGACCTGAGAAACCAGATTTGGCAGTAAAGTTAAGAATTACTTTCTCTCTCCCAACACATCACAGAATCGAAGAATCATCAAAGTTTGGAAGAGACATTCAAGATCATCCAGTCCAACTGTAAACACAGCATCAGCATAATCACCACTAAACCACACAGAACTCCAAATGATCTCCTCATTTATTCTTGC
Organism: Peucedramus taeniatus; assembly: GCA_013400575.1. Lineage (NCBI taxonomy): Eukaryota > Metazoa > Chordata > Aves > Passeriformes > Fringillidae > Peucedramus > Peucedramus taeniatus. The sequence goes on from WBNO01013561.1 coordinate 228,005, forward strand.
TCTCCACAAACCCTCCAGCCCCACTGCAAAGCTGAGAAGACAACATCCTGTTGGGAACTGGCAAGAACACAAGAAGTCATTTTCTCTTCTTGAATAAAGAGAAGACCCGAATGTGATCCCCGAGTCCCAAATCCTATCCAAGCCCCTTCACCAACAGGTTCCCATCACAACTTCAAAACCCAGGCAGATGCTCTAGGAGTTGAATAAGGGTTGAAGCCCTAATTCCCCATTTGCTCAACTCCTAGTAGTTCCTATCCCTGCTTCCAAACACAGAGTCAGTGAAGTGGGACAGGACTGTGAAGAGAGTCATTATAAACATGAGATATTTAGGAAACTGATCCAATCAAATCTCATCCAACAACCTCTCGGCTGAAGAGATACCTGGAGCAATGAACAGAAGAAAAATAGCTCCTCTGCTGCTCTGATCCCAGTTTTACTCTGCAGAAGCCATCTAACTTGAGTTAGCATTTACTTGTGAAGACCTTCTGTAAAAGGTTCATTTTTCTCACTACTTGTGTGCAAGAACATACACAGAATCGTAATGTCACCAAAAAGCACACCTGAAGTGAGTTTCATCACCATTTTTTTTCTCCTATTTTAAAGAGAATATTGACGTCCCTGAAAAGAGAAAAACACACTATACTGTAAACATGAACTGCAAAGAAGCATCAGCAGAATGGTACTGTTGTGACATTCAGGATGTCAGCAAACTAAAAATCTTCCACAGAGTAATTGCATTGGTAAAGAAACTGTGTAATGCCTTGCCTGGAAATTACATCCTCTTGCAACTTAACACATTAACCAACACAAGATTCTTTGTCTAGTTTCTGGTGGCAAATGGGGGAATGGGGAAGCAAAAAAGGAGTTGATTACAGAATTTGAAGATAAAAGGCAGGAAAGCAAGACAAGAAACAAATGTGAAAACATCTCATAATATATGTAATACTAGTACCTCTTGATCAACTTGAATTAATTCATATTACCACCTTTAGTCCAATTGTAACATATTTTAAATTACAAGCTGGTTAAAGAAATTCCTGTGGGAGGTGATCCCTTCTCTGTGACCACAGGATATTTTACTAGGAGATATCAGTAATGTTCTTCATTAACGGTAATGACTACAATACAGTGAAGGAGAGGGGTTACATATGAGGTATCACAGTCTATGCATTCCTACACAAGTGTGGGAATAGCCAGATGAGCCCTGGAAGAGGTAAACTGCACTAGTTGTGACCAAGGGACCTTCTGAGCATGGGAGGACTGAAGCATTATGAAGAAGCAACCAGTAACAGCATGTCTATGGTTATAAAGATAAGGCAGAGGCATTTGTACACTGGCTTGACCTCTGTGCAAGCACGTTTGGCACAAACACTTGTTAGCCAAGAACAATGAATTTTTACTTCTCACCATACCTATGCCAGTAAATGTAACTATTCAAATGCCTGCAGGAAGCAAATGCCCAGCAGGCACATGTATGTTCTAATGTAATTCTCTAGCAAGTTTTGAAAAGCAGCCAAAGAACCACAAAGAAGTCCAACTCCATACACAGCTTTCTAAATTTTCTAATACATAAATAGTTCCACTTGCCTCTACTCATGAATATTTTCGTATGGCATTCTCTGAAGGAGAAGAGAGTTGTAGAGTACATCTTTCATTTTTCAGGATCTCTTCAGACCTACAGAGCTCCTCTAGCTCACTCAGACAGTCCTAGTTCTACATCTCACTATTGTAGGCTTGTTTTTTTTTAAACAGAGAATGTTTAACAGTTTGTTTTTAAATTGAGTCTGGTCTTAACTTGATGACTGTGATGGAATTTTATTTTATTTCCATTCTTCCATGCCCAAAATGCCCAAGCCAGGTTTACACGGATGAAACTTGAAATTCCCAGTTTACGCATGATGTTTGACTGTGATGATTAACTGGATGGCTGCCTGTAAATTCTTGTCATAAATTTTCATTACACACATTTAAAAATTATAGGAACATGAAGTGAACTTCAGATTGTCTCTGCAAAGGGCCTAAACCAATCTGTAATAATTTCAGAATATGGTAGCTCCTTATTCTCCTACCAAAGTACCAGCACAGATGTAGCATGATGGATTGACAGAGTGATTATTATATATACCCACTTCAAAATATTATTTATTTCTGTTATCAAAACTGCTGCCAAGCTTTGAAACAGGATGGACAGGTAAATACTAAATGTACCTCAATTCCAGCTATTACCTTCACTTCCTTCAATAGATGATATTACAACATTTTAATATTCAATTGTACTGGCTATTCCTTTGTGATGTATACGTTAAAACACAGAAAATTTCATGATCTGGTCATTCGAAGCAAGAATGCAGATGTGAAATTATTTGCCTCTTATTAATAATTTCACTGGTACATCCAAATTGGAGCACAGAACTGAAGAGCCAATTTAATTCTCATTCAAACTGAGCCAAGAAATACATGAAATGATGGGGCCAGCAGTAGAGATGAAACAGTAGCCTGGAGTTCCTGACTTTTTGAAATGCCTTCTATTTTTAAATGTTTAACAAAAATTTATATTCTTATTTAGTTTCTATGCTTACAATTACATTTTTCAGACTCAGTATATCTAAAACTAATTTATTTTTTTATATTTACCCATGTATATCCATGCTGGGAAAATAAAAATAGTTCTTGTGTATGATTCAAACTTGAACGACTCCCCAAATATTTGGCCTTTCATGGCAGTCCCAGCAGGAAACAGCAAGCAGAACACAAAAGCAATATTCACTCTTCAAAGCTCAACGTTTATGAACATGGCTCAATGTCCAGATGGAGACTGGTGACAAGTGGTGTTCCTCAGGGGTCCATACTGGCACCACCACAATGTGGTATCTCCATCAGTGACACTGAGTACAGCCTCAGCAAATCTACCGACGACGGAGAACTGAGTGGTGTGGTTGCCACACCAGAGGGATGGGTCACATCCAGAGGGACCTGGACAAGCTTGAGAACTGGGCCCAGGGAAACCTCATGAGGTCCTGCATCTGGACAGCTCCTGGCATCCACACAGGATGGAGGTGAATGGATTCAGAGCAGCCCTGCTGAGAAGGAACTGGGTGTGCTGGTGGATAAGAGGCTGGACATGAGCCAGCAATGGGCCTTTGTAGCCCAGAAAACCAAACATGTCCTACATCCAAAGCAGCGTGGCCAGCAGGACCCCTCTGCTCCACTCTGCTGAGACCCCACCTGCAGTGCTGCATACGATTTTGGGATCCTCAGCACAGGAAGGACATGGACCTGTTAGAGCAGGTCTAGAGGAGGGTCACAAGAATCATCAGAGGGATGGAGCATCTCTCCTACAAAAACAGGCTGACAGAGTTGGGATTGCTCAGCTCAGAGAAAGAAGACTCGAGAAATCTCAGTGTAGGCTTTTAGTAATGAAAGGAGGACTAAAAGAAAGATGGGAACAGTCTTTTTAGTAGGGTGTGTCGCAACAAGAAAAGGGGCAATGGTTTTAGAACAAAAGAGGGTAGATTTAGAGTAGGTGTAAAAAAGATATTTTACAGTGAAGGTGATGAGACATTGCAACAGGTTGCCCAGATTGGTGGTAGATACCCAATTCCTGAAAACATTCAAGGCCAGGTTGGATGAGACTCTGAGCAACTTCATCTAGTTGAAGTTGTCCCTGCTTATTGCAGGGGGTTGGACTAGATGACCTTTAAAGTCTCCACCAAACTAAGCTATTCTATGAATGTGTATACTCGATTGTGTTGGATGATATTACCACACATCCATCCACATATGTAGAACCTCTATATGTGTATTTTCACCTCCCTCAGGAAAAGCCATTGGTAGTTCAGACTGTCAGAAATTATTGGAATGCCCTTAATGTTCCAGTTTCTCCTATGAATATCCTATAAAATTGTTTTCCTGTTGATCAGACTCTTTTTTGAGCGACCAGGGGAAGCTGGTGAGGCTTGAAGAAATTGATTAAATCCATCTTAGGACAAACTGATGCCTTGCTATATGCATGAAGTTGGACTCTGTTGGTTTTGGCAGGAGTTTTCTGCAGATCCTAAAAAGCTGGAGAATACAAAAATCTGTGTCTTTCGCATTTATTCTTTTCTACGTCATTATTTTCACATACTGGACAACTTTTTTTCCTGCTTAACTTAGACTAATTGAAAAATTGCTCCTGTGGCATCACTGTGTACATGCTACCACAGAGCACCTCTGGTCAAAGGTGAGAATGCAGTGATCCCTTGTTATTCCTTATGTAAGTATACAACTGCAAAGAAACAACAGGAAAGCCAGATTTGCAGATGATTGCACAACAGCTATCTCTGCTATGCTCGATCTGCAGCCTACAGGAAACAACAGAAACTTTCTCATTAGTGAGGTTTACATCTCTTCCACAGTAATCTGAGTACAGGTCTACCACATGCACGTATTCTGCATCAGGATTCTGATAGCTGAGCTTCTCCTTTTCATTTCATCTCCTGTTTCCTAGGAGTTTGATGTTTTATGCTGAAAATTATCTTGTTTTCTAGGAAATAAGTGACACTATCTTTAGAAAAATTTGGGTAGGACCCATATTATTTGACATAAATACCTTCACTGTCTATCTGAACTACTGACAGTTGGGTTCCTTCACAGACAATGTTATACAGAGTGAAAAATACCACTTCTATGGTAAGATCTACCTGACCTACATAGACATTTAATTCTGGATATCACGAAATGTAAGAAAAGCATTTTTCTCTCAACTAAGCATCAAGACATCCTGGCATGAATGGGTCTGATTTAGATTATCTACCCTGCAGACATCTGCCCCTGATCCCATCCCCAGGTGGCCCAAATTGGATACAGCAGACAAACAACTTTACTCATCGTTTTTACATAATGACTGTGGTTAAGCAAAACTGAAATAGAAGACAGTATCTGTGGAATAAAAAAAAACAGTTTTTACTGCTGTGATATGAAATCAGTGGCTTAACAATCTAAACAGAGACAGCTTATCAAGCCCTTACCTTTGGGGATAGTAATCTGACAGCCCAGGTCACAGTCCTGCTGCAACTGATAAAAAGCCACTTCCTGCAGCCGAGCACGCTCCAGCTCCGAGAGGCTTTGAACGGGAACTGACTTCAGCCGAACACTGCGCCCTGACATGCTGTTCCAAGTGAAATCACCCTACAGGAAATCAAATGGAAAAATATGAAGCATCATATGGTATGCACAGTTTAGTAAACAGAACCATCTCTTTTACTGCTAGAAAAAACAACACAGGTTCTTCTCACCAAAAGGCTATTTTCTTGGACATCTCTGACCTTTCAAATATCTTTATTTTCCCTAGAGCAGCATTCCTTAAAAGGGATACAGACATGCAAAACAAGAAGTCAATTCTGTCTGAAGCCATTTAATCAAGTATTGTTGCAAAAACACTAGGATTCCAGTAACAAAAAGCACAAAACAGGGAAAGGGGGGAGAAAAAGCACCCTTGTCTGCTTTTCCCCTTTACTGTCTCTGTACAGTACTCAATTGCTACTTAATTCTCTTCCCACACCATCGGTCAGACCAGCAGACCTCCATGGACAACATGCATCTTATCTCCCACATCTTGCTAATCCAGCTCCAGCAGACTCGGAGAGTACACCAGCAGAGCCCCTTTTCCAACACATCACATGCTGTTGTGCTTATGACAAGGCTGTGTTCAAAATATGATCAACTAAAGGACAAGATATTCCATATTTTTGAAGAGCTGCAATAACAACCTATTTGTTAACGTTTATGGAGGAAAACAGCCTGAGATATGCTACATCTCTGTAAGGTACCAATTATGCCTGGAAAGCAAACTGAAAGCTTTAGCTGTTGTATATCCCACCTGTGAGAACCTACACAAAAAGCTATTTTCCTAGTATTGGGCCTGAGAAGTAATCATCACTCCAAGAGAAGAGCGAGGACAAAGACAAGCTTAAAGCCTGACAATTAAGTTTAAGCAAGACTTCCAGAATTCATCTCAAAGAGCACAGATTAGTACAGGGAGAGAAAAAAGAATCTGTTTTTCATTCTAACCACGTTAAAAAATAAACATCAATCTTGTCAGTAAGTATAACCTGATGCAGCTGCTGATAATGAAAAAACTCTGATGCACATCAGCTGGGCTGTAAGAAACCCACCAACCTGCCTTTTATCACAGCATGGCAGACTTTCAATCAATAAACTTCACTCTCATTTTCAGTTTAAATTTCAACATCTGTACCTTCACTGCATACTAATTGTTTTTTCACTGTAAACTTACGATTCATCTGTTCTGCACATCCATCTGCATTCAAAGGATGTCCCCTGACTTTAAAAATTATTGTCTGAAATGCCTTAATATAAAAATCAGTAAAATTTGACTTTACTTAGCAGTTACACATCCTGTTGTATATAAACATCTTTGTGCACATTTCCATATATTTTGCCCATGTATGTGCATGTATATTTATACACACATATACAACCTGTACGTACACTTGTATTTAAACATATCTATGCACACCTATGATTGTCTGAGTGTATTCACATAGAGGTATGAGACAAAAACCATTAAGAAATATGCAGCACCATTTAGAAATACAGATTAAGGGAATTACACAGTTAACACCCTTTCTTGTGGTTCATGAAATTTGAGTTCAGCAAGGAATTTTTTCTTTATTTGCCAGAGTAGTTTTTGTAAGTCATTAGGCAATCATAATAGATTACCTGAATGTCAACAGCTGGACCTCAGTATCTTAATGCATGTATTGTGATCAATGTCTTCATAGTATTTCTATGCACATGGGCTATATATGCAGAACTTCTGTGTTACCCCAGTATTTAACTAGTGCAATTTGTTACTGCATTTTTTTGCCTCTTCACCTGTTCTTGATCTTCTGGTGCCTTACTGTTGACTAACCAGATTTAGTAACCTCAGACTAAAGGCTTGCACAGCACTACAAGTCAAGATGTGTAGCTTAATTCAAGCAAAACCAAACCAGAAAGAGTCACATAAAACTTATTTGAAAAACTGCAAGTCAACATTTACATTTTTTTAAAAGCTGTTGTCATTTATAGATAAAAGTTATCAAGAACAGCATCCAAAACCAGACAATGTATACAACAAAACTAATTCCTTTCCAACCCTGATAATGCAAAAGAAACTTTACAAGCACAGAAGTATGCCATTCAATCCTCATGAACATATAGTATATAAAGTATGCTATAGTCAAAATAGCACAGAGAAATAAACGTTTTTATGGTGGAGTTTAGGGGTATTTTACTTTAGTTATTTCTCCATCATAAACATTTTCATAAACAAAAATATCACTGATATGTCTACCATAAAAAATTTGAAAACCTAACCTTTAATATTAAAACAGGAATGGGAAGCAAAAATTACACTCCTAAGAAAATATTAAGGTAACAGAATACATGACCTGTTTCCTGTAGACCACAAAAACCAAGTACAGCATGAGACTTTTAAGAATTACCACAAATTAGGCAAAAGTTCCTTAACTGAATTCTGCATGAACACGTGAATTATTCCTCCTTTTTAGGAATGAAATAGAATAATGAGAAATCATTTAAAAATTATAATGAAAAACCAATTACAATACAATTGCAATACAATTACAATAAATGAAAAAAATAACAGGTTTTTATTCTGCCAGTTTGCAAGGCCCCCATATGTTCCTGGTGTCTAGCTAAAAGGCCCCCATATGTTTTTCCAAGTGTTAAAACTCGCTTCGTTTGCAACATCTGCACCTTGCAATGCCACAACAGGTTGCTGAGATTAAAGAGTGTGTAATCACTCTGCCCAACTGCTGTGCACTAAGGAAGACATTCCTTTTCAACACTTGATGGGTTTGATAAAATCTCTGCTAGGTCACATTAACATAGGTTTTTATTATGCTAATGGAACACATGACTAATAAACTAAAATATTTTTGGAAAATCATGTGGTAGGTAGGGCCAATGAAATCTAATCTTTAAAGGCTCAAGAAACATTTCCTTGAAAAATTCTGTTTCATTTTGCAAATATATATCACTTATATATCACTGTCTTCTATGAGTCAAAACACAGTATTTGAGAATTTCATCTATTCAAATACTCCTATGCTTTACAAAATACAAGGTAAATTAAAGGCCTCATCTTCCTCCTAAAGCACTGCACAGTTATACAAACAGCCTGTAAATTATTGCAAAATCATCCAGGCTTGGGAGAGGTCCAGAAAAGTCAATCTCCCTTGAGAATGGGTGCTGGTGTAATTACATCTGCCTAAAACTATTCTGCACTCTGTGCGGCAACCAAAGGAGAACAAGGGCAGCACAATCTTGAAGAATATTTTCTGTTTCCCCCTCCATATGAAAGGCAACACTTCACCAGCCTAATTCAACATCAGCCTGACCTAGCTGGAAGCTTAAAAGGAGCAGAAGATCTTCAAGCAACAAGTCAGAATCACATGTTTGTTTTTGAAGTTCACGCCCGTGTGTGTTCAGACGTAGCACACAGGTTGCTCTCTGTTATTTAGATTATAGGACTGTAGGTCTGAATATGCTCTGCAAGTGACTCCATCACCAAGAAGAAAAGAAAAGGCAACACACAAACTGAAGAGTGTAAACAAAAATACTGTTCTGGGATAAAGTGATCAGCCTGACAGGACATAAACTGCTGACTGCACAGCTGCTTTCATCAAAGAATTGTATGAAACCATAATCTAGACTAAAAGCCTTCTCTGTTTTTTTCCACCAACCAGTCATGTATTTTTCCTCTCAAGTCCACAACTTCAGCTGCATTTTCTCTCTGGCATGCCCATTAACATCTTTTCTCCACTCAACTGAGCAGTTCACTTACCAGGTAACTACCTAAAATATCAGAGCAGATGACTCAGCAAAGGAGATTACTGGAAAACTGCACCTTTTGCCTCTGAAGAATCTGAATCTGTCCATTTTCCCTGTACTTCTTGTCCACAGTCCTAAGCACAATCATAAGCACATTTTTAATAAGATGCAGACTGCAGCTTTTCTGATATTCTTTCAAGCATTTTTCTAATAGGTTGGATGTTTGGTACTCCAAAATAAACATTAAGTGGTACATCCTGACTTAAGTAACACTGTGCACTTAAATTACTCTTAAGCATGTCTAAGCTACTCTTGTGTGCCTGACCTCTTTCTCTCGAGCCTCCAACAGAAAATCTTGCAGGTATCTTTTAGAAAGGCCTCGTTCTTCTGTCTTTGGTACCATACAGAAACTGGTTGACAACTGCAAAAATGCTGAATGTAGATGCAAATCTATAGGCAGTGATCAACCTTGATTTCTGTGATTTCAACTCTTAGTGAGTTATGTGGATGGGAAATAAGGTTGGGAAATAAGAACGCTCACACATCACAGTTCTATAAAAAAGTATTTAATGCAAGATGGAGAGTGCAATTTTTGTCTTACGCCTTATTGCTATTGCTAATGACTTTAGTCTGTATTAATTTAGGTGAACACCATTATCAGATTAGCTGTCTACTTTTCATTAGTCTTTTGCTCAAATCCATTTGAAACCACTGAGAACATAACCAATTATGTCTACTTTTTTCTATCCTAGCAACTTTTAGCTATGTGCTTGTATTTAGATGGGTGTCCACTAAAAGAACTCAGTGGTTTTGCACAAAAAGATTATATTGCAAATAAAATGGCAAATATAGTATTAGAGTGTCTTAATTCTGTTTGTTTAGTTACTTCTTTAAGCTTCATGAAACCATGTATCTCTGCCATTTTATAACCTTTTGCTTCCCCTGGCCATTTATTTCAACTCTCTCTAAAATTATTTCCAGACTCCTCAGGCATAAACTTCACAATTTGGCTGTTGGTACAGGTAATCCCTCTTCATTTCCCTGGTGTTGCTGTACGTAAGAACCCAAACCAGTTCTGAAGTAAAAGTCAGTTGCTTCAGCACAGCTACATAATCTGTCCTATTGAATAAACATACAGAATACTGTTCCTGGACAGGATGAGAATGAAGGAGAAGAGGAAAAACTAATTCAAGTAGCCTTTTAAGCATTACATGCAGTTACGTACTGCATGGAAACTCCTTTACTAGTGCCATCCTAGATAACCGCTTGCAACTTAAGAAAAGCTAAAAAGCAGTAGGTGGTACAAGTGTGCTATAACCTGACTCTCTCTGCCACCCTCATTTCAGATGCTCTGCCACAGCCAGCTCAGGGCATTACAGGCAGCACACTGGTTTCCAGCAGGCATTACAAACTACTGCAACCTAGGATGCTCTCGGATCACACAGATGCTCCCAAGTATCTGCTACTACTGCAAAAGAATTCTTTCAGATGAATGGAACGCCACCTCAATACTATACAAAGAAGCTATACTATATCAGACCTGCTGTGTGACATCAAAGCATTCAGAGGAAGAGATCTAAACACGGATGTACAAACTATGGGGCCCCAACAATTAATCTTCATTAAGAAAGACTGACTTCACTAAGGCTGTTATCTAGGGTGACATCCTGTTCCCCTTGACGTCAGTGGCAAAATTATTAATATAATGTCTCCACGAGAAAGAGAGCAAGTACAATCCAGATGATTCTCTACATAAGAAGTTGATTTGAAGCCTTGCACTAAAGTTGCCTTATCTCATGCTATATTGTATTTAAGTGTAGTTTTGTCAGGAAGATCACATATCACAAAACACTAGTTGAGATACCAAAACTACTTAATGGCAATTAATATAACCACTGCATTGCCAAAGACAGACACTTCCTCAAATCCTGTCTCATTCCCAAAGAAATCCATGTATTCAGGATCAGTACTGCAAGGCAACCTCTATGGGAACCCTGGAGAGCTGGTATTCCATGCAGGGGAGACAGAATTCACACCCACAATAGAAATACTTCATCTAGCAAGAAGGCAGGAACCTGTGTCCAGGTAAAGATACCCATTTCAGACCATTAATTACAGTGGTGATTTTCATTTATCAGAGTAAAAACTAACTTTAGTCTAAGGATAAACAGTGAGCAGAACAATGAGCATGCTTTCACAGCAGTATTAAAATTGTTGAAATAAAGGGGAAAATATTTCCGGATCAACCTTTCCAAGTTTTCTAAATGCCGCAGGATACTATTTCATGTTTAGAGTATTTAAAAAGTATTCTCTTATAAAAACCTGATGTGTAATGGAGATGTATTTAATTCCTTTTCTGACATTAATAAACCTGAATGATGTACAAAGGTAGTGCCCAGCAAAATATTAATCCCTGAAAATCGGACTCTGTACTGAACTTTTTCAACACATCCAGAAAACCAACTTCCAGAAGTCAAAAAGCTCCCCTTAAATGCATCAAAATATGAGGTCAGATTTTTTGGATTTTCTACTTCAGCAGATATCAGTATTTCCTAAGGGATTTATCAGGAAGAACCACAATTAAACCAGAAGTGGCCAAATTACTTTTTTTGAGGTTTCAAAATGGAGACAGAACACCTTAAAAAGTCCAGATCCAACTTCAGAATTACAGCTGAAATGTTGATGGTCTTCACATAAACAGATTTTTGAGTGTTTTCATGTGTAAGACAGAATTAAGCCATATTGCAATACTCTGTTTGCTGCAGGTTAAGGGTACAAGTAGTGCTGTCACAATTATGCCTGCATGAAGTAACAAGCTGAAAAACTGTAGTAACTAAACATCGGAGAACACAGTAATGAGCTACAATAGTTTCATCAATCTCAACACAAAAGATTTGGGATAGCCTGGCTTCATAAAGAGGAGAATTATTTTCCCTTCTATTGATTAATTTACTGTACATTTTGAGAAGTTTTTCCAAGTGTTAAAACTCGCTCCTGCTTCATTTGGAATAACAAGAACTCTGCAAGCTAATGGCAGCTGAACCAAAATCCAATACAATAGCTGCACAAGTATTCATTTTAGTGGCAAAGCTGCCTTAAATAGACCCCGCACCAGTTTCTATGACAAACACAAATGTGATCCAAACAGCCCTTGGTGTTCAGCTGCCTGCAAAGGTGAATGAAGAACGCAGTCATGATACACTGAAGACTGGCACGTACTCTTTTGAGTTTTCCTGTGCCACAGGTTATGGAAAATGGGGACCCTGTCCCGAGGACAACTCTTGCCCAATACTGCAGGTTACAGTAATCCATTCGTTCCATGTGTGCCATCTATGTCCTTGCTAAATGTTAAGCTTCCAATGAGATTCTGATTATTGAAATAGTGCTCTTCCTCCTAAGCCGAACGAGATTAATGTTAAGCAAACAAAATAGTAAGGCTGAGACTATATGTGAATTGCATTTAAACAATCTGAATGAAAAAAATATAATTATACGTCCTATCTGGATTGCCTTCCCTAAATGTCTCCCATGCAAAACCATGACAGGATATATGACCCTGAAGTAGTACAAAATATCCTGGTGAAACAATGAGGATCTCTGCTTGCTCAGCACAAAATTTAACCATTTCTGCACCCAATTAGAGGTATCAATGTGACCACAGCCAATGCTTTGAACAGACAGGAGTGGCATCTATTTGTATTATGTTCCATATAAAAGAAAAAACTGCAACATTTTAGAAGAAAGGAAATTACCTACTATTTAAAAGAGAGAATGCGTGTGAAAGAGTACACATTGTAGTTTCCAAGCCTGCAAAAACTGTATCTGCCAAAGTATTGTACACAAAGCTAAAAATATGTATTTGAGTACTTTAGTTTACTTCCTGGATTTTGAGCTTTTAAGACTCATGCAGATTACATGATCTGACAAAGATACTATCAGAATCTCATAATGAAGTTAAAATAAAATAATTCTATAACTCCAAGAACTGAGATCTGACTAACAGTAGATCTTTAATTCAATACAAACCCCTATTCTTACTGTTTCAAGTGGTCCATACCAGTCTTTTCTATAAACTTGTACAACTGACAGAAAGAAAAATGAGGTCTGTTGCACATGGGAGAACAGTCATCCGACTACCTAAATTCTAGATCTGGCTGGAAAACAATTCTAGGGCATTATTTTCTTCTTTTGTAGGAAGAGTGAGGCTGGGTGTGATTTACTTCACAGGTACAAGATGCAAGAGATCTCTAAATATTTACATTTGGTGAATAAAGTGACAGCTCTCAGTTACACAGCTCAAACACAAAGGACTTGGGAAGAAGTCTGTACTACCTGACCCGGAGCAAGAGTTTGAACCAGACTTTCACACAATCACAGAATAATTTAGATTGGAAAATACCTCTGAGATCATCATGTCCAACCTTTGACTGGACACCACCATGCAAACTAAACCACACGCCCTGTGCGCCACGTCATCATTTCTTGAATAACTCCAGGGACAGTGACTCCACCACCTGCCTGGGCAGCACATTTCAACACTTAACAACCCATTCATTGAAGAAATTACTCAGAATATCCAACCTGAACCTGCCAAGGTGCAACTTGAGGGTATGTCCTCTCCTACTGCTGGTTGCAGAGAGCAGTAAGATCCCCCCTGACCTTCCTCGTTCTCCAGGTTAAACAATCCCACCTCCCTCAACTACTCCTGACAGGACCTGTGCTCCAGGCCCTTCCTCAGCTCCACTGCCCTCCTCTGGACCTACTCCAGCACCTCAGTGTCTTTCTTGTGGTGAGGGGTCCAGAACTGGACATAGGATTTGGGGGCGTGACCTCACCAGTGCCCAGGACAGGGGAAGAATCACTTCCCTTGACCTACTGGCCACACTACTTCTGCTACAGGCCAGGACACCACTGGTCTTCTTGGCCCCCTGGGCACTGCTGGCTCATGTTCAGCCACTGTCAACCAGCACCCTCAGGTCCTTTTCCACTGGGCCCTTTCCAGCCACTCTTCCCCCAGACTGGAGAGAAGCATGGAGTTGTTGCGGCCAAAGTGCAGGACCCAGCTCTTGGTCTTATTGAACCTCAATCCCGGTTGCTGGGCTTGGCCCATGGATCCAGGTTTACCCCATCCCAGACAACTGCCCTACTCAGGAGGCCACTGTCTACTCCAACATCTCCCCCTACTATGCTGAACCTCAGCAGAGATTGCCAGCACCCTCCAGAGGCATCTGCAAACTCATTACACAAATGGCTACTCTCAGAGCTGGCTTGGACACCTCTATCAGTGACCACCCACTGACTCTGTACTGTGACCATTTGTGCTTCCTCATGCCCATTCTCTTTTTCATAAACTGGCTGAGATAAATCCCGAAGAAAGGTCGTAGGAACCATTTTCTTATTTAAGGAAGTTTTCTTTGAGTCATGAGTTCATATAACCAGACAGTAGTACTGCAGTGTAAGCAACACAGGAGTTCTAGAAGGCAGGGACAAGTGCATTTCAAACATGCAGTAAGTAAGCAAATAGCTTTTAGAGAAAAGGAGTTTTCACTTCTTTTGCTACGTAATCACTCTACACCTCCGTTTTATCACTCTCCCACTATGTTCACATGCGTGTGTAAACATTACCCTGATGCTGCTACACACTGATGTCATGCAGCCCAGGACAAGTCTGTACCAGTGAGTGAGTTACAGTGTTCTGCCAATCTACTCTGGTTTATTGGGACTGCATTTCTTGCTTTGTTTGTTGGGGTTTTTATAAGATCTGGGATATCAAATTCCACCCACATCAGCAGCTGTTTGGCTGATTCTGTCTCTTTCCTGAAGACCCCGCAAAGATGAAAAAGTTCAAGGAATATGGAAAAGTTCAGAAAATACACAAACTCTAATAGCAAGGAAAAATACTGTGAGTACAAAGAGATGGCTTTTCACTCCTTAGTATTATAAATACTTTTCATCCATGCAATTACTCTTCCTCTTTTTTCTATGCAATGAAGCACAATGTGATCCCTTTTTGCAAAGCACACTACAGAACATTACATTAGCTTAATGCAAAGCACTATTTTGGCATTTCTTATAAAAAATTTACTGTTTGCACACATGACTGCTGACTTGCCATTAAGTTCAATACCAAACAGAGTTTAAATATTTTTTAAGAAACCATTTCAACTATACTGGAATTATACAAACAGCTCTGAATAGATATATAGCTATAGGTCAGACTGATGGATCTTTGTATGCGCCTGAAAAGATCACTTAAGAGCAGCCTGAAGCTCACCATTGTCTATTAACATGGAGGCTTGTTAAAAATGTGACTTCCAAGTAAGAAATGTAAAATGGATACACACAAATAAAAACACTGTGATGCAACATCAATTTTCAGGAAAAAGGTATGTTTTCTAAACTGCCCCTCCAACCTGAAGGACCCCAAGTTCAAACCAAGCCCACCCGACATTCCACCATTTCTTTCTTTGTTTTAAAACACCACACTTACTTTGGACAGAAAAGGGGGAAAATAGCCATAAAGTTCCCACTGTTATGAAAAACAGAAACAATCGCTAGAGTTACAAGCTCCTCGCAGACTGAGCCAGATGATGAACAGCTCTGGGTCTCTTACTTTCTTGTATGCAGTTAACTCAAATTTAAAAATACAACAGTAACACAGCTATGGCCATAAAACCTGACGCATGCAGAAACTGTTATTTGCCAAAATGAACCTATGCAGCAGCTGTCATACCACCAGCTTTCAAAACCCCTTTATCCTCAGCACGTTTATGCTCACAAATGCCTGGGTTATGTGCCCCTCATGCACAGAGAATACAAAGAAGGATAAACATGTCACCACAGACTCCAAAGCAAACCACCTGATGAAGCCATTCAAATACAAATCAGCCTAATTATACAGTTTGGTTTCCAAACGTTAATGTCACTTCTCATTCCATAGTTTCACTACTCTCAGTCGTTATGAAAACAGGCATGGTCAGGAAACTGGTCTGAAAACAAACAGTATTTGAAGGCTCTCAGTTTGTTGATGGATTTCCAGAGCCTAGTAAGTGCTTGGTAGTGCCTGCTTTTTTCCCCACTGAATCAAAGATATTAATTTCTCTTCAAACCCATCTAAAGCCCAAAAATATTAAATCTGATGTCACTATGAACACCACATTCAGACCATGTTCTCCATCACACTTACCTCTATCCTATGGCATACAAGATTATTCGATTTCCTTACCCATTAACTGAGCTCTCTTTTGTCTTCAGTGTTCTTTAGTATTTGATCAAACCAGACTTGAATTAAGAATGCAGATCCAGATACGCCACACCATAAAATAAATTAAGAATAATGTTGTTGACCTGCAGCTGTGTACTAAGCAGCTGAGAGTGAGCCCAGCTGGAGCAGCTGCGACTCCCAGGACACCTTTTGCTGCCAGACGTCATGAATCTTAAAGAGGAAAAATTATATTTTCCTTTCTCTGCTTTGAAGCAAGCTGAGAGGCTGGCCCAAGGAAAAGTTCAGTCACACAGACAAGTTGTGACTGGGTTCCCTGCTTCTTACTCCAGAGATGTGCTGAGCTAGTGCAAGGAGCTGTAAGGAAGGGGCAGATCTCCTCCCAAAAATCCTTCAACCTGGGGATGTGCAAGCTCAGAACCAACTGCAACTGCCCCAACTCTCCCTCTACCAGGAGTGCTGGACACAGCTGCCGTGGCACCTTAGAACACAGCAAGGAGCTCTCAGCAGCTCCTGCCTGACCTTCTCACACAGAGCTTTTTAGAAAGAAGCTCTTTCTCACACAGAGCTTTTTAAAACACCTTTGAAAACTTACTCAGGCAGGCCAGATAAATTTATAACATAATTTGACAACAGCAACACAGAGACTGAGCATTTTACACAGTCTGCTAGGGGAAAAAAAAAATCCTTGATAAAGGCGCTGCTTCATAAATAATGTCTGTCATGTTCACAGTCCCCATACAGAATGCTGTCATCTGTAGTGTGTGGGCAGAGAGCACAGGAATTTGTGAGAAACAAACAGTGAATCACCAATTATTCTGATGGCAGCTCTGCCCTGTGTGGCTTTTCACCAAGTCATTCTTCAGAGTGACAAGTTTGTTTGTTGGCTGGCACGACCTAGCGCTTCATCAGATTGCACACAGAACCACGGGCTAGAGTTCACGCCAATGGCAAGGGAGATTATGTAGTGTAACTTTCTGGATTTTTTTTTCCTCCAAATATCTACCCAGATGCTTTGTCCACCTCTAAATCAGCAGGCTTAAGAGCTGCCCACCAGCCAGGGTATAAGAGCCCCAGCTCAGTAACTCACAGTTCCTCCTGGGTTGACATCTTGGCCATTAGCCTGGTTCCTGGTAGCACCAAACTTGGACATCAGATGTCCCTAATTTTGGAGACTTATGAAAGCCCAGAGAAATCAATGCAGAGGCCTCAGCATTTCAGTGCCTCTTAGACCCAACATCAAATCCTCAAATTATGGAGCTCCTCACCTCTCTTTCCAGCCTCTTTCCACACCACTGCCCAGGGCTGAGAGGTGCCAAGACCAGCTGGTGTGCTGCACATTAGGCATCAAACCATACAAGATTTCCAAGGCAAAAAAGCTCTCTTATCTGCAGAGAGAGCTGAATAACCTCAGCAAAGTACTGCCACTGACTGTCAAGATGCTGCAGCCAAAGAGCAGTGTCCTGCTAGTCCTCTCGAAAATATGCTGTACATTTGTAGTCCTTGCAATCTTCCTTAAAAAATAAAGTTTCTTTAGCCCACATATCCCTTGCGCCAACATTCTCTGAGTTTCCTTAATGATTAAAACTCTGCTATTTATATAACTGGAAATGGAGTTGTGCTCCTTCTTGAGCCTGGCTCACTCAAACCATGTGATGGAGGAACTGCCATTTCCAGCTCTGCACATACTTTGTTTGCTGCACTGCAAACCATGTATCTAAAAATCACCAACCTTTTTGGCGGCCTGCATAAAGATAAAATTTAATGTCTGTCAAGTATTGAGAAAGCCTGTTACACTTTTACTTCTGAGCTCCAGAGATGGGTTTTTTTACTTTATCTTAGATTTTTTAAAAAATGAAACAATGTTGGAACTATAGGTACAAATTCATATTTATTGGAAATATAGGTTGACAGAGCTTCCTTCTTAGAAATTGAATTCTGCTTTGAACCTGAATTCTTCAGGTTATTCACTATACACTAAAAGTGTTCCCTGCAAGAAAACCGTGGGTTCTTTGAGACATGCTGTCTACACTGTCTAGTTGAATTTATTTGCATATAATTTCTATAAGCCACCAGCACATCTAGGGAATTATTTTTCCCATTTCAAACTACTTTTTTTCAGTAATGCACAGCTTTATACTTAAAAATATGGTATTAGAATTAAATGTTATAACACAAAATGTTCACAGGTTATGGAGAGGTTATATAAAATATACCCTATCAGCAACAAAAAGGAAGAAAATCAACATTTGTTTTGTTCTTTGGAATAATTTTTTCCCAGAACACTCAAAAATGTTCATCTTAAAATTCTGAACTGAACTTGGCCTAATATCTCACAGAAAAATTACATGCTTCTGAGATTGCAACTTTGTCATTCACAGACAAGGAATATGAGACTTTTAGTTTGTTTAATTGTGCAAAATTCCAAGGACTCACTCACACTCTGGAGAGGTGCAGGATTAAGAGAACCAAATTACCAGGCGTTGAGAATTCATCTGGCTGATCTCTTGTTACACCAATGACCAATTCTAGACATAAATGCCTCATGGGACTGCCAAAAATAGCTTCAGAAACAGAAATTACCTAAAATCTCAGGTTTTTTCAGTGGAAAAAAATAGGATTTTGTCTTAAAAGAACACTCATGAAAGATTCTGTGGACAATAATGATGGCTTGGTGAAAATCTAAAATCTGTTGGCAGCTAAGAATGATGGTTTTGGTCCAAAATGTGCCAGTGTGCCTCATGAGGGCTGCCACTCAGGAACTTTGTTTGTATAACTATGTATCTTTCCCCTCACAAGCAGTAGTTCATGTGACAGATTCCAGTTCCTTCCTCCACCTCCAGGGATGGCATCACACCACCAAAAGCCCTCCGGGCTAATAGAAAGAACCTGGGGTACAAAACCTCCTGCAGAATAGCTTCTAGGAGACACAGCAGAGCTAATATGAATAAAAACATACTGGATCTTTGCATTTCCATGAAAAGAACTTAAAAACACTGATTGGTTTAGGCCTTCCTGTATTCTTTTTTGAACTCTACCATGGAGTCTGAGAGACAGACTGAGCATCCACAGTCATACAAGATTATATGCACTAGGTTCAGCTGAAGTAGCTCATTCAAAAATAGAAATAAATAAGAGAAGTAAAACAACCTCTATTAAATTTACACTTCATATGAGCCTAAGACCTGTGAAAATAGAGAAGTGGTTGCAAGTTGCATATGCAAAAAAGGCACTTTAATTATATCTCCGCTGTCTGGTCCAGTAACCACAAAACACCCATCTGCTCCAGGCACTCTCTGCCTGTGCCTCCCAATCTCTAAAAAGCAGAAAGCAAATAAAAACCAATTAAATATATTTAACTTGGGTGTTTTTATCTCGTGATTCTAAGTGTTATCCATCACCAGAAACTGATGACTCCAAAAGAGATGATGTAAGTACTCTGACAAGTTGTATTAGACTCTAATAAAAGCCCATACATCGAGACAGATGAAGAGAGAACATGCAGCATCATTCCTCTTTCTAGAAAAGGAAAACATCATAACGAGTTGCAGAGGCTGAAAGTCTGATGGAGAATAGAAAGGCCATCCTGGAGGAACCAAAGCTGGGTTTGCTCCAACATGCTGGTGCTGTTGCTGTAATCTGCAAGAAGACTATGCTCTGTATTTTCTCAAAGACTTTTAAAAGCAGTCAAATGTATTCTGCGTCATTGCAATATCCTGAAAACACCAATTTACAGCTTTGTTTTCATAAAACCACAGTGTCTATTTTATTTTTAGTGTAGCTCCAGAATCCAGGTGTGACAAGAAGCATTAGGTACGGCCCCCACCTCACCAGCCCTTGAGCCACAAGGACAAACTCCCACCTTTGGAGGTGTTTAGATATCTGCCCTGCAGAAAGTAGAGCATAGAGAGAACTATGGACTTACCTGGTATTTTGGAAAATGCTGCACTAGATTTTAAAAAAGAGGGTGCAGGAAGAGTCTTGTCCAGGCTTCAGAGGGAGCTGCGTGGCCAGGGAGAAGCTCATAGCAGCTCCCCAAATGTGCAACCACAGCTCCAAGTCCTGTTTCAGAAGCCAAGCTCAAAGAGCACAGGCCCTACTCCCAAAGCATTTGAAAAGACACGTCTCCATCCACAGTCTCCAAAGGAAAGACAAACATAAACAAACTCAAAGTCAGACTGAAAAACTATTTTTAGATAAATTAAGAGCACAAAAGCTTTCCAATATCCTCTCCTTACCCCCACTTCTATTGCTTTTCTTCCCCGCCCCTTATTTTCTGTATGCCTTGGCTGTTAATTGTCAGTGCTCTCTGCTCCTATATAAAAATTTTTATGGCAATCTAGCAAGCATCCCCAATCCAATTATTTTAATATGTCTGTGTTAGGCAGTCACAACAGCTCCTCTTGCCAACATTATTACTACTGCAATTAAAATTATATATTAGTAAGCCCAAAGATCCCCATAAGCCTCCTTCAATTTTACCTTTCGTAACTGATTGAGCAAAGCGTTAAGTGAAAGGAGGAGGAACCAAGAGTGTGGACATTAAGAGCTGGCACGAAGCTCTTGCAGAAAAAGGGCACACAGACACAGGAAGTCAAAGAGCTTCCACTGCAGTATCCTTGTAAAACCATCAACTGCCTGCCAGGTTGAGCTTCCTGCTGGATCTCGCACTGCTGCTGTACAAAGAACTCCCCGTCCCACAGACACCTAACAGCACTGCATATTGCTTTTGAATTTTTATCAAACTCTACTCACATCAAAATATCACAGCACTTCAGCTTACTATCAAAGATTTCCAGTAACATATGGGTCTAGAGATTAACTTTTGAGGTTTATGAGGTCTAAAGAGTTCTTATCTGCATTATGCCCTTTAAGGAGCTAAATAAGATTATTTGATACAGCTCATTAATAATCACAAAGAATACTCAAGGGAAACTCAATCCAAAAGCCTGTATTTTGAAATGAGAGGGATTATACACTTAAGTATCATTGCAATATGCTTCTAACAGCCTGTGGATGAGTTTTAGTTGATTGCCTTAGACATGTTCTTTGTTCTCCAGATCCCCAGGGATCTCCTACAGGAACTTCTGCACTAGGGGGGAGAGTCTACCTCATGCCAACCTCCTTCAGAAGGTACACTCACTTTAATATAATTACACATATGTACTCACGTAAGTGTCGAGCTCTTCAGAGAAGTCACCCTGCCTTAGCTGCAGCATGACAATTTTCAATAGCTGAAGTTGTTGCTATTTGTTCAGGAACAGAGGATGACAGAAAAAAACGGATATAAATAAAACTCTTTAAGAGCCTTTACTCAGGTCTGAAGAATTCAACAGCTGCATCCCATTCAAAAAACGGAACAGAATAAATATCCTCAGCTACAAGAATGACTTTCCAGGGGCCAAGCTGAAAATCGGGTACATTTCTAAAAGAAGACATCGATTTTAAAGGCATTTGCAATACTTGAACATTTCGTGGCATTTTTACGAGTTAAAATATCTTTGTGGTATCTGGTATTTGCTTTACAGCTTTATCTCCAGGAGGCATGCGAAAGTCTAGGCACATCTCATTGTATGTATTTACGCAAGGAATACAATAAAACTCCAGTTGTTGCAGAGAGAAATCTGCAGGTGTGCTCTCTGTGCTTTTGGAAAGTGACAGCCTGAAAACACTGTGTACAAGAGAAGTTTTGGTAAAGATGGATACAGCTAGTCAATAATGCTTCCAGTCGGAAACTGAGGGAATCATAAAAATGAAGCATTTGTTCAATGTATAACTTAGTGTTTATTATTCCACAGAAAGCTACTTCCCTTACACTTCTCCATTCAAATCCTCCACTGAATAAACATTAAATGTGCTTTTCCTCTCTGACTTTTCACACAGCACAGAACTAATAAAAGTGTATGTTACTGGTGTTATTACTCTTATCATTATTATTATCATCCCTAAATAATTCATTACAGACTGAACTGGATTATCCTTCAGGAATCCCTTAGACTTTGTGAAATTTCACCTCTTCCATTTGACAGAGAAATGAAAGCCAATAATAACAAAAGTGCAGGCTAATTATGGATGTTTTGAATGCTGACAAATCAGCTGTGGCGCAGACCAGACCTGCCGTGGGATTGCGTTCAAAATACCACCATCTCTAACTAGACATTCTCAGCACCACTTCCAACCAACTATGAGAAACAGGAACTTTTGGGGAAGCAATTAATTTCTTTTGGCTCACAGAGATAAGGGCAAACCTCCAGAAATGCCTTTTCCCCCATTTCCTCCCAAGCAGGGAGGGAGTGCAAGGTGGCCAGCACAGAGGTGTATGTCTACACTGCGGCTAAACAGTAAACATGTAGTGAATGAATTCCTCCATTAAATGCCATTTTCCCTGGCTGCTGAGCACCACTAAGTCTCCTCCAAGCTCTGACCAGTGCTAGGAAGGTTGCAGATACATGAAATCACTTCTCAGTGGCCAACTCCAGAGCTGCTTGATAAAACGTGGGGTTTTGTGGCAAACTTGCCAACAAGTTTCCCAAGGCTGAGCATTCGTTCAGTCCCAGCCTCCCCCACAGTCCCCTGAGAGAAGTGGCTCGGGCAGATCAGACTGCCACCACCTTCAGTGACTGACCCATCCTAGCAGAGCCCAAACCACACTTCACACCAAGCTGCAGACTTTGCACTGCTCACTAAACAGCCCAAGGCTACAGTTCATGAATTTCATGCCCAACAGTGAAAATGTCAGCTGCAGATGAACCTGCCATTGCTTAGCTCGTTGTCTGCTGTAATTCCCTGAAGTCCAATGGCCATTTATAGCCATGGGGCTGGGTGGAGCATCCCTGGGAAGGAGGAGATCACAGGCTTCATTCTTCAGCTGCTGCAAGAGTCTTTTCCCCTAGGAGCTGGGCATATGCTGTGCTATGAGGAAACAAACAACAGTTGGTCACAGTTCTCAACTCTAACTACAACTGGCTTTCAACTAATTTGGCGCCAACCTCTAAAAGAATGGTTTCCAGCAGCACAAAAATTCACCCTGAAAATTGCCCCAATGAGTTCTGTTACTAAGGATGTGAACTCCCACAAAAATGAACAGCAGTACAGAGAATAAAATACCAGATGAAACAATAATATACTCATCACAAGTTCTGATGCATTGTGGCTATGTAACTAACAGCAAGTACTAAAAACCAATATAAATCAATGGTGCTTTAAACTCCTTGCCTTTTACTGTCTTCACTCAAAAAACCACCCATAGCCTTCAAGAGGAAAAGAGTCAAAGCTCTTTCAAGTCCACTAGGGACTTTGCTATTGCTAGTCTGTCCTACACTGGAGGCATTCAGGCTACAATGGACTGCAGGGAGTAGCAGAGAGAAGTGCAAAGAACAGAGAACCCACATATTGCAATGACACAGTTAATACTGTCCTCCTCCCTCATCTTTTCCAAAGGGCTAAAACTGCCCTCTATCTGAAAGCAAATCAGGAAACAATAGTACAAATACCATCCATAGTTCACACTTCCAAGAAGACTGTTTAAAAGCAAATAATCTCCCAAACTGCTTTCCTAAAAAAGCTCGATTTTTCTGCTAGTTAATAATTACAAAAGAATTTTCTCAAATTTACTGATGATGGGAAAGAGCACTGCAGTTAGAACATTGTTTTCTTGCAGAGAACTGAAATAACATTTTTTTCCAGATTTCCACAGAGATGTTCAGTGGAAAAATGCCCAGTATCCTAAAACATTTCTCTCTGGAAATTAAATTCACTCTTTCCTTCCCATACAGTCTTTTATGGATGTGCAAAAAAGCACACAATTAAACAATATACAGCCTTTGAAAGCACATTGAAATATTAATTTCTGATATCTGAAATATTTGGCTGTCAGTTTATTACATTCCAAATCAATTAAGAAGATTTTCTAATAGCCTAAAAAGTCTCAGGTTGTTTTTTTTAAATTGTTTCCTACCATTGCACCTGAACAGAATCAACAAGTTCATCTGGTTAGGCTTTTTATACAAATAAGTGCATAAAATAGAGGAGTGAATTTCTTCGTCTAAACCTTCAGCTTTAAGGTAAAAGACTAAGATGCCAACTATTAAAGTATGACTGCACATCTCAGGTTCTCATTTATTTTCAATTCCTCTGGTAATTACAGAAGTAATTCTAAGAATCATCCATCATCCTGATGAGGATGCCTTTACAAAATGTGCCTACTTGTTTTTTCACTGTACCATGGGTGAGAGGGTAAGAATCATGTCAGACATGCAAGATGAACAGTTTTTTAAACCTTACATTACCCAGACAAAAACTCCCAGAAAATGATGAGAGAAAGAAGGCAGGAGATGGCAGAATGAAGAGGGAAGAGGCACTGACCCAGCTCGTTTATCTCACTGGAGAAGAGAGCAGGGTACATGCCAGAGTAGGTAATCATTTCCATCACAGCACCTCACACAACCAATTTGAGTTTGCCTTGATTTTGCAATAGGAACTGGTATGTGACAAGTGTTACTGAGCTCTGCAATGAGCCAGGCAGCCATCCCACCACCCTGTCACTGTCCCTGCATGAGACAAGAGGCTCCTGTCCAGGGGGAGAGCTGACAGAGGTGGGGCTGCAGCCACAGCTGTCCCCCACCAAAAGCTCAGTGTCAGTGTCCTACCCCTAAAAGCACTCACCTCCACCCCTGGGACTCAGCCATGAGCTGAGAGGAAAGTCCTGAAGGCACACAGGCAACCTCAGCTGGCATCATTTTAGTTTTCTAACCATGTTAGCCCATTTTTCTTCCATGTTTTTCCCTAGTCCTACAGCTCTGTGGTAACTACTCCCCCTCCTGCCCTTCAGCCCTGCAGGACTACCACAAAAGGAAAACAACTGCTGTGCAATACAAAGGCAAATGACAAACTAAGCAGCTCTTAACATCACAAAAGAATACAGCAATAAATCAGAAGGATGAGGAGGGAAAAGGACTGTCATTTATCTTCTGCTTAATACCCCTCCTGTATTACAGCACATACAGTATCTCAGAAGCAGGATGATTTTAAAGATAATTACCCCTTCTAAACTGTATTCCCTTTTTACCCACCTGATGAATTATTTGAGGCAACCCTAGAGAATGGCAGTCCAAGCTGCATCCCACTGGCCAGGCTGAGCCCCAAGGGATGACTCTGTCCTGCTCCCTAACACTTCTGTCATCAAATAGCATAGCTTCTCAGCACACAACTATTTTGCTGTATAATGTAGCCCTGGGCTGGCCATACAGACTCCTTCTAGACAACACCAGGGATTACCTTTGCAATGCCTAAAATTAAAAAGAAAGTATATTAAAAAAATGTACTCGCCCTTATTAAAAATTATGCACAAAAAAGCAATTGTTAGTGTACTGATCTGTGTACCTACAGCTGCTTAGATTTATATTATGCTGGAATAAAATCAGCAAATGCTTGAAATAAACACGGGACTTTTTTTCTTAACAAAATGCTCGAAAGGTCACTTTGTAGTACACTGCTGTTGAAGAAAACATTATTAATCAGGATGTTACCTCATGTTTTTATTTGAGTATCTTGTTTCATAATTAAGGATCCACATTTTGAATGTAAAAAATTATACTGAGTGTTTGTTCCCACTGATCTTACCACCACATTTGCTCATTCCAGTTTGAATTAATAAGGCTACTAAATCACTTCACATTTGTCCTCATGTAAACACAGTCATAATCTGCTGCTTCGCTCTTGGTCACATTACACACTTCCTCACAGACTTTTCTTTATATAAAAGACATCTTCTGTATAAAGACATACCTTCTGGACAGATGATAAACTCCCAACTGCAGACATTTACCTTGCCAATAGTTCTGGTTGCTATCTAACGCCAAGGATGGAGAATTTATTGGCTCTGCTGACAGCCACCATGGATTTTAAACTCCACAAGCCAAGAAACATTCATCTAAGCCATCATGTGGGTTTTGTGCTGTGCTGGACCTAAACCTGTTTTCTAAATTTTGGACTCTGCCTCACCAGTAAAACAGCCCCAGGGAAACCAGTGCAAAACACAGCTACAGCTGAAGCCCTGCAGAAGCTCTAAGGATTCAACATAAAAACATAAAATATGGAAGCAGATATGTGTGCGTCTGCATTACAGATATGGGTATGCATGCATCACCAGCTGAAGAAAAAAATACCTTACATTTAGAACAATTCACTGACAAAATAGTAATAACAGAATGAGAACACTCAGTTGTTCCAGGTTAAGAAGCAGGAAAAAAAAAGGTTATTCCAAGGAGGAATACCTTATAGCTTTCTCCTATGTCCCCCATTTCCCACCCAGGCTGAGTTACTGTATGCCTCTAGGTGTGCTAGGACAGCCTACAAAATTCTCATTGTGCCTTGCTAATGCACTAGCAAACACATCTGAAACAACAACTAAAACCCCACCTACTGAAACTTGTAACATGCTGTAACGAGTTATTACCTGTTTTAATTTGCTGTATATTTAACAAGTTTCATGCAAAGGTACCAACAGGGCCTGAGCATAAAGAGAGCCATGCAGGATACAGGTTACATGGGCCTTTATAAGGTGCAGTGTCTTCCAGTGGGTTAAGAGCTAACCTCACCTTGTTTATTATACCATGATAGTGAATATTCCTGCTTATTCTGTTTGTATGGCATAGTGCTCTGAAGATTTTGAATGTCTCTAAGTGCTGGTAGAGACAGACCCCACTGTCCCCAAAGGGGGTTGTAGAGGCCCAGAGAAGCTGGTTTTAGTCACAGGGTTGTTACTGCCATGCCAGCCCTGACTGGAGAGCAAGCACAGCTTCATGTACATCAATGACAGGAGTTTATATTTTACAAATATTCATCAGAAAGCGTGTGACCCCCAGGGTTGTCCCTACACTAGGGGAACTCAGCATCGTGCAATTATTACCTGTGTTAGCACTGTTAACTTGCAGCTATGGAAAGACACTATCTGCTAGCTGCTGAACAAGATCAAAATGAATGTATTTGCAAAGTGTTTTGCCAGTCAAAGAGCACACAAGTGGTTGGCTGCCTTTGCTCTACCATCTGCTAAGCTTCAGCAGCCCTGTGATGTTCCCATTATCATGGCTTATCAGTGCTTATATGGACAGTCTATCAAAAGGTTCTCTCAGGGCTGAAGTGCTGTGTTGTTGTGCTGGAGAAAACCACAAACCCATAACTGAAGATTGAAATGTATATTCACAAACTATACGTGTCTGGGCTCGTGCAGTGACCCAGCTGGCAGGGAACAGCCTTAATCCACACTACAAAACTGCCTCCCCCTGCAGAGTGGCCATGTCCAAATGGTCTGTCAGAAATAACTCCTGGCCTATGCTCGCTCCATACACCGATGGTGCGGATGATTGAGTCCCAGCACCAGAGAAGTTCTCTGACATGGTTCAATCTCTGTGTAGCCATGGCCCAAGAGAGCAGAGCAGGAGGCAGAAAGGCAGGCATGGCATTGAGGTATCTCTAAGAAAGTTACTCATGCTCTGCAATAAAGTGAAAAGGCATGAAGCAGTACGGTCAAGAGTAAAGCAAGGTGGCATAGAGAGAAGCATCTTCTTGGCTTAATTCTGCTTTTATGGTTGTACTAGAGCCATGCTGCCTATTGCCTCACCTGCAGCATGCATATGAAAAACAGAAAGAGGTTCTGGCCTGTGACTGAGCAGGTCAATTCTTCAAACCTACACAAAAAAGGTAATACTACATTTTATGGTTTATTTTTGCTGCCCAAGCTTTGTGAAATACTAATTTAAGAGTGAACTTGTGTGTATACTCTACTGTTTTAACTCACAACAAAAAATAACCTACAGTTCTCATTATTATCAGTGCTATACTATAATCAACATTTTACCCACATTAGGACAGTCTTTCCAAGGTACTCTGAGTCTAATAGGACTTAAACTGGCTCCAAGCTTCACCCAACCTTCAGCTAGAGCAAGGTCAAACGCCAGAAGACTCAAGGTATCCCAAGTCAGGGTGATTTATACAATTGTTACCAATCAGTGCTGTTTTCTTAAAAAGCAGACACCAGGATTGCTTCTCTGAAATTACATAGGAAGTTGTACACTGCAGCTGACAAAGCTGAAGCTACCAGTGCTATGTACAGGCAGTAGCCAATGCTTCTTTTACCTGCTCGCCAGCACACACCAGTCAGAGGAATTGCATGGCCAGGCACTTACGCACAAGATGACTTGCTCTTTTCTATGGCAGCCAAATCAGTAAATCTCTGAAAATACAAAGGATATTTCTCCTTTGGCCACTCTGTTGTATTTGACTTGCTGTTGGCAATCCTTAGCTATGCAAGAGCTAAGTGCTGTCCAGTGCTGTCTTCGTTGCACATTTTAAACCAGATTTGTCAGCTCAGTGTATTTTTCTATTTTCACTCATGCACAATTCTCCTGATTCCAGAATAAAAACAAACCAAAAACCCCATGAAGGACTTGTTCTGACACAATGGGTTCCCTGATAGCTGCAGTATGCCAGTTACTAAAAGGAGATTCCACTTTTTCCAAGCCCCTCTCTCCTGGCTCTTCTGCGACAACAGAACACTTTGACATTTTCCTCAACTTTGGAAAAGCAAATGAAAAAAAGGAGACACATAATCTACCAGATTTATTTTCCTACCTTGAGAAGGCTAAGAAGGAGCTTTTGCAGCCTAATTAATCTTTTTACTTTAGCCCAGAGAAAATTATCTTTCCAAAGGAAAGGAGCTTTCCCCTCACTCTTTGGCAGAAGGTGATCCCATTACTCCTTGAAAAGCAATAGCAGAAGGGATATTCTCATCTCCACAATAAACCACTAACAGGCTCTGTGTAAACTGTGCAGAGCAGGAAGTTTAGGCTGCATAAGGATTTTCGATAGAGGTTGGTTGTGCAGAAAAGGTACTTGTCATTTTCTGTTCAGTTAATGCTATGATGACTATCCAATCAAACCATTGTTCAACTCCTTCTCCTATTTAATGCAAAACATTAACATTCCCTTCGAATTAAAGAATTTTCACAGGATATGAAATTTCATACCATAGAAAATATTCGGGTTGTTTTACACTACTATTGCATTTTATTTTTCATTGTGTGAAAAAACATCTGTAATCTACTGTGCCTTACTCAGTATTTCTGCAATGTTCTTCCCTACTGAGACTTTAATAATGTTAATAATATAATAACTTTGAAAACTTGAGTTATATAATAAAAATTTTTTAATTAATTAAAAATTTAATGTATTAGCCTAACTTTCATCCCCATGAAAACCCTGAATATTTTTGTCCTGAAACTTCACACCAGGACAGCAGAAAAACTATGTCTAGCTCACAAAATACATACCTAAACACCTGGGAAACCAGGAGCTTTATACATAAAAACTGAAATTTTGTTTCCTGAAATTATTTCTCAATATTATCAAAACAAAGAGTTAAGCTTATTTTCATGACCTGATATAGCACTACTAGCACAGAACATGACCTAAATTGGTTTATTGCAACAAAAGCAAAATATCTTACTTCTCTTCAACTCCCAGCTGTGACAATATGAATGATGGACGACCTCAAAGCCTTATTTGTAAAGGCATGAAGTCATTAAGTGCTGGGAAATGGAAAGCCCTTCAGAATGTGATCCAAATGCAGGAATTCACCCATCCACTCTTCTCCTCTTCACTGGGGAGAGCAAGGATGCTTCCTGTAGGGAGATCTGGGTGCTCACTCTCTGGGTAAGGCATGGGTGATAGTTTTGTGATCACTTAAAACTATGTGCAGACAGATACTAATCCTCTTCCTCCTCCTATACTGAATCTTGAAGCTGTGAAATCTTTTTGTTGGAAACCTATTATTTCTCAAAACTATGAGAACGGGACAAATTCCTGCTGTGGAAATATCAACTCCACCCAGATTCTTAACTCTGCTCATAGCAGCACATCGAAGGCGTGACCTCCTTAACTTTGATGCACACTTCTCAGTAGAGGTCACTTCAGCTAATACTTTCAGCAAGACAAATGCCCCACACCATTATAATAATAAACGCTATGAGAATCTGGCACAAAATGCTATGATCTGTGAACTACGTTACATTAAGATAGATAAAACAGCCAGGGAAAGGAGAAAAAAAATTAACTCTAGTGAGGGAGTGGTCTTCAAGGCAGCTCTTAAGTAAATATTTTTATCAATTTTTAAAAAAGTCTTCTGAGAGGTTTCCTAAGAAAAAGATCGTAAACCCAACCCACAAAAAAATCTTGAGAGCAAAAACTCCACACAGCAAGAAGAGATCATGCACAGTTCTCAAATATTTTTGCAGATTCTCCACTTGCTAAAGCTTATTGTTGTTTTTTTAAGGCTATGACTGCTCCCACATTCCTGTCTCAGAATCTACTAAAGCTGTGCTGTTGGCAAGTATTGCTACATTACTTTTAAATGACATTTAGTCCTTTTGCTCTTGGTACTCATGAACAGGGCTTCAAAATTAAAGGGAACTGCCCTCAGAGATTGCAAAAACAATGGGGACCAAAACAAAAAAAAAGTTCAAACATTTGCACTCTGTCTTAAGATAAATTCCAAAGTCCAATTTTATCACCAGTTTGCTGTTCTCACTAAATACTTACTAATAAATGAACAGAGTTTCCAAACTCTGCAGAAAATCTGTCCTTGATATCTACAGATTGTTTATTTTAATTTAGATGCTAATATATGTCCATTGTTTTCTTCTGATAATGATAAGCAAAGCAGAATTTTCCCCCCTCTTGTTACAGATACCAAAATTTGAGAAAGACAAAGGGATGAATGTTGACCACTTGCCTCCTTGGTGCAACATTTGCTACCCCAGTGGGTAACAGAGTCACATCGTGACTACAACAGCAATTCAGTGATGTTAAGCTACACAATGAACACTCCTCCTACTTTCTGATGCAACATCAACCACACCTATACAGGACTATAAATTGAAAAATTCAAATGGAAGACTAAAGCTGGTCTGCACACAAAGCGCTCTGACTGGATTTTAGCAGAGCTCTTGGGAATAAAGCCTAGTCTGATCAATGAGTGCCACTGGCTGGGGAAGGCAGAAGCCCTGGTGCTGTCGTGGTGCAGGGAAGGACCCTTTCAGATCAAGGGCCCTTCTAAAGGCCATGGGTTCCTCCACATGGCCAGTTCAGCAGTGGCCAGGGAGATGGAGGAGAGCCAGAGCTCAGCCCCACACACACACGTGCCCTGGAGCTGTAGGGGAGTGCTAACAAAGAGACACCCACCTTGGTCTCAGAGGGAGCACATGGCATTTACCAGCCCTGTGCCACCACTGCTTTCAGAAGACTCCCAAACTCCCCATGAACAGCACATGGTAAAGTTTAGTCCTGCAAATGCAAACCTGTTCTCCTGATACCTGGAATGGCATGATGTGACAGAACTGGCAGCCATTCCAGGCCAAAGGGCATGATTTCTTTTCCAAACTCCTGCAAACGCTTTAATCTTTCCATAGAAATGAAGCAGAGATAGCAACACTGTTTTGACTGCAAATGTTTCATGTAAAAATAAGATCCTAATGACTTCAGACCGAAGGCAAATTTGCCAGTCAGCAAAACATTTAAGTACATGCTTAGTTTGAGAAGTTTTGCTATCTATTGTATGCAATTAATCTCTTGGATCACAAATGCAGGCTGAGTTTTGTAAGGCTGAGCTATTTTGCAAATCATCTCACTTATCCTGCCATCCTTTGACCTAAAGAGGTGCTCACTGTGTTGACTATAGTGAGGTACAAGACAATTGCCTTATATGTTTAACTGGCAGATGAGAGAGCTCATGCTTGAAAAATCCTACCCTTAGTGGCAGACCAGTAACTCAGTGAGACAAATTCATCACAGCCACATTCATTATATGAACTCAAAGACTGCCAGCCAACATCCAGGCCAAAAGCTATGTTACTTCAGAATAATTTTACCTCACAACACCAAGGAAAACAAAATGTTTCTTACAGTTTACTTTCCTAGCTATCACCATCCAACACAACCTAGTTTTATCAATTTGAGCTACAATGTAAAATATTTTAATCCTTCTGACACACTCGCTCGCTTTAAAATAGCTGGCAGCAGGAAGACAGTGATTCATTGAGTTACATCAGTGTCAAACAGCTTCCAGTGACATAAAACCAGAGCACAGCAAAGTGAACCTGACTCACTGGATCTTCAGACAGAGACAATCCATTTTAAAACGGGTTTGAAAGATGAAAACACATCAACTATAACGAATATCCTGGTTATTGCCCTGGTTTATCAGTCCAGAAATTATTTTGAATATGGAAGTTTACACAGTAAATTAAATTCTGGGTTTTTTGTATTCTATGACAAAGAAATTTGCCTAAAAATGGGAGATGTTCATACATTTGTATTCAGGCAACTCCATAAAAGTCCATTATATCATTTAAATGAAAGGCAAAAAACCCAAAAATCTTGTCCAGTTTCAAGAAGTTTTTTTTTTTTGAGCCTATACCTAATCAGAAAGTTCAGAAGTGTTGAGTATTTGGAAAAGGTTATCTGCATAAGAGAAAACTTGACCATTACATTAGGAAAAGAAAACTGCAGATTTTGGAAACTATGATATCTGGGTTTTTTTTTCCTGCTTTAGTGTTTTAGCTAGTACAAAAATATTTCCCATTCCTCTAAGACCAGATGGCTTTAAGCTTTAGCCTTGTGAAGTGCAGGGAGAAGTTGAAACAGAACTGGAAACACAGAGTTTTCATTCTCATGAACTGCTAACAGTTTAAAAATTTAGTTTCAGTTCATGAGACCCATAATAAAACATTCAAAATGTGTTACAGCAGGAGGCTCTGTTCTCTTGGGGGAAAAGACCAAAAGAAATTTTCTACAATGTCTCATCTGCCGTTTCACCTGGCAAATTCAGAATTTTTTTAATGTTATGACATTAGACCAGTATCTTCATGTAGGCAACTCTAAACTGGGAATTTCTGGCTTCCAGACTCACCTGAAAAGACATTCTAGTAAACCTTGTCAATTTAACATCAGCATCTTTGAATTGCCAGAAATTAATCAAACTTTGTAAGTTTTGTCACACCACCTTTTTTCATGGAAATATTTAACTTAAATTGTTCTGTCTTCTTATAGTGCTCTTCAGCACCCAAAGGATACTGAAAACCTTTTCTAGAAAATGATGCCATCCTTGGTGACTGACTCAGAGCATAGCAGAACAATCACCACAATGCTTGGCTTTGCCATCTGTTTTCAGGCAAGGAAGAATGCTAAGCTCACATACCTATGGATTATCATTGAATCCTTTTCTTCACTGGATGAAGGAATAACTTCTTTGGAAGGCAGTAATACTTCTGAAATGCTAGCAGAGCCTGGTGAGACCTCAGGTGACATTTCAATTTCTTCTGATTTTGTCTGTGTACACAAAATCTCCATCACAGCCAGCCTGGCATTCACTGACTGCCTGTGAACCTGCATATAGAGGCAGATCACTGCTGCACCAGTGCTTACATTTGTTACACAACAACCCAAATGTCAAACATTTAAAAGTGCTGTGTCAAGACACCTGAAAAATTAAATGCCTAAATACCCTCATGAGTACCTAAGTTAGGAGAAAGCAAAAGAAACTCCTTTCCTGCATGCTCCATAGCTTGAATTCAAACACAAGAGAAGACAATGTATGAAGCCATATGCTACATGGACAGATATGACACTGCACTATGGAGTTTAGACACTTTCCCCTGAAACACCTCACAAGAATAAGCATCTGGAAAGCTTCTTCTGTTATCACAGAATCATAAACTGGTTTGGGTTAAAAGGACCCTTAAAGATCATCTATTTCCAAGTCATGGGCAGGAATACCTTCCACTAGACCAGACTGCCACACTGGCTGTGAACACTTTCAGGGATGGGACATCCATAGCTTCTCCAAGCCAGCTTCTCTGAGCAAGTGTTTCAGAGCCTCAACACCCTTAAAGTAAAGGATTTCTTCCCAATATCTAATTTAAACCTATTCTCTTTCATTTTAAAGCCATTACCCATTGCCCTATCACTATTACGTTTCTATTATATCCTCCTGCCAACTGAGGAAGAGAGTATATTAATAAAATAGTAAGATCCCCATTTTGGAGAATATAATAGTGTTTTTTGTGGTTTGAAAAGATGCAGACCACCAAATCACGTGGAAGACAAAATGTGGTCCAAGACCTTTTTATTATATAGTCTAGACAGCATAATAGGCACCATCCTTGAGTCGACACCTGCCACCAGAGTATACATGCTAAATTTACAGCAAGAACACAACACAATCTGTGTCTTTCTCCAGCTCTGCATTCATCCAATGGCTACGATTCAATAGCTGCTGGCTACACTGCCAACCAACAGCCACAGATGCAGAGCCTACCACCTCTCCAACACAGACTCATTATGGCCCTCCAGCAGCAGCTGATGTAAATCTCAGGCTGCATGGCTTCCCCAGCAGCCCAGCCTGCCAAGTCAGCCCAATCTGCACAACTGCACGTGGGGGAACAACCAAACTGCCCGAGCAGCCTCAGCATCCTGGAAACCTAGAAACCAGCCAACCATCCCAGCCAGCCCATGTGAGTCCAACTTGCAGGAGAATCCCACCTGCCCAGGTATCCCATGAACCCACCATCCTGCCTGCTCCTGGACATCTGGAGCCACAGAGGTCCACCAAAAAGAAAAAGGTGAAAGCAGCAATAAAAAAAGCTTCTCCCTCACACCCACTTCCCCTGAGCCAGAGAGTGTGGTAGGTAAATCACTGTAACCATCTCTGTGCAGTCACACTCTTGTCAGATTGGGATTGGTTTATATCAGTTTAGCTTCTGCCAAATTGGAGCAAAAGATAAAATTTTAAACCAATTTGTAATTAGGCCAGATAGCTGATCTGACAGTCATCTCTCTCTGTGGAGCTGTGATATCAATACAGCCTTGAGTCTGTCCTGTCAAAGTTCACTAAGTTACATGGAATTTCAGAGGAAGAAATGTGTATTAACAAACTGTACAATGCTGTACAAAGGGAAGACTACACTTTGCAGGACCTTGCATCCTACAGGAAAATATAAACATAAGCACCATGGCCTTTGCAACAGATAGAGTTAATAGTATGTCCTGTTATGTTTTAAAGAAACCAAGCATGCAGTATGGCACATGCTTACTAAGTGATTCAGAAGGCATGAAGATTATAGGAGGTTCTTTTAACAGTGCAACAAGCTTACACAATTTTTAGTTCACTGCTTTTCTCCTCATTTCCTACTTTAGACTCACTAATACTTTTACTCATGAAAAGGCCAAAGAATTTCATTCTTTCAGTATCTTTGAACTCATTTCTTATCACTGCTAGAAAAGAGACAAAACACAAACCCCATCACCATTGCATGAGAGCTCTCTGTAAGGCTGGTTTTAATTTCATTTTTTCCTTTTCCTTCAGGATTAAAGATCAGGAAACCAGAAAAAAAAAAAAAAAAAAAANAAAAAGCTGAAGCATTTCAGGCATTTTCACTTGCTTTCAGAAATCAATCCATCTCCTGTAGTCAGCAGTGCATACCTCCATTAACCCTCCTCCTCAAGGAGCACTCTAAGTAAAAAAAAAAATAAAAGTGTGTCAAAAAAAAAGAATAAAAATACTTCCCGACAAAAACAAAACAAATAAACAATAAACCCAAACAAAAAACAAATCAACTAACAATTCTTTCAATGAACCTTGGATTTAAAAGGTGAGCTTTGGTAAACATTGTACCAAAAACAGCACAGTGATTGAACTGAATAAACACATTATCCTGAAAAATGGCCACACTGGGGTTTGAAAAGCTACAATACACCACATTATAAAGACTATCTGATAACTTTAATCTGAAAAAATTACTTGAAATAAAGATATATTACTTAAAGTACATACATAATCCACACCATGTTTGCATATTGTGATTGAACTTGACTTTAGACAGTGAGAACATGACACTGCTACAAAGTACCCTGCACTTCTTACATAAACAGAGAATTAAATCTCCAAAGACTGCTTCTAGTTTTGTTTTTACAAATTATACAAGAACACAAGGCCATACTCATTCTCTTACTAAGGGGGAAAGAGAAAAAAAACTTTTCTTTTTGAGAGAGAACTGAATTTTTTAATAAAAAACATATTATTAAAATCACCAACTTCAGTAGCTCCATGTCACAGAGCCATTAACCATTTATACTTCTGTAAATAGGCACACTCACACAGGGAGTTATTAACTATAATATCCTTAAATTAAATTTGACAGGCTTATTCCATAAAAGTCAGTACAATTCAAGTCACAGTGCCAGTTCACAGGCTGCATCAGCACCCTCAACAGACACATCTAAGGGAAAGGCAGGAGAGAGTATTTCCTACCAATGAAGTGAGGACTATCACTGGGCTGGCATGCTGGGAGCAGATTTATGCCACACTCGTCAGAATTCACTTTCCCAAAGAGCCATGAAAAAAATGGAAGAGGCTTCAACCTTTTCAGTAAAAACCATCTCGTGGAAGCCAGCACCACACTGCCTGTCAGCCTGCTGTGACAGCAGAGGTGCTGCTGGAGCTCTCCTGGAGAGAGGCAGCAGAGCTGGCGATGGGAAAGCAGAGATTGAGGGACTGAGCCAGCAGTGGGGAGCACTGGCTGCTGAGCAATCCCCAGTGTGTCCCAGCAGCGAGCGCAGGCTGAGCCCGCAGGGAGTACCCCCAGGCACAGGCTCCCAGCTTGGCTGCTGCCCACTGCACACTCACACCCCCACTGAGCCTTGCAGAGCCTGTACTTCCAGCCCTTTAAACATCTCTATACTTCTCTTTTGCTTTATTCAACAGGAACAAAACCACCCAGAAGTGACAGGGCTCACCTGTAGTAGCTGCGTCCATGTCAAATGTGCTGCTGGCAGCAGCATCAGAGAAGCCACCTACAATGCCTGGCTTTAGGTTCAGGCACCAAACTCTGACCCTCTTCAGCATCACTGACAAAACTGCTCTTCAAGGCACAATCTTTTCTGCTCTCATCTCCTTTATGCATGATAGAACTGCTAAAGATTAGTTCTTATTAGCTTAATCATCAGGGCAGCATCTCCTGAAGCCAAAAGAAAGTCAAGATTTCTACTACCAAATCCACTTTTCCTCCAAAATATTCTGTACTTTAAGAATGCATGGCCAATTAGAAAAAAAATTACTTTTTTATATGTTTTAAAAAACAAAGAAATTTGGTTATATAAATAACAGCAACCACCCAGAGTGAGAAGAAGGGGGGAAAAGCTTCACTGGACTCCAAACCAACCGTTTGTTTTTCTAATCAAAGTGAAACCTAACCTTTACATTGTGCTGCCCATACACAGAGACTTTTATTCTACACACTGGCAACATCCCCCTGCATGGATGCTTGCTCAAAAAAAGTGTAAATAGTATCAAACATTTCAAAATAACTGTATGGTAAGTGTTATTTAAAAAGAAAGTATTTTATACACTACATTGGTAATCTTGCAGAATACTATTATTCTAGGTAATTGCTTAGTGTCCATTTCAGCCTTAGGAAGCTACACACAGCTCATCTCAAAGTCCTACAGAGAAGAAATATGGACAACTGGAAAGGAGCTATTGCAGCACTGGGGATCATGCACTTCATCTCTAACTCCACCATGTGGGATTCTTCCACCATGTACCACAACACAAACAGGAGAGTTTAAACCTCTGCTTGCTTCCCCTGAATTTGTCCTGTATCTGCCTCTGGATCTCAAAGAGCAGCTTACAGCAAGGAATGTTTACACACAAAACACAGGAGGCACAGTTCACAAGGAGAGAAATGCAGCAGCAACGGGGCAAGAAAAATCTCCTTTCCAAAAGGGATTACTCAGATAAGAAGGCACAAATAGAGGAAGACAATTTAAAAAACAAGACATCAGTATTGGTAGGGGGAATGGTAACAACAAGCAGTATTGGACTGGCAAAACTTTAATATTGATTAAAAATTTACTAACCTTATAGCACAAGTAGAAGCAAGAACACTGAATTCAAGTGGAAGATGTTCAGCTTAGTTTGTTCTTAGAGCTGATTTGCAAGTTAAGACTGGAGTGATTGCCTTCATTTGTTTCTGAGAACCAAAGTGAGACTTTTAGAGAAATGAGAATCAGGAACTGGTATCATAAAAAGGAAGATACAAAATTAGTTCATCTGAATGAGACTGGAAAAACCAGAGGCAACAGCCTTCTGCATATAGGCCAGTGGATCTGAACAGCAACCAAAATCTTGCATACTGACATTTTGAGGGAGCTCTGCATCTTCTTACCTACTGGCTTACTATGAGCAGGTTTTCAGGGTCACAAATGACAACTCACATCTACAATCTGTTGGGAAGAACACTGGCACATTAACCATTTGCAAACACAAGGCATGCATATCTCTGAGTGCATGCTTCTGAAAACCTGTCTCCTAAGATGGAAATTTTGCAAGAGGAAGTCAGCTCTCAGATGTCCAACTATTACCACCTTGCAATGAATAACTGTCATCTATGATTTCAGAAAGGTCCATTTTCATGATTACCCTGACAAAAGACATGAAGTGACAAGAGAACGGTAAGTCCAAACAATCTTTCTTTCACACATAGTTTACTTCTACAAAAATGCTCTCTACTTCAATGTCACTTGTTCCAGAATCCCTTCCCCATGGATTTACCACTTCTAAATTTTGAAAGCAGCATTACCCAGTTTGCTAACTCACACCTGACAGAAAATTATTCCCTTATTTCCTCACATAGTAAGCAAGGAAGAACAAAAGGTATGCTCAACTCACCACGAAGCAACATACCCACTACCTTCACATTCCTCTCTCAGAAAAGAAGTTACCCACCTGGATTTGAGTCCTATTCCCTCACCTTTACTTTTTCTATACAGCTTTTCAGATCAGAAAAAAACATACAGGCATAACATATTTGCATAGAGCAGACAACTTGAGAAAAATCACCTGCATCTTGCTGAGCTCCTTTTTCTTCCTACAGCTACTGACTTACTGCTGGGAAAAAGGTAACCTCCATCAATGCACATCATATTTGGCACAAGGCACTGCTGGAACCCAAGGCAGAGATAAACAATACCTGAAAAAAACTTTCCTCTTCTTTAGCCTCAGCCAACTGCAAGATAATTAATGGGACAAGAATCCTGTAAGAAAGGGACAGGGAAAAAAACCAAGAAGGGAAAAATGACAAGAAAAGAGTGAAAACCTCCAGCAGATTGCTAGGGACTTTACATTACCAACCTGCAACCTGAGAGAAGATGAAGGAGTTCCCTAAGATACAGAATCAAGTTGGGCTGAGAGTGTGAGACATACTGAATATCCCATTAGAGACAAGTGAAAAAAGTAGATTAAACTGTGGGGAAAGCAAAGGCACACCTGGGTAAAGCAAAGAATAAAAAAGAGAGAACTTACAAAAAGAAGATGAAAATCCATGTGAAACCACAAGAAATTAATTGAAATTCATCTAGAAAGCAAAACACTTATGACTTCCCCAAGAGATTAATCTCTGTGTCTCTTGATACAAGTTCACATGCAAAGACTATTTATTATTGTTCCCTAAAAATTTCAGCAAAGTACAAGTATTCTCAAGTCTAAAGCATCCATGGGAAACTTATCTTCATGACAGCTAAAATCAACCAAATTGCAAAGTTTCAAATATCATAACATGACGAAAAAGAACAGCATGAAGTGACTCAGGTATTTTTTTTATCACTTACATTCTACCATCAAAGCCATGTAAAATGACTGAAAAACATTATTTTAAAAACAAGAGAGTTAAGATTTTTTTGGGGCCCCACAGGGATTCCCAGCAACTCATCTGTTTGTGGAATGCAGCTGCCCTGGGAGGCTTCATCTCTTCACCAAGCAAGAGCAAAGGGATCCCATCAGATATTAACTGTCCACAGATAATGTTACCAGTAATAAGATCAATTAGAAAATTATCTCCTGAGAGAAGTATTATGCCATTAACTTAAATTACTGCATGTTATCATATGTTAAAGAGTGGAAAATTTCCACAGAACTTAAAAACTTAATGCTTGAAGTCCATTTACATCCCTGTAATTTGATTAGGTCCTTGATTAATGAAGACAAAGGAATGATTTGAATGACTTTAAGGAAGAAATCACTACCCTGCAGATGAGAAAGAGAGCAGCTCACAGTTAGAGCAAACACTAAAGAATCCAACTGGAACATACTGCTTTGAAAGAGGCAATTAATAGAGACCTTGACTGCAAGGTCAGCCACTCTCTTGGCTCCTCCCATCCCTTCCCAACCACATGGGCAGCCCAGAAGATAGCCATTGTCCATGCAATATCTCTATGAAGAGAACCACTGGTAAGATCAAGAACATGGAGATTCCTAGAAACAGACTCTTCTCTCACATGACTTCGTCTTTAAATTTTGTCTGTGCAAGGAGTGTTATTTTAGACCGAAGTGAGCTTCTCCTTAAGTTAATGGTTACACACACACCAGTAACTTAAAAAGCATGTCTGCTATTATTGTCAGATCATATTTTCTCTCTCATCTAGTTATGCAAAGCATGAACTCAGATCAAGTTAAGCATGGCACGAGAGAAAACAGTTTTAACAGTAAAGACTAAATGGAGGGGGCAGAAGAGATCAGAAATAGGAAGAGGAAGGTTAAGGAAGGAACAGGAAATTCAGACCTCAAGGTGGAATTCCTTCAGCCTTGGTGAATGTCAAGAGGTGTGGCTCAAACTCCCCTTGATCATACTTTGTAGAGACAGGTAAGGCACTTACTTATTTCCTGAGCAGCCTAGGATGCATCCAGATGCTTAAATAGTGTCTTCCTTCATCCTCTTCCACAGATGCTTGGGCAAGATAAAACTGGTGGCAATCAAATATTCATTAAATGAGAGAGGAGCCTTCCAGAGAAGATGGGGCAGGAAGAGAAGTCAGTTCACATTGCAACTTAAAAACAGAGGAAGGCAGGCAAATTAATAACTCATTCCTCCTCAGCACAGGGCAAGATGTGGCTAATAAGATTCCTGCTCACTTATCAAATTTTTCCTCTTCAAAACTGTAACAAATATGTTCTGTACCTCACTGAGCTCCTCTAATAAACACACACCTCTTTCATCAGAATATGAATAACTTATCTCAGTAAAGTTTCTGCCTTGGTGTAATATGCTAAACTGTAATGATTAGAGAAATGTACCTATTTGCTGTCATCTTCCTAGCACTGCACAAACAGTAACTAGCTGATCAATGAACACTGCACTGGGGACTGTTAACACAGGATTCATGTGTTCATAACTATGTATGTGGCTAATGTTTATGGTCAGTGTTTAATTTATGTGCTCGATTTCACCTTCCAAGAAAGGTCACTCCCTTAAGGCAGGTCATCAGTCTGCCTGCAAGGGAAGGGTGAGAACCAGGAAGCAGTGGCTGACTCGGTGCCAGACCCCGCCTGACAGTGGAAAAAGCAGCTTCAGAAAAGCCCTGGAATGGTCCCAAAACCTCCCTGCCTGCCGAGCCAAGTGAAGAGAGGGAGAGAAAACTTTACAACTTAGGCGGGGTAAGGCCGGAGGTGGCTGACATTTCAAACAATAGCATACAAAAGTGGAAAAGTAAACCTTGGGACACAAAGCAGGTCTGAAGCAACTCTGTGATGTAGCACCTTGCAGGCACCCAGAGGAAGAGTGGCCATGGGCAGGAGAGCACCCAAGTGTTTCTTTCTCAAGCCATTCATCACCCCATGTACTCAGGCTGTCAGAGCCAAAGAAACCTGGCACCATCTCAGTCAACATGCCAGATTTGTTATCATTTTGAGAACCTGATAATTTGTCAGATAAGATCCCAAAAAGTAAGAGATGCAGGCCATGCAGCACTATCTCTCTGTGGGTAAACAGCTCCTGTCATTACGTTCCTGTGAGCACATCTACAGCCTGAGGGGGATGATCCATGAGTGACCGGTCTTAAACCACAATAAGACGAGGTTAATAAATCTCTAGATTGACTATGTGCACAGCAAATCCAGATTTTTTATTGTAATCACATTAACTGAGAGCTCTCCAGTTTAGCTTTTCTCAACCTTCCACTGCCATCTCCTCTTTCCAACCACAGTTTGCCTATCCATTTCTGAGCTGCAGTCTGAGAAGACAGGCCACTCCACTGCCAAGCAGCTGTTTTGTAACAGCAAGGTAACTGCACAGAATTGTTATCTAGGTGTAAAATCTTAATTGGTGAAAGCTCCTGAAAGCTCCTGCACATTTAACTACCAGAAAAAAACCTCCAGCTTCTGTTCTCAATTGTTATCTCTGATGTTAGATACCTGTTAGCAGAGTTTAGCAATCAACAAGTGGTACAGTTTAATTTGACTGAGAGATAACCTAAACAAGTTAGGTGGGATGACTATCACCATGAAGACCATGTTACCCTTCAGAAAGAAAACCCAATGTCAACTAGAGAGACCCAAGTATCTGGGAAATGGTACAACCATTTCCCCATTCTGTTTTCATTTCCAGGCTGAGATGCTCTGTGTTGCACGTGCTGGGGAAGAGAGAGACAGTCTTGGATCATGATATCTCCCAGCTTGCTTTCCTCCAGCTCAGGGGCACAGCTGCTTGCCAAGGGAATCTACACTCTCAACAGCACAACTTTCCTGCATGAGAAGAGAGGCAGCCTTGACCCACACTTCTGAAAAGATGAATCTCATTGTAATGAGCAGAGGCTCTTCCATGGCTGCCTTTGCTTCTGCAGAAAAAGCAATGCCCTGGCAGTATGGAAGCTCTTAAAAGCTGACAGCTGCTACACTCTTACAGCCTGGCTTACATCCCTGAAGAAGTTACCACCCAAACCAATAATGACCTCACAACAGTGTGATAAAGTAATCATTATTTTTGAAAAAAATTCGTATTCTGACAATGCACCAGAATTTGGCTTTGCTAACACAGATGCTCCATGGCAAACACATCTAGGAAGGGGTGAATAAATGGCTGCTATTCTTCCATAACTTGTGTTAGGAGTTTGCACTGTTAAATTTAGGCGGCAGAAGCTGCATTTGTTCATCAGTGCACGTTGTAAGTACAGTTGTTGATGCTCCTCTCCTTGTTTTGCCCTATCAGTTTTGCTAATAGAATTCCCCATGAATGAGTGTTAACACCAGCTTGTACTAACAGAGATTATTTCCATACCCATAAATACATGGAGAGCTATGCAACCACCCAGGCTGCACCAACGCAGTGAGAGCTATGGAAATTCTTTCAGTCAGCACTTGATGTGTGCACAGTTCAGACACCTCACCAGCACCACCACGCAGGCAAGGTGACAGTGACAAACCCACTCCTTGGCCATGATGCATGGGAAACAGCAGAAATACAAACCAGGATGAAAGACTTGTCAGACCTGTGAATGTAAATAAGCATGTGACAAAGAAGTGACAGCCCTACACAAGTACTGCTGATATATTAGATGTTAAACACACCTCCTTGTAAAACTGCATATAACTATCAATATTCCAGGCAATGTGGATTATATAAATACTTAGAAACAAAGGCCAGGCCTCATGGAAAACGCTCCAAATATCTTGGGGTTAAAAAATATTGCAGCCGTTTTTGCTGCAAGGTTGGGCTCACATTTAACACTTCAGGATATCATATATCAAAGAGAGCTTCCTCTTTCAAAGAGCTGAGTGCCTTTCTTAGAA
Organism: Peucedramus taeniatus; assembly: GCA_013400575.1. Taxonomy (NCBI): domain Eukaryota; kingdom Metazoa; phylum Chordata; class Aves; order Passeriformes; family Fringillidae; genus Peucedramus; species Peucedramus taeniatus. Next base: position 271,738 of record WBNO01013561.1, read on the forward strand.
AGCTACCAGAACTTCTTTCCTTCTTTTCTTGGCAGTCTCATGTAACCAAACTTATCATATGCAGACATTAGGCAACAGAGATAACACTCCATAACTCTCTATATAGTGGACCAGGTCCTGGATAGAAAGACCTACTGCAACTGGTCCAAACAGGGCTGGAACTGTCAAAAGTTTCACTCTCAGGCTATGAGCACAGCTGATCCAACAAATTCAAATCCAACTCCTTTTAGCAGAGCATCAATTATTTGATTACAGAAGTCAGCATATCTCAGTCACCCCTTATCTGCAGCTAACTCTAACTGCACTCTTACGTAAGGCTACAGCTTTCATGTTGACTCGCCAGGTTTCACAGGCTATGGAAGAACTTTTTCCAGAGGCTCCAGCAATACAGCACCATGCTCCAGTATTCCACAATGAATTCCCATGCACTGGACATCTCTGCCAGGAACCCCCACGCAGCAGGATGGTCACAGTGCAACCCTGATGTTGCCAAGGGGGTTCTTCTTCATAGGATGCGATCAAGGGACGCTCAAGAAGTCCTCGGAGAAGGCACATCCTCACCATGGCCTCACAGGGTGACCTCTCTGTGAGCCACAAGATAAGGAGCCCACTGCACAAAGCCCCACTCCTTAGGTAAGGGAACCAGCTAGGAAGGGGTTGCATTCACCAGGGACTGCCCCTCACAGAGAGAAGCTCCTCCTGAGGTCTGCAGAACATTCCCTCTGCACGTCCCTGAGCCTTCCCAGCCTGGCAGCACTTGCACTGACACCTTGAGCATCACCTCCCCAGCCACTGACTCAGCTCCCTCCCTCTCCTGTTGCAGAGGATTTAGCAACTCTCTTTGATGTTAGGCTGACTTGGGCAGGGTAGGCTGCCCAGAGACAGCCAGGAGACATCTCCTCAAGATCATGTTCTTATGTTCACTGCTATGAAGCTGTGCAGTCTGTAAGACCCAATCTCCCGGCTTCAGCTTTGGTTTTGTTGTTTTGTTTGGGGTTTTTTTTTTTTTTTTGGTGGGTTTTTTTTGTTTTGTTTTGTTTGTTTGTTTGTGTTGAATATAACAATCTTCTACTATTCAATTTAGATCAGTGCCTTTAGTGGTGCGTTAGTATTAAAACTACAGAATGGAAATCCAGTCATTCCTACAGTTTTATATATGATCTTGTTAACTGAGTAAAATCAGCCAAAATGAAATCAGATTTTCTTTCTCCCAGTAAAATGCTGTGATGCTTCAGGTGAGCTTGTGCTTGCAGATACCTTAGAGAAAGACAAGGGCATTGGAGAAACATATTCTATTGTAACAAGGTGAATCCAAGCCAGGTCAGCTTTCCTTTCAAAGACACAGAATTTTGCTTGCCAAATTTAATGTTTGTGGACAATTTTGCATATGAAGCCTCTTAGTATTAACAGTTGACCACCTGTTTTCATAAAGAACCATTTGCTGGAAAACATATAATTATTCTGTTCAATTTTCCAAATTACAGTTTTCTGTCTTTAAAAAATGCTGAAGATAAAGACAGGAGTGCTGCTTTCTGACAATAAAATACTATCATCAGTTGCATAAACTGGGCTTCAGTTCAACTCCTTCGGTCTGTAATGTCATCAGTATGAAGGCAGAAAAATCTTTGGCTTAATGCTATTTTGAAAATACTTAAGAGTAACAATTTCTAACCATTTAGCAAGAATTCACTTTCAAGACAACTGCAAATAACTTTCTGCCATTTTTAATCTGGGGAAAAATAAGTAAAAAGAGACAACTACTTTTCTTTCAAGTTTTGTAGGAAAAAAATGCATGTGTAATTTCCATGCCCAAAAGGCTTTGAAGTAACACTAGCTTAGGTTACTAAATTAAACTGAGTAAGATTCTTCTGAATATCTTCATATGTTTCTGCCTCAGCCTTCCTATGTTTTTTACTGATGCCAGTGATGACTGATTCATCTTACAAACTGCAAGTAACCTGCTTTTACTTTCAGATTATACAATTTTTTCAGGTAAGAAACTCCAGTTTATCTAAAGAAAAGTCTGAAGTGTTTGGCTAAATGAGACACTAAAAATATTCATATCACACAGTAAATCTCAAAGCTTCGTTGTTCAAACAATTTACAGAAGTGTGCTGCATGCCTACAGCTGTCAGCAGCATTGGCACACTCCAGATGAGCAGCCATGAATCAGAGATCCAGTAATTGTATGGAAAAGAAACTGCATACCCAGTATTGGAAAAAAGAAAAATCTAATAAATACCTGTATGCGCTCTCATGCCAGAGCATAATCCACAGTATTAAGTGGAAGACTTACCTGAAACACAGTTAAATACAGCTGAGAAGAGAAACCCTTAACTTAAGAAGTATGGCAGGTTTGCATACTGTGTAACTGCACTCTGACCATCACATTTTCTCAATGATTTCTTACCTTTTATAACACAACAGAAATATTAAAATGCTAACATTTTCAGTTATTCTTAGAAAATCATTCCACATTCACTAACAATTCAGTGGAGCTGAAAGACTTCCACTTTGTGTGACCCAAAGAGCAGAAAGAATGCATTGATCAAGTGCAAGTTCTGCTGCCCTCTAATAACACAGTGCTATTTGGCAGTCATGGAATGCTGGACAAGGGCAGTCAGGTGCTGTGGAGAAGATGAGAGCCAGCCTAGAAGTCCAGATGGAATGAAAAAATAACTTTGAGGAGCTGAATCAATCTATTTTATAGGAAAGCATGAAAAGAGATGGGCAGCAGTTGGAATAGCACACGCTCCTTAAGATGAGAGAGATGAAAGCAGGTTTGTCCCACTGAGGGAAAGATGGTGAGACATAAAGGAAAATCTTGTGGCAGGGTGACCCTGAGGGAGCCTGAAGGAGTGAGAGTAAGAGAGACTTGGAGATGGGGTTGTGTCACCAGGGCAAGTGAATGAGTCAGAGAAGCAAAAAGGATAATTCATCTCAAGGTCTGGGTAAGGATGGAAGAGGAAAGGGTTGTAGGAGGACGAAAACAGCAGACATGATGCTATCAGAGGAACATATTCATGTTGCAGAACTCAAACTTTGCAAGTTTCTTTTCTAATAAGTACTGGTCACTAACACGAATATCTAAAAGGAGATATTTTTGTCAATCTTCCCTTTAGCTCAAATATTTCAGTTATTTCTCTCATCTCACGTGAATCTACAAATGCCATCATGAATGCAAGAAGGCAGTAATTATCCTCTACTGAGTTTTAAAATGCATAAAATTGGTAGCAAAGGTTTATTACTTTTTCATCCGTGAAAAAAATGTGCATGCTTCATGCACTGCTTCTCAGCAACTCCAGAGCAGTGAACTTATTCCAGCTAAATACCTCAGTGTCATTCACTTGAAAACTGGGTCTTAGTTCAGTCATAGTTTTTTGAAAATGCACTGTGCAATACTGTCATGAATTCTATTGAAGATTTTTTTTTCTTTTAAACTGCAAAATGAAACTCCAGAAACAAACCTACAAATCTGGGAGCTCTGGTTATGAGTTGCCAATGCTCAAAATATTAGCAAGGACATCTGTAAAATAAATCCTAGTTTCTGAAGAGCTAGGTAAACATGTCTGGTTCATGAAAACAAAGCTTAAAAGCTGACTAAGAACTGCAAAAATATGTATTTAAGATTCTATAACTGCGCATATTTGTGTTTCATTTACAAATATATTAATGGCTTAATACCTACTCTTCAATTAAAATCAGCAGCCTTAACTCAGAATTACTTCTGATCTTGCACAAAGAACCCAAGGGAAAGGCAAAGTGCCCCTTTGCAGCCTAAGACTTCCAATGACATTTCAAAGAACAAGAGCATTATCCAGACTCTCTTCTCTTGAAATTCAGCTGTCAAATGCCCTTAAATTTCAGTAATAAAACCAAAACCACCACTAAATTAAAATATGCAGTTTTAAACTAGTGAACAGACAGTCAGTTTAGGCACTTTTTTTGAATCCTAAAGTGAGTGTTTCTGTACTCTGGGATATGATGTCTGGTTTCCACTCTTGTATCATTCCTCCTGGATAATACCAAGCAGCTGAGTCAAAAAATTACAAGGGTTAAAGTCTCTGCCTGGACAGCAATTACTGGAGCATGTTTATGCCAGGGCTGCTTCTGTAACACCGCTGCAGAGACAGCCAGCACAATTCCCCTCCTGCCACAGGTTTGCATCATCTTCCATTTACTCTATAATACATTATCATTCCTACATTAAAATGAACTCCATAGTAACCAAAAAGAGTTTTAGAAACTTTACAAAACAAAAAATCATGGTCGGGAGGAAGGGAGAGGATGAGAAGAAAGGAAGCTATGAGATAGAAAAACTTGTCCCACTGACATCCACATCACACAAAATTTCATCAGGCAGAACAAGGAATGCATTTGTCCCTTGAAAATCATTCTTTTCAGAGATGCTTGAATCCATGCTTTCTGTTATGTAAATAATTTCTTTTCTGTTTTCTCTGAAAAGATCATGCAGTCTTGCAAACGAGTCTGAGCTGAGCAAACATAGAGCCATTTCTCAGCTAAAGTCATAAATTACTTATTGTTTTAATATACTGGAAAATTGGCAGGAAGCGGGGGAAGGTACGTCAGTTACACAAGACTTTATACCATCACTTATCCTTGCCTTCCATTAAAAAAGCCTTAGTTGCTGTAGCAACTGTCAAACCACATTGTGGTTCCTCTTCCTCCAAGATACAGAACTTCTCCAAAACACTCACACACAACACAGCTCTCCTCCATCCACAGGACAGGTTTCTGGCACTTCTGCACTGTTTAAAAAGAGGCTCTCCACGGAGCTGACAAATCCCTCATAGGCCTTTTACTCCAAGGTAGGCTCCTGTTGAGTAAAAATCCTTAAGAAATCCTTAAAATTCTTGGGTTTCCCCCCATACATCTACCCTCTTTTTTTCTCCTCTTCCTTTTTCCCCTTCTTTCTTTGCATTATACAGAATGTTATTCCATTCAGCTTAATTCACCTCCAGCATTAAACAAAATGCCTACACATCTGTCAGATGTCCCTTCCCCTCTCATTCCTTCCATTTTGGCAAAGGCACATACAATGGGGACAATGTCACATAAAACACACATAAAACATCCCTAGGACAAGAAATAAAACAGCAGAGAGAGGCTTCCTACCCAACACCTGAAGAGAAAACCCTTCTCCACAACCACAGCTTCTCGAAATCATTCCTGGGGGACCCCTGCTCTGTCACCAGGGAGGACAACTATTTTCTCACTGGCTGAAATTCCACTCCATGGGACAGAGATTTGAACACACTAAAAAAAAAAAATCAAAATAATTACAGAGAGAGAGAAGAAACCATTAGCATGAATAGAAAGCTCTGCCAGAAATAGGACAAAAATCACATACTACTGAAGAAAATCTCATGAGGAAGTGAAAACATATTCCTCCCCTTTGTGCAGCATGCCAATACTAATGATAAGCAAAGTTCTGGAAGTTCCTACATGTTCAAGGACACTACCCAGGGCGGGATGCTTGCACAATAAAGGGAGGGCTTACTCACCTTCTTACCTCCTTCAATCCTTACTAGCTCCATCCTATTTCTAGATAGAATGCGATGCTTTAAAAATGTTCATGCCTAAATGTTTTTTTGTTTTAGGAACATTTAACATAAGCAAATCTGTTATACACAATGGGATGATTATTTTTAATTGCTATTCTGAAAAGAAAGCATTATATAGTATTGCAGATTATCTTCAAGAACACATACAAATTCTGCTCTACCAAAAGAATTTCCATCTTGGATATACTTTTCCAGTTTTATAATGGTTCTTCTGAAGTGTGTTGTAGAATGGGGAATTAATGGTTCCACATAAAATTATTTTTGGTTCCTCTATCAAGATCTAAACTACCCAGCCACTTCACCCTGTAGTTCATTTCTTCAGCACCATAAGCATCACTTTAATTCCTTTCTACCCACACACTTGTTTCTCTGACAGGGCAAAAATGAACCAATGATGTACAATGCACTTGTGCTGCCTACAGCAGCAAGAAGCACTGAGGCAGCTCTGGGAGAAGGGGTTTGCGTGTGTGTCCATACAAAGTTAATTGCAGAGCAATATGCATGAGCATACCCTGAGCCCAGCTTTCTGTGAGTTTACAGTGGAAACAGCTGCATACTGGCCCAGCTACACATTATAAACAAGGTCACTTGACTCCTGGGAGCAGTGACACACCAGCACTGGTTTGAACTACAAACCAGTCTGCTCCCCAGGCAGTCACTCCCTGCAGTTAAGGGAGGAGCACTGAGGGATGTTTTCACTCTCCTCCAGCTCTGCCCACCAAGAGCAGGCACTCAATAGGTATTGATGGCTGCTCTTCCTGTCAAAAATTCTCAAACCAGCCAACGTATTTCTGCTCCACTTAAGAGACTGTTGGACTGTTCCCATACCTCTGTTCTTCTAGTCTCTCTCTTTTGTATCTTGTGTTTGAGCAGGCGTTCTAAGGAGGTTTGTTTTTCTGTGCTCAGTCCTTCTTTCATGCTTCTACTGGTTCTGCCCCTCTTTTAGCATATTCCCATTTTTTTATGGCCCCATCATTTATCCAAGGCTCATGCACTTAAATGACAAGGGCTCAGGCTGCTATGCTAGTGAAACAACCCTGAAGGAAGCGCAGGATACCATTTGCTTTTTGTTACCACTAAGCATCTGTACATCTCGCACAGAATGAAGAAACAGGGCAGCCAGCACCTCAAGGACACCTTGGGACATTCTGACTTCAGGTTTCAGGCTACAATAGAGAACATCAGAGCAATAAACGAGGGCTGCTGTCATTTGCAGTTAAGTTCCCAAACCACAATTGTGAGATTTACATCCAAAAAAGGTGTGATGGAGTATAATCTAATTAATTACAGTGTGCTTAAATACAAAGCAAAGCAAGCACTCCATCCCATTAATTCATCAGCTAAGATCAGTCAATCTCCAGCCAAGATCAGTCTGGAATCAGCCAGGGATCTTCATCCTAAACATAAAAACATCCATGCAGTTCCAAAGCCATACACCAGAACACTTTCCCAGATGTGAACAGACTGGATTGAAAAGTTACTGACCATAGAAATTCATCATCACTTCTCAGCTAGCATATCATATTTCAGCTGATTTTTTCTATTATCCCTATAGAAAATTGTCCAGATTACACAAATCTCTTCAAATACAGCATTTTAAATGTGACAGCCAGCTGACAGAGCCAGCCATTGAGCATGAGGCAAGTATTTATAATACTTCCTTAAATACTTCCTCTGTTATTTGCAGCTTTATGTTAAATGTTACATTATGAGCTGTATCACCCATTTTTTCTGCTCCAGTAGTTGCAAAGTTGATCTCACTTTCAGTACCCCACCTATTTAATCTGAATTCTTTTGGTTTAGAATGATAATGTACAACAAGTAGTTCTGCTTCCTCAAATATTATTTTACTAAAAGCTATTGTAAAGGGACACATCTTCAAGCCAAGTTTTACTCATATATAAACAAGGTGACATTTTAAAAGCTGAAATTTTAAAATATGGAACAGTATCTGTCTAACTTCACTACAGAGACATTTTAAAATACTTTTTTTTATAACTTCATATTTTAAACTTTAAAACGTTATCTCTGTCTGCCCATAAATAATGAAGTGAATCTGTCCTTTAGAACATGCCCTTATTAAATAATATTTTCTTTTGAGTTCTGCTTTACCTACAAACCAAAATGGACCTCCTACCTCACATATCCCACTCCTGGAGCTGATTAGACAGCTCCCTTTGGATAAAAAAAACAACCAAACAAAAAAAAACCACAACCAAACAAAACCCCAACAAAAATCCCCAGGGTGTAAGGAGAGAAAGAAACACTCATTTCCCAAGACAGGAAGTTTGAGTACATATGGCCTGATAGAAGGAGGGGGAAAAAAGCCCTCAAATGTCTGAGCCTAGTAGCTTGGCTACTTCTGAATACATACCAGGATACAGCAAGTTCCTCCTTCCAAAAAAAGCATGATAAGTCACACTATAGCACAAACACTTAGGTTTTTTGTTTGGGTTTTCCAGTTTCTTTGCGGGAGGGGGGTTGTATTCTTGTTTTTAAATTTTTAAACAAAAAGTTTTACAGCAATACAGATGAGTAAACAGCTCCAGGAGAGGGCAAGGAAACATAAGAAAGCTTAGACTAGGAAAGATTTTCCCACATAATCACCTGCAAAAGTACCGAAAAGTAAAGAAAACCAATCTCTTGAGAAAGTAGGATTTTTTCTTTTCCTTTCATTCTTTGGATTTTTATTCTCTTCATTCATATGAGTAGCTACTATTCCTTGAAGGTGATGCACTGCAATTGCTCAAATAGCTTCTACTTCATCTCCTCCAAAGGGTTTGCAAACCCCGCCTCCCCCCCCAAAAAAAAACAAACCACAAAGCCCCCACTTCCCTTAGCAACATTTTCATAGCAAAGAAAAAAGCTTTGCAGATATCAAGTACCATTAGCATATTGAGGTATCACGAATTTGAAAAAAATCAAATAAAACCTATATTTCAACAAAGTGAAATATAATCACATTCTAGTAATAAAATCAACATTATGATGTAGAAAACCACGAGACTGCAAGATCTTGAATATTTACTGAGAAAACAGAGAATAGCAATGGTGAAATAAGTCAATACTTTCTTTTTAGAGGCAGGAATCCAGCTCCGACCTATGGTTAGAACATAACTACAATATTATTTCCTAAAATATCAGTCTTAATCCTCAGAGAATTTTCCCAATCAAATTTATTTTGCTGCTGTGAGAAGAGAAAAGGCTGACTACAGCTTATGGATGTACCATGACACCTGTGTATGGATTTGGCCATGTTTCTAACTGCATGTAAGAGCACAGAAACTCAGGCTAGACAACAGGTCAGGCCTGGCCTGCCCAAAAATTTCTTTTGGATTATTTGCCCTTTTATTTTCTTCTGCTCCATATTCTGGGAGCTCCATAGTCCTCTCCCAAGCACACACCTGGCATAAATCCTCTTACATGATAGTGCCAGCTCCCTCCCCATCAAATCCACAATGAAATCTGTTAAGTGCATCACTGGCTCACAAACCAAGGGCTGTTGTGCTTTACTAAAATGAAAACACAGCTTAAAAAAGGAAAATCCCTCACTGCTTTCTATAAAACTCAGCTATTAAAATGTTACTCACAAATTAACACTGGTTATCTGAGTGCAGAACTTGATCTAAGCAGAAAACAACCAGGAGAGCCACATAGGCACTCAGAAATTATTGACTACAAGCAATCCTGAGATATTCAAGTATTATTAGCATTTGCTAAACGTGAAAAGGAGAAAGGAAGATGAAACAACACCATGATTATATTGACATACAATTTCCATCAAGCTGTGATGTCACCTGCAATGTCAAGATGTGAACTCCTATTCACATATGCACTCAAAGACTGTAGGACATTCTGAATTCTGTCCTGCAAATCTTGCAGAGTTCAGAGAAGATATTACTTTACAAATGTTCTTACTAATCATGATTCCAGCAGTATTCACTGTGAAAATACATATATATATATAAGGTCTGTGGGATTTTTACAAGGAATCTCAGAAGGAATACGCTGCAAACAAAATGCAACAGAAATTTACCAGTCAGATGCATCTATATTGATCTATCTTGCAACTTCATCCAGACAGATAAGCACCAGAGCATCAGAAAAAATAGCTGCTTGTGAGAAATGAACAGGAGCTTATCCCCAGAAATAGTATTATTTTTAAAACTTTAGCACATCTGCTATTTCAGTTGTCTGTAATTGTCACCCCAAAGATTGACTCACATGTCACATGATTTTTACAAAAAGCATAGTTTTGTTAAACTATGCATGCATATACTTTTATTAACATGCTACATATATATAAAATACATCTGTGAATGTTTAAAGGGGCAGTATTTTTCTGGACATTCCTTTTCCTCATTGGACTCTTAGCTGCTCTTGGCATGTCCCGTTCTTTCATGTTTCAATCATAGTTAAAGTTGTAGTTACCATCTGAATTACTCTCATAGATCAGGTTAATACAAGTGGGTTGTCCAAATGCTTAACAATAATATTAGAAGCAATATAAACATGTTCTGCTACAAGGAATAAAATTTTAGAGCATTTTTTGCATCTGGATGAAGACAAACCATGTGTTTCTATGCAAAACACACCAGTCTTGCAAGCCATGAAGCAGGCTTGTTCAGAGTCACACTAGCCCAGCATCTTATTTGAGCTCCATTTCCTGTCTAAACACCACAACTTCTGTCAGACAGAGATACCAGCAGAGGAGTGGAGCAGAGCCTGCAGTCTCTGCAAACACTCCACCAGAGCAGGAACAAGAAAAGCACCAGCAGCTGGACACAGCTGAGCTGAGCAGAGGAAATGTGAGGCTGGACTGGCCAGCACAGCTGGCCAAGCTAAGAGTGAGCAAAGATGGGGGCAGGGCAAGGAGAAGAAAAGAGTTTTAGTTATCATGTCCCCAGCCAACACTGTCAACCAGTTCTTGCCTGCTCTGTTCAAAACTGGATGATTACTGTCATTTTAGTTTCATTTTTCCATGCTAGCACAAAATCAGCTCCAAGTGGTTTCTAAGTACCCAGGAAGCAGCAATCCACAGCAACTTCCAACACCAGTCAGCTTTGATGAAGCAACCCCATTTAATGAAAAGTTATTATGGCCTCAGATTACAACATGGTGATATTTGTGAGAAGCTATTGCATTTCAGAACCAATCTTTCATAGCAATGGAAGTATGAACACATACATACACTCACATAAGAAAACTAGAATCCTCCTAAATTATTTTCTGTGGAGAGAAAGTGGGATAAAAAAAATTAACAGCAGGGAAGAGCATTATCAAAAGAAAGAGAAGCAGTAAGAGGTACTGGAAGGCTGCAATAAGGTCTCCTCAGAATCTTCTCATCTCCAAGCTGAACAACCCCAACTTTCTCAGCCTGTCTTCATAGGAGAAGTGCTCCAGCCCTCTGATCATCTTCATGACCTGCTCTAACTTTTATCCACGTCTTTCTTATGCTGAGGACCCCAGACCTGCATGCAGCACTCCAGGTGGGGTGTCACAAGGGCAGAGCAGAGGGGGTGAATCATCTCCCTTGACCCGCTGGTCACTCTTGTTTTGATGCAGCTGAGAGTACCACTGCCCTTCTGGGCTGCAAGTGCACACTGCTGGCTCATGTCCAGCTTTTCATCCACAGGAACCCCCAAGTCCTTCTCTGCAGGGCTGCTCTCAGTGACTTCTCCCAGTCTGTGCTCATGTCTGGGATTGCCCTGACTCAGGTACAGCACCTTGCACTTGGACTTGCTGAACTTCATGAGGTGCTCGTGGGCCCAACTCCTCAAATTTGTCTGGGGCCCCCTGGATGGCATCCTGTCCTGCTGTGGTGTCATCTGCAAACTTGCTGAGGGTGCACCGATCCCACTGCCCTTGTCACTGATGAAGATATTACAGGGCCCATGAGAGTCCTGAGGGACATCATTTGTCACCAGCCTCCACTTGGACCTAGAGCCACTGACCACAACTCTCTGTCTGTGGCAACCCAACCAATTTCTTATTGAGATCTTAATAATAATTGTTCTTATGATTCTTATTTCTTCTTATCAAAGCCCTTATGGAAATCTAAGTAGATGACATTGGCCAGTTTTCCCTTGTTGTCCACTGCAGTCACTTCATCAAAGAAGGCCATCAGGCTGGTCAGGCATGATTCACCCTTAATGAACCTGTGCTGGCTGTCCGGATCATTTCCTTGTCTTATATGTGCCTTAAGGCTTCCATGAGGATCTGCTCCATCATCTTCCCAGTAACAAAAGGAGGCTCACCAGTCTGTAGTTCCCTAGGTCTTCCTTTTCCCTCTTTCTAAAAATAGGAGTGAAGTTTCCTTTTTTCTAGTCACTGGGGACTTCACCTGACTTTCAAGACTTTTCAAATGTGGAAAAAGATATTCCATCTCTGGAATAATCAATAATTCAAGTAATCTATTACCAGAAGCGTACACTTCAAATTACTGGGCTGCACATTCACATCTTATCTATATGTCCATGTATAAACTTTTTAAAGCTAAACTGGGGGAGTAGGGGGAGGGAGTGGATTTTACATTAAATAGAAAATGTCATGCAAAAATTTATGTTAGTAGTGATGCTTCTGCACTGATTGAACTACATGCAAGTCAGTTTTATAAATGCATAGCTCTTGAGGACACAAGCTCTTACAACAGTTCTATCAATACGCTTTGTAAAATGTTTATGTGAGCTCAGTGTGTGGGCAAATTCACAAAAGGACGTGCTAACTCCCTTCTTCCTGATGATCAATAACCAGAAGAGGAAAAAGAAGAGATCCCTTTTAGAAGAATAGTCTAGACAGTTCAAAAATAGCCTCTGTGCCCTTGCCAGGTACACAGAAAACCGAAAAAGTAGGAACCATCGTGCTTAATAAAACCAGTGTTGTTTTGACTGTTTTCCATCCACCCTCAACCTTCTGGATTTCAGCATGGAGATTCACACCCATTCAGTTCCCAGAGAAGGCCACTTTATCCCAAGGCTTAACGGAGAAGAACCATTAGCAGGTTTCCAGATCTTCATACAGTGCAAAATCCTGAACATGAGGAGTACTGGTGATGCAAAGTGGCAAGAGGTTTCAGAAACTGAGATGTCTTCAGAGCTTTAGCTGATCCTTTCCCTATTTGTTCTAATAAAATTCTTTTTTGCTTCCTTGCTAGCTTCTGACACATGCTTGGCCTGGGGAAGGAGTTAAAGGTAGCAAGAAATCACATTCCCTCTTTCCTGTCTTTGTGTTTCAAAAAAAAATAGCAAAGAAGAGTTGTTTATTCTTCCAAGTCAATGTGCATGTTCTGTGCACTCAGGATGACATTCCCTCACTGGAGACATGTGGAGTTGAATAACATCAATTTATGTTAAATAATCTTAAAATAGAAACCCATACAGTGCTGTTTTAAACTTACTAGATAATCCTTTCTCACAGTCTGATTCTGCATGTTGTTCTTTGTTTTCTTTCAGTGTGGGGGAGATATTATCTCATGTTTTAGTGGATGTGGTCATTTTCTCTCTGTGGCCAAGTTTATAGATTCTTGCAGGTTCTGTTCCCACATTTGGGGACTCTACATTTCCCTCAAGATCCTGGGTGAGCAGGAATTTGTAAAACTCCACTCTGCAAGTGAGCCTTCACAAACTTGAAGTGACTGAAACTAGAGAGCCCAGGGACAGCAAGAGCTGCTGCAGGAAGGTTTATCACGCAATGATCTGGGATGTTAAAGACTCTGATTTCTAAGCAGAGTGCTAATGCTGCATGCACACACTGTACCAATATAATAAAGTAATGCTGCAACCATCAGATCATATAATTGATTGACCAATATTAATTGACAGTACTGAATTATAAATTACTATGTTTAGCACCACCGAACTTCAAGTCTGTAAACACTAACTCCACTCTGCTTACTAGCTGCTATAAATTTGCCATTAGAAACTAAGTACTGTGGAGAGACTAAAGTTTAATTGTTTTTTTATCTTCTCCTCACAAAGTTTTGATACTGTCAATATGAAGACAGTTCTGCAGGTGAAAACTGATGAAGTCACAAAGCTGCTAAAGACTGAGCTACCATGACCTGGCTCTGCTCAATACTTCTCCTGCCATAGCCAGCCTGCTCTTTAACTGCTCCTTTCCCAGTCTTCCAGCATGCTGTAAATTTGTCCAGTAGCTAAATAGTCAACACAACACATTATACAGAAGACAAAAGAGATTGGGCTTGAAAACACCAGTGCAACTAGAAAAAGAAAGTGAGCCTAAATTTAACAGGTTTTGTGTTGTGCCTACTTTTCCCCTGCCCCCCTCCTTAACTCCACAGTATGCTCAGCTCTAACTTGTTTCCCAAGGACCATCAAAGTCATTGTCAGTCTCTAGCCTTAATTTCCCACTGAATGCATGCAAGTCCCTAAACCCAAAAATATTACAAGTGGGAAACATTAATGCTGGATAGAGTCCAGATCTGATGATGCAAAGTACAATTAAAGGCTCAGCAATTTAACAAATGACAGAATCTGCCTAACCACATTAAGAAATACCTTACAATGCACACACTTCATGGGGCATTTTCTGAAGCTTTCTGAGTACCCTGTTTCTTGTATTAACACTCTCCAAAGAGCCCCTGTTAATGGTTCTCATAAAGCAGAGCACACACAAATCAGACAAATTAAATGCTGCAGCCAAAGGTGATTCCTCCCGGCCCTTAGAAGCAACCATGTTTACACTGCTGAACTGATGGTGCACTTTGCAACACTGCTTGGAAGGAAAGAAAACCAGCACACTCAGAAAATCTTACTTTTTCTACAACATCCATTTTAAGAGAGTAAGGAAATAAGAGTAACTAGATATATTTTTAATGCAAAGATGCTAGTGTTTCACTCCATTATATAATTCAAGCAAGAAGCAAAAGAAAAGGAAACAATAGAAAATTACTTACCTGGAAAAAGAATTCTTGTTCCTTAGCAGACTATCTAACTTTATTTAAAAATTACAGCTGCCTGAATTTTGCTCTAACAAGCACAAAAAGTCCATACTTGCTTGCCCTAGTGAGTGGAAGTAATTATTTCTGAATTGAAACGTCATTATGAACATAACTTTGTATTTTTAACAGCAAATCTTCTTAAGGATAGACTGAATCCTAACTTTGATCTAAGGTGTCACACCACCATATTTATCTGAATTCCTGCAGCATATAGGGAGACTCAATACAACCCAATTTTCACAGAGCAGGCTATCGAAATAACCTGAGGTGACAAAATAGGGTAATGCTGAAGGAACTAAAGCTAATTTTTCCAAATCAATAAAATCCTATACCAGACTTCCAACCTATCCCACAAGCACCAAACTTACTTAATAAGCTGGTATTCACCATTCAAATCTTGGGCTGCAGAAAAATAATTGTATATATGGTATCAGACTAACAGAGAAATAAGAAAAAAAAATGACCCAGACATGCATCGTGATACTGATCAGTTATTTATTCAACCAAGCATGTCACATAAGCACCCTCAACACTATTGCTACACTTTTATTCCTAGTTACCAGAGAAATTGCATTTTGGCATCTAGTTCATAGTCTGTAAGAAATGACCTTTTCTGTTTCAGAGATTAAAGTTCTGTGATGAGTATTCCTCCATCTTCCCAACAGGTGTGTTAGACTGCAGCAAGTCAGACATGGCCATGTCTCTCAAGCCCCCTCCTGTGACAGAGAGCACTTCAAAGCCTAAGAGAGGCCTCTCATCATGTGGAGTTTACACTCAGAATCAGACATCCCTGGTAATTCAGCATTAAAAAAAAAAAAAAAGGTCATTGACGTGTTTTTGTTCCTGTAAGCAGGAATGGCAGAAATGAAAGTAAATAGTGATCATGTGCATGGTTCCTTGCATTTCTAGGTCTTCATGTTGGTACTTCACTAAGGGTTTTGTATTTTTTCAAACAATTTGGAGAGTTCCCAAAGCACTGCTCACTTCTAAAATGCATGAATTGGCTTCCCTGGAAATAGCACTCAGCTGGAAAAGAACATGAGTTATAAAAGTAAAAATTACACCAGGGAATAAAAAAAAGAAATCCTCTGCGTTTACATTTGAAATTTATGAAGCACTTTGCTATAGTGAAAAATTCACGTAGCATAAAATCTTGGGGAGCAGACGAAAGAAAAGACAATTCTGACAGCCTGGTTTTCCTTTAATTCTATGTTTCTACCATCTTCCCTACATCTTGGTCATTCCTTCCCATCATCCACACCTTTAATCCATACTCTACTGTCCACATCAGCTTACAGAATCAGAAGCACTCTGGGCACCCTGATACTGCATTATCCTGTGGACAGAGATCAGTTCAGTTTTCCACACAGCCAGACTGGCATGGTGGAAGACATGTGCTACCCAAAAGCCTAGACATTTCCAGAAAAAGACTTTGTTAACAGCCAGTCATCATTTCCTGAGAAAGATGAGCTAATTAGAAAATGAGTACATTTTTGCAGCTTCTTTAAAACGTCATCTCAGGAGCTCCTTGAGTTTTCATGAGGAATTAAACCTCTTCCTGCTTTTTTTCAACAAGACCTTTAAATCTCTTGCCTTCAGGTAGCTTTTTCTACAGCCAAGACCATAACATTTCCTTACATTGTTACTGATGCTCTAATCATGAGTGCAGCATTTGCCCTGGAAATATAATAGGAACTCATAGATTATATTATCTAAACTAAGTATTATTTCCCTTCCCACTCATTTGGAAACTATCCCAAATAAAGCCTAACACACAGTTTACAGTTTGTGCCCACTTAGGACTACATTAACAGCAACAGACTTGCATGTAAGTAAATGCATCATAATTCTATGCTGTCACAGCTTTTGGCTGATGGACACTTGGAAATTTACAATAAACTCTGTGAAGTGCAGTGAAGTTTCTGTGTTTTTAAACCATGATTACATAAAAATCTGAATTTCACTTTTTTTCCTGCCTCTTAAAGCAAGGTTTGAGCCTTCAGAGTTGTGTGGAAATTTTGGAAATGTGAATGTTTAGAAAACAAAAATCAAAAGGGTCACTGAATACGTATTTTTTAAAATATATATCTATATTTTTCAAACCATCCTATGATTACTAATGCTCCAGATTGGACAGTTTGGCTGTATAGGAATCTCACCATTTAAAAGAGGTATGGCAAGCTATGAGAGAGATGTAAATACATGCACAGCTTTCTCTCTGTCAAGGCAGGACTTGCAGATCTCCTTAATAAAAAGGCAGCTGGAAAGCAAAACACTTTGAGGAATTAACTGTAGAATTAATTTGCTGTTGGTTTGGTCATTTGTGAATTTTAGAGAAATGCTCCCATAGTAGAGAGAGAAACCAAATTAAGAATTTGCGTTATTTATAATGCTCCAATAGGAGAGCAGTTCTAGTGTACTACATCTGGAAATGAATATTCATATATTGAATAAGTTTTGCTATTAAACTACACAAAACTCTAAGCACAGATTTTGTCTCTTTTAAAAATAAAACCAGAAATACACATCATTGCAGTACTGATAATAAATTTAAAAAGCTCCCATCCACAAGAAATTACACATTTCATTATCAGACTGTGGTGATATGTAAGTTTATGTCCAAACATTACTCACACCTCACTAAACAAGGCATATCCCTTCAGGATATGAAGTTACAACAGTGCAATAGTGACAGTTACCTTCACAGAACTCAGATTATTTTCACTATGGGGAAAAAAGTACAGGAAACTGAGATTATGTTAGTGCTTTACAGACCATTACAAAAAGCAAGAAAGAAGAAAAGTAGAAAGAGTTAAATCTGATCTCTCTGGTTCTGCAACCCTTTATGCCTGCTAAGCACTGCTGACTGCATTTCAGATCTACCAAGTTCCAGGGCTTCATTAAATGGCAGCCTGTGAACTGCAATCTGGCATAACTGCATGTGAACAAAATACATCTTTAACAGTTGCTGTCAAAACCCCAGGCAACCAAACACATACACATACATGAAATAAGTAACTATTTGATATTCTTTGAATGAGATAGCATTTCAATGCTTGAGCAACATGTCTTACAGAAACGTGGTTTTCAACTTCTTTGAAGACCATGGTCAGGTTAACTCTTTCCTAAAAAAAAAGCACCTAAAAATGCTGTAGATAAAGCATCTAAAAGTCACTGCAGATAACTTGTACTAAATATAGAAGCAATGTGAAGGATTTCATCACATAAAACATGCATTTTAATAAACATATACTTTAATGAGATGGTGTGTCACCTTCTTCCAATCTCCCCTCTATTCCACAAGATTCTACTTCTTCCTCTCAGAAACAAAAAAAACAAAACAGTCTGGAAAAAAAACCCTCAAATTATTTGCAAAGTAAGTTCACCAAGGAATTGTTTTGGATTGACACTAGTATCACATTTTCTTCTGGCATTCTACAGTCTACTACATTTAATCACAATCAACATTTTTATTGCCTAGCTTTGATACACATCAAGGTAACACGTCTGACATTATACTCAGTGTAGGCAGTTTCCACTTCTTAGGATAACAATTCAGTCAGATGTAATGCTAAATAAGATTTTAAAACAGCAGATGGCATCACTTAGTTGTTTTTAACTGTTGCACACTGACCATTTACTGTGTATCATAATCCATTTTTCATTATGATAATCCATAATCCAGGAAATAACAGCCAAGATGAAAACAGACCTGGCTCTAAGCTTTGAGAGGGACTACAAAACAAGATCTGCTATTCCATCTTCCTTTTATAATTCCTTTCTCAGTGTTCCTTGTACAATACCTATGATATTGTAAAGTGACAAAAAAAAAAGGCAGAAAGATGTATTTCCTTTGTCAATTCAGATGACATGCAGATTTGAAAAGGTAAACTTTAAAAAAAAAAAAGGTGACTGTACACAGGTTCAAACTGCCTGGAGAAAGGGGAATTCAGAGATGGCAATGTACCAAGTCATTTTTCTGAACCCTCTTCAGAATAATAAAAACATGCTCTACAGAGGGTATTTAGAAAGCTCCTGTCACAGTAGTTAGTAGGTGTTACAGTCACAGTGTGTGATCACAGAGCTGTATTTTTTCCATGCACTGTGGGGAACTTGAGCTTACAATGCCACCAGGGAACAGTCAGCTGGACCACCTTCATCAGGCTTGTGGCAAGACTTGTAAACTCAAGGATGGCAGCCCAAGGTGCAGACCTGGTGCAGAGGTGGCCCTATGCTGGCTGATTCCAGGTAAGGCTGTTGGAATCTGTCTGCTCCTGAACCACAAACTGTTCAGAGTGCAACAGAGGGTCCCTTGAAACCTTGCATGAAAGAGATGCATGGGAAATGGGGGAAAAACCATACAGAGAAGTGAAAAAATAAGGTCAGAATACAGGAGAAACACTCTCCTCATCACCCAAAGATGCACAGTTCTGCTTTTCTTTACCCACTCCTAACATTTTCTCTGGTCTTACTTATTAAAAAATCTTTTCAAAGAGCCATGCTGTACATACTGCCTGAATCTGGAGACTGCAGTCTTACAGAATATTGAGCAATTCTCTGCAGGGTTCCCAAGAATATCCTTACTTGCTGGGTAAGTGCAAATGCCCACTAGAATTCACACTGAGTGTTTAGTGTGCATTTTATAGCAGCCAGGAGCTTGACCTGAGCATCTCCTGTTGGTAGTAAAAGATTTTTAATGACTAGCAAGTCACGAAAACCAATAGGGCAAAGGAACTAGCATGAAGCTATAGATTTCTTCAGAAAAGAAAAAAATACTGCAGAAAATACTGAAAACAGATGTTAGAAGTCATTTTCTCCCCCAATGTTCAGATCAGCATTGCACTACCAAAGCATTCGCCCTTTATGCTCTAAGCCTAGGGCAGAAATAAGCCTTTTTAGTCACTCAGAGAATGTCATTATACTTCTGGAAAGCAAACAGAGCTCCAAAAGCTGCGAGGAACAGAGGAGAAAGAAGGGAAAGTATCAATCTCGATACAATTAATTGCTCTTTTTTTTAATGGAAGTTGCTTTCTAAAGTGTTGTTAGTGTATGTATTAGACAAAATTTCTTTTCCCCATGGGTGCATTTCTTTTCCAACCTGCTAGCAATACAAACTGAATGTTACTGCAGAACGCAGAATCCGTAACAGCATGAATTAAACTTATATATCCAGCAATAATGTGAATCCAAACTAACAGCATTATTACTAATGTCACGATAATAGGCACTGATACTCACTGTAGCCATATGCTTTCTGCTGATTCAGTTTTGAAATACCAATACCAAAGTCCAAAAGGTAGTAGACAGAAGATAGAATAAATTCCTAGAGGTCACCAAATAGTCGGTAATGTTATTTGTAGTGAACATCACAACCCTAACAAGTATTATCTGATACAGCTGCCTATAGCAGCAGTGGTTTGCCTCAAGTGATCTTGCCCCGTCCTATCCTAGAGTTGCAGCTCCAGAAAACACAATCTGGACACAAAATCCACAAGATACAAGCTCAAGAGGTCTGTCTTAAGTGTCAGAAGTGAGGTCAGGTAGACTTCAAATTTTAACTGAAGCATAAATTATATAGTCTGAAACATCAGACTATATTCTGACATTACTTAGAGGACTAAATTCACACACAGGTTTTGCAGGGCTGTCTAAACCAGAAGCAAGTCAGCTGCCTAAGCCCTGTTGCAATCAGCAGCTATTAAATTGGTTTAAACTCTGTAAAATACCACTGAGGACGTCCAGTACATTTATGTACCTAGGCATTTCCAAATATCTGGTCTCTAGATACAGGTGGAGCCCTCAAAAATTCCTCAATATGGAAGCCATTCTGTCCTATTTGATGAATTTTATGGTAACTGAACCTCACAATCAACCTATGTATTGCATTCTTTATGCATAGGCACACATACAGAAACAGAGGAAAAGCATTTTCTAAAATCACAGGGAAAGTTCTGTAGACATGCCTACATTATTTTACAGTCACCTACATAGAGCTTTTGAGCTAATCTGTGTTAATGAAGCATTATATTCTCCCCAGGAGAATTCATTTATTTACTTCTGACAGGAATAAGTAGATCTCCAGAGCTCCAAAAATTCCTACCATGAACCCCACAAGGATTCAGGTCATGATTTGCCTTCCTGCACCTAGAGAATAATTTCCTTCCCAAATACTCCTTCCTGGTTTTTTTAGACTAGTCTTCCCCCCTAAATTCTGAATTTAAATAAGCAGTAAGAACATTTTCAAGTGCATAACAATCTACTTACACTTTTATCCCAATCCTGGCTTTCCTAGTTGGTTTGCAGACACCTGTGCAGAAAATGACAAAGGGACTGGCTATCTCCTCAGTTCCTCTAACAGAGTGCAATTCTGAACACATGAAAAATTATCTCCTCATTTCTGTCTTCTACAGTGCTTCTGAACTGGTGGTAGGAGGAGCAGAAAGTCTCCCTATCTTGCAATGTGAGAAAAAGCTAAAATTCCCATCAGAAGTGACTCACCAACATTAATCATATATACACCAGATTGAAAGGCACTCAGAACATGAAGTCTGAATCCCAGCCTCAGTTAAGCAAATGAGAAGCAAATTTCTCAGTTCTATCATGTTCTTTTAACTGCTGTATCTGTACAGTTTTGCACAATGAAGCTGATGAATATAAATTTATTGTTTCTAGCACTGAACTTTTACAGAGGAGTGCTGCTGAATCTTTTGGAAGAACAAGCAGCTGAGTAGCATGGAACTTTGTGAGTCTTGTAATGAATAAGCACCAGTGTAAAGATTTTCACATGTAAAACGTTCACATTCATTTACCACCTGGTCTGTGCATTGCAATGCAAAATGAATATCCTTATAGCTTAACCAAGGAGATAAAGATCAGAATCTTAAATAACCAAATCACACTGCAGTTTGAGATATTTAATCTTCTGTTTGCTTCTCAAGGGGAGTACTGTGAGTTTTTATTCACCAACACAAAATACAAGTAAAAATATCCAGACTGTACTGTTTAGATTCAAGACTACAGCTAAATATTGGGGATGAAGAGGCTTGAAGAAAAATATTGGGGATCGTTTGGTGCCACATGCCTAAGAAATTATAGTAAGAAAAAGTCCTGCTGTCTCCAAAATGAAGTTTGAGAATGAGAGGATTTATTATCTTATTTAAAAAAACACAACAAAGCCATCTTTGGAAATATATACATGCTACTTGAATCTAGAAAGCAGGGAATTTTCCCATTCACACATTTGCCATACTGCTCTACATTCTTCATAAACTGCATTCAGGCTTTTTACCTTTCTAGTATTCTTAACTCTATATAATACTAACTATCCAGCTCTCACAGCACTATACACAGAATTACATATGAACAATATTCTATTAACCATAAAAAAAACAACAGTATGATTGCAAAAATAAACTACGCTCCTCCTTTTTTTTTCAGGGAAGTATTCCAATGCCCACAACTAGATTATAGTCTGTCACAGTCCTGTAAATTCAGGATAAATCAAGTGCTGCTCTAACATTACCTTGGCATAAAAGAAATCAAGCCTCACTGCAATATAGTGCTTGAGCTGCTGCCAAGTTAAGGATGTCTACTGGCATTCAATTACATTGCATTTCCGGAAGCTAAGGCACAGCTTTAGCATGAGCAGGGCTGCTCTGAGCAAGAGACCTGTTCTGCTCAGATCAACACTCACCTGATAAATAGGTTTAATATATAGCAGTGTGTGACACACAAAACCAGGCAAGGATATAAATTTAGTTCCTCACTAATTGCTAGAGGATATTTAACTCAATAATTATAACTATCACGGTAAATAGTAACAATACTTACGTAAATCCTGCCTATGACTTGCAAACTTAAGAACAAAATGGTCAGATTTTCTTCTCAGTAAGATGCATTTAAAAGAGTCCTAGTTAAAAACAGGGTTCTAATATACTTCAGACATTTATACTCCCCTAGAGAAAATGCTTGCATGACTTCAGAGCTTCAGTCTGTTCTAGTTCCTCACACAACAGAAGACCTTGCTGCTTTAAACAGATCACGTCTTGCTTCTGGTATTCCCTCTCCCAAACCTTGACAGGGAGCAAGACCCCCAGGATGAGCACAGTGATGAGGCACAATGTCACTCTCTGTAACATGGGAGCATGGTTTTTTGTATAAATATGCTGCTTCAGTCTTAGGTCACAACCATTCACTTTGAGAAGCTTTTTGAGGCAGATAGATGCTGTTTCCTCATCCTTTGAAAAAAATCAGCGACTTTATCAACCAAAATCTGAGGTACCCCAAAACACCCCTCACTTCTGAGACACTTGGGTCTGCTTGTGCATCATTCAAGGAAACAAAAATCTAGAAAGTAGAATCATAAAACTGTCCATGATGCCACATTTAAAGAGGTCCCTGGCAATGTCAGTAAACTAATTTAGCCAGTGAGAAAAGAGTTAAATGGGACCTGGCAGGGTGGAATAGCTACAGAACTCCAGTACAGACCCAATACCATTTCTCTCTCTCTTTCTCTGTTATGAATGCACAGGAAGACAACTTGGCCCTAAAGGAAGCCCACATCAATCTTTCAGTAAATGTTAGCTAGGGCAGGACCACGCTCATTTGTTCTGCTTTCACACCTTGTTTGTGGAAGTTTTTTTAATGTCTTAACTGGCAAAAATGCCGGACACACGGAAAGCCTTTTTTAAAACAGAGCCAGGCTAAGGTTCACAAACTTCTCATGAGGTTCCTGAAGGTTTTATCTCACTGATTCAGTCACTACTTTGTAAAGCAAGAAAGACAGACATTCTAATTTTTGGTGACTATGCTTTTTCACAGTATTTTGACATGTTTGAAACAAATGCACTCTGTAGGAAGAATTAGAGACATCCTAAGATGCAAAATGTCCCTGAAGAATAACTCCTCATACTCTGGGTAAAGATTTTATGTAATAAGTAAAAAGAAAGACTGGTGATAAAGTGATCCAAATTGCTACTGATGGTCCCAATGCCATGTTATTGTAGTCTGATGTGCAAAAGCATGCAAGATCTTGAAAATTCATATTAATAATGTACAAAATTTCAGTCTAAGGACTATCACTTTGGTTGTTACATAAGATCCTATGAAGAAAAAAATCAGAAGTCTTTATTTCTTAGTAGATTTTGAGAATATAAAAAATGACTGCTTGATTTTGCTTTGAAAATGAACATCTCTACTCTCTTTTGTGCAGTGTTAGAAATGGGTGGGAATAATACCTCACAGCATTTGAGAGTTGTAACTAGTAAGAACAAATCAACCATGATCAGCTCGCAATCTAAGTTTATAACAACATATACAGTTTATTGAATCCAGAGCAGCAGAGGGGACCAATTCATAGTCCTGTGAAGCACCCAGCTCTCAATAAGCACTCCAATTTACATGTGAGAAAACCAAAACAAAGTTTGGTGCCACATGCCTAAGACAGTACATAGGTGTTTAAGTTTAGACCAGGGAAACTGCCCAGGTTTCCCTTCTGGCATGAACAGTACAATGTCACTCTTACTCCATACCTCAGCCCCACCACACCACACTGAGGTCCACACAGCAGTGACTGAAAAGGCAGGAAATACAGGAGATGGTCTCCCAGAAGGACATGTGAAATGCCATATGCTTACATAACAAAGAGATGACCAGTTTTCATTCAAAAACATGGAAATAAGCTATTCTGAAAAAAAAAAAGAGCTTAATGGCCAGAACACCATGCAGATATGGAAATATATTTCTGAAAAAAAAAAAAAATTTTTTTTCAAGGGTGCATGAAATAAAAAAACAAACCTCAAACCAAACCCAAAAGTCAGTCATGACCACCAGAGAAAAAAAAAACCAAATCATCATTATCAACCAGTGTTGCCCTGATTTTCTCAAGTTTTATTAAGCTTTCTGATGTTTGCATTCTTTGCACAAACTTTCTCACACACTTTATATAAATAACTTATTGGTTTTCATTCCTTTATGGGGGANCAAACAGAGAGTCCTGATTTTAGGCTATTCTCTAACCAAGTGGCTTTTATAGCTCTTCCAAGAAAAATGGCATTGGAACCTCCCTCCAGGCCATGCTGGAGCATAGTTAACCCATGTTTTCTGAGTCCTGTGCAGCCCTGTCTGGCACGCTGGCAGGTCTGTGATGCAGCACCTGCTTCTTCCTTTCCATCGCACAGGGAGCTTAGGCACGCACTCAAGGCTGCAGCCTCCCCTCCAGAAAAAGCCAAGCATGTCAAAAGTCTGCTACAACTTTGCAGTTTGACACTTCCCTCCCTATTTTCACTGAGCCCCAAGGAAATGGATAAAGGTCAGCACGAAACCATTTGTAGAGGCAGGAATAGAAGTGCAGCACCAGGCTCAGATGTGGACCACACCCTGCAGCTCACTGCCCAACTATGAGTGCATCGTCCAAGATCCAGGGCTTAATCCCTTCTCTTCTCCAGATGCTTTACAGCAACTGCTCTCAGACAGGCTGGAACACAGTGTGAAGAGTGCTAAATTTCAAGTACATTTCTGTGCTCTTATGACTCTGATTCCTCTTTCTTGTCTGTTTAGAAAAATACTGAAGTAACATACAGCATAAATAAAACAAATGTCTTTGGAAAAGGCCTCAGCAAGATGCTCAGAAAGTTTTCTGCAGTTTGTGATTCAATCTGCTTCCTTCTCCAGTTTAACCTGACACGTTGGCTTGTTATTAATCTGTGTGATGCTTCAGATATTTTCAGTAAGTCTTACTGAGATAAATTTTCTTCCCATTTAGACTAAATGTGAGTTTTCATCCATGCTATCTTGATTTTTTCACTGATCAGAGAACAAGTTCTAAACTAAGTTCTCCATTGATATGGAGAAAATAGAAATGGGCTGATCTGAATATGGAAAATCAGAAATTGCAAGGCAATCTAAATAGAAAACTCTCATGAAATTTAAGTCTCTGAAGCAAAGGGATGGTTTTATCTTCTACACTTCTAATTAATTTCTGCTCTGATAAGTACACCCAAATACACATTTGCCTTTGTTTCTACCTAATGATATAAAAGTCCCAGAAAATTATGCTGGTAAACAGGAACAATAATCAATCTTGATGGTGGTATAACAAGAAAGGAACAAAAGAAGGACCATGAAAACTTGTAGAAATAAGCATTTAGTACCCAAAGGGAACATTTCATAGGAAGTTAATGAGTAGCCAATATGGGACTGAGCAGGAAACCAACAGTGTCAGAAACCTAGGGAAGAAAAGCAGCAAATGTAAACAAGGGGAACACAGAATGAAACAGGATGTTTGCAACTGGTAACGAAAAATTCAGGGCTTTAGAAAATAAGGGGAATGAATTGAAATGAGTCTCAATTGAACTGAAATTGAGATGCAGGAAGGTGAGAAAGAAAACAAGGCCAAAAGAGCCACAAATAATTTCAAAAAATAAGGCACTATTAAAAAAAAGTAATGTGATATACAAATTTTGGCAGCTTGTCAAATTTGAATCACCTTTTCAATTACTAATTATGTCTTCTAATTGACTGAATGAGAAGACAGAATTTCAAGAGTTTTAATGTTACCTTTTTTTTCACCTCTATGATCTCCTCATCACAGTGGAGAACCAAATGTTTTCAACAAAAAGAACAGGGCATTTGCTATAAGATAGTCTCTGTCCCTTAACACTAGAAGAAACCCTGAGTAAAGGTCTATCCTAAATGAAGAAAAAGGCAGAAATTTCAGCTACATCAGTGGAACAGGATTTCATATAACTTTGTGACAATAAACCTCTGAGAAAGCAACCTTGGTAAAATGGAAATTATGTTAGACTTTTTTTTTTTTTTTGGTAGCCTTAATTGGAATAATTACTTCTCCAACCTTATGAGCATCACAGAGAACTCAGCTGATGAGCATCAGCAGGCACACAGGACACACAGCAGTGGTACCTGCACGTGGCCACACCAAGTTACACATATACTCACCTGAAGCATCTCCATTCCTTCCTGACTGTTCTCCAGACTGACTTCCCTTTAATCAAACAAGAGGCATAAAGATACTGTTGGGTCCAAAGCCAGTGTTATCACCTCCAGGTCACCTTCTATCCCTCCTCTGTGGGCAGCAGCACTGGGACACAGGAGGGGCAGGGAGCAAATTGAGGCATTTCCCCTGCAGTCTGGAAAGGCACAGCAGTGCTTCGTGCAGGACAAAGCTGTCATGGTTAGTGCCTGGCCCAAAGTGCAAGGAAAGATACCTGGAGCTTTGCTCCTGGCTCCTTTAGGGATAGTACACAAAACATGTTGTTATTTACAAACTACTGAGAAAAGGCCAATTGCATGCCTTTCACTTATAATGGCTTTCAACTATACGTGTTAAATCTTAAAATTATATAAATTAAGGTGGATTGGCCATGGGAACATGAACTCATTTTTGAGTTCAAACTGCTTTTCCTAAAATTACTTTGACAGGCAGTTTATTCATTTAAGATGGAGCTTTAAGTCTTTTTGCTCAAATTCAATGGGAACACTTATGCAATGCATGTCAAAACTAAATTAATGTACATTAAAATCTGTCCTTTGATGAGATTCAATGTATAGGCAGTAGTGCTTACCCTGGTGCCACCTGGGAAGACATCCTTTATTTCTTATTTTAATTTTAGTATTTAAGACTAATTCTTTCAATAACTGTTAATGCTTAACTACGAAAGATGACAGCAGAGGTAATCTCTCTTAGAGAATCCAAACTAAATGTAAATGCTATTTCACAACATATATTGTTATAGATTAGGTATAATTAATATTGCTGAAAATGGAAACTGTTCACAGCTCCGTGCAACAGAGGGTTTTCTGTATTTTGCAGAACTGCATAAAAGGCAGAACACACAAAGATTAATCACTACACTCTGAAAGAAGCTAAGTGTGAAAGAGAGCATGCATGGACTTCTGTGTTCATAGTCACTAAAAGGCAAGGAAAAATTTTACAGATTTTACAGAACAAAACTGGGTTTAAATTTGTAGGGGAAAAAATGTTCAGAGTACCTGAAATTTTGCTGGAAATGAAATAAAAGTTCAAAGGAAAGCAAACTTCCATTTTTGCAGTGGAGAAGGCAGCAGTAAGAAAATTAATCTTGTGCATTAATCTTAGCATTCCTCCCAAGTGACTCAGGCCTGCAGAAGAAAACATTCCCACTATCGGGTTAGAAAACGTCATGTTTCCCACACAGAAGAGAGGAAAAAAGCCTGAGTAGGGCTGGTTTTACTACTTTCACCCTGATTAATTTGCTTGCAGACCCTTCTGTCGTTCAGAGTTTCAAACTGTTGAGGAAAATAGTTGCCATTTACAAAAAAAATATTGAATTAGTCCTCATGTGTACAATAAACTTGAGTCAGGGCATTTCTAAACAGTTCTTTAACAATTTATTATTTATTATAACAGTCCTTGGTAAAAGCATCTTAGAACCACATCAGCCACAAAACAGAAGACAGGCTAATAAACTCTGTGGCAACGTCTACACACTTAAGAGTTATAAATACATACTCTACATGGTGACAAGCATAAAAGAGAGCCCAATAAGCAATGAAGAGTAGGCTCACCCTTGGTGAGCTGGAAGAGTGAGAGAGGTCAGAAAGCCACCAGCAGCACCTGAACCACCACCATTTCTTATGTCTGAGCCAAATGTCTCTTTTTAGAAGCGAAACCCCAGGCAGTTCTCATGTGCCTCTGGAAAAGCCAACGCTGATACCAACAGGGAAAACAATACGTGTGCAAAAAGAACAGTCAGTTCTGATGCTGCACTCAAACCCTCTGTGCCTGCAGAGCAGAACCCTCCTGCTGGGCACTACAACACTAAGGGCAGCTACAAATGGACACTTCCAAAACCAGCCGAGCCCTAGGGAGCTGCAGATGTGTCCCTGCAGCAGATGTGTCCCCGCAGGAGATGTGCAGATGCGCCCCAGCTGCAGATGTGCAGATGTGCCCCAGCTGCCTCACCTCAGAGCAGCAGTGCCTGCACTCAGCAGCCAGGAGAGCCTTGTGCCACAGCAGCCCTGGGCCTGCTCAGCCTCCTGGGGACAGGAGAACCCACCCCTGTGCAGCAGGTACAACAGGGAGCAGAACGGTCACACCACATCCTGCAGGACTCAAGGCAGACTTTGGGGGATTTGAATGAAGGATGGGCAGGACACAGCTGAGCACTGAAAACTAATTTACTGTCTTCTTAAAACATGTGGGAGAGCTAGGTAGGAGACTCAAATATGCCTCCTGCAGAGCCAGGTAAAAAACATCAAAACTTAACCACTTGCAAAACAAAAAGGAAACAATTAAACAATATAGAACACTATACAGATTCTTCTTTATTAATCTTAAAATTATTTCCCAAACAGTTACTCAGGTGAGCTCCTGATTTGTTTCGTATTAGTGTGACATGAAAGTTGAATTTTGAATTATTTTTCTCTATTGTTATTTACACATGTGGGAACCATTTTCAATTCGGAAACAATATTTTACTGTGTCCCTGAAAGAAAATTATCAGTTTGGACTGAATAGTTTTTCTGTACCAGCTTAGGTTTTTCACTAATTGCCTTTTCAAAATACAATATTTGAAAAAGAACTGAGATTACTGAAAATAATTGTATTGGCAAGGAAGGAAGGCAAAATATTAAGGGCAAATATTTCAAGTTTTTAAAGCCAAGTCTTCCTATTACCAAGTCCTCCTCTATTTCCAACTTCCTGCTATTTTATTATATTCTACCGGACAGAAATATTGTAGAAAGACATAAAACATGATTTAAATGTTTTCCCTCTCTATATGTATCTTGCATGTTAGGTCAGTTGCTCCACTTCACAGCTCAACTGAAAATTTGTAATAAAAACACAGAGGTAAAATATATTTGAAGAATGCCAACATAAAATATGCAAATTCTCTTCTCTTTCAAAGAAACTCAAGGAGCTTTTCCACTTGTCATGCAATGGTAAGTGATGTAAGACAAAAGGATGGAATGAAAGTTATTAACAGATTTTTCCATCTTTCTTCTCTGTCTCACTGTGGTTTACAACATCCTTAGGTTTGTGTTGTTAGAGGGGTTTTCTTCTTGGTTGCTGTTGAGTTTAGCACAAAGACCAAGTATCTGATAGCTGTGACCTATTAGAAACTTCTATACAAAAAGATAAAATAAAAGCTTATTACTAGCTAGGTGTTCATTTTAATCTCTCAACAGGTTACAAAGAAAAGAAGATGAAAGTAAGATAGCACAAAGAATTATTGTATACCAGCTACATTTGACTGATGAGTTTTCAAGGTGATTTTAAAAAATTAACACTTTAATAAAACATATATTGCAGACCTTGTATTACTTATGTGAAAACAGGACTGTGGCAGTTATTTCAAGACAGAATACAACACAGAAAGGTCGTACTTATGTTCTTATTAAAAAGTTATGAAATTCAACAACTTCTTTCCCCTCCTGTCACCAGGTTTTTAACAATTTCACCTAAAAGGAGCACCAAGTAGACATCCACACATACTCATTTTTTCATCTCTTCATACACCACTAATTACTGTAATCTGCATGCATGCTAACATTCATGTTTACTGACTTGTTATAAGCACTTTTCATACATACACAGAGATGGACGTGAACTTGGGGAAGGATTATAAAAATACTTCATAAAGAACTCTACTTATTGCATCAATGTCTGACAGCTTCACTAAAAGACTTCACTGGAAAGATAAACCCAGCACTAGATTTTAAACCTAGTTAGCCTTAACCCATCAGGGCAGAAACTGGAGATTTTTGTTTCATTTGGAGTGACTGCTGTTCTAATGCTTCAGATCATCTCAATCATATTAGAAAGGCATCTCTTACAGGCAGCATCTATAAAAACAGGAATAAAGCCAGCTGTTGATCCCCAATAAATTAATTAAGAACAACTATCAGATAGACATTCTCAGAATCAATAGAAAGATAGGGAAACTGAAACCATTGAGAAGTGAAATAACATCCCACAAAAAAGTCAGTAAAAGAAAAGGATACCCAGTTCTACTGACGTATTAAATTGGCCTCAGACTGGGAGATTCCACCTCCAAAAAGTCAAACATACCAAGTTAGGTCGACTATAATTTAAGATTTGTTATAATGGCATTATTCTCTATTAAAAAAAAAAAAAAAAAAAAAAAAAAGTTGAGATTTCTTTGACCCCAGTTTTGCATAATGAATTAGAAAGTTTAGAATTGTAAATGTTAAAGAAACAATCTTTATATAGGTCCAGATCTTAAAATGCAAAATTTTAAAAAGAGCTCTTCAGGTATATTTCAAGCTGTCAATTTGGTTAGTAAGACACTGAAAGCTTAAGAGCAGAAACAGTCTGCTGAAGTCAGTGGGTCTACACACACTGAATTCAGTCACGCAGGATTTTCTCTCTAATGCTGATGCTCCAGAACTGCCCAGGAGACTGCTTTCATGGTAGATAAAGACTAAAATTATAACCCACTTCATTTAGCACTGAAGTCAGCCATTATTCACCTCTTTTATTCAATAAAGATTGATTTCTTGATCTACAGAACTTCGTGGTCACTTATCAAAACATGACCTATTTGCTCCACTGCTTATTATTATTAGGAATCTTTCTCAGGAGTCATTTGACCGGCCCCCCACTGATATTGTCCCATTCCCTACAACATTTGTCTTCTAATCCATCTCATCTGCCTGGATGAGCTCTGCATTCTCTTTTTCCCATTTCCTCCTCTTAAGAGTTCTTGACTCACTCTTCAGTGTGTCTTCTTCATTTGTTTTTACATCCATACTATATCCTAGAAATGCATTAACAGAAAAGGACAATTACTTTGAAAATAGTATTAATCCCACTGCTACACTGTTTCCCCTGCTTCTTCTCTTCTTACTCAACCAATACTCATTAGCAGTTGTCTGATTTTTTCTTAGCATGGAACACAGGCAGATCAGGCAGCAGTGCCACTGGGTGAACTCTGTGGTAAGATCACAGTGGAGAAGGCTGTGCTCACATGGCAACTCCACAGTGACTGTGAGCTACACACCCTTCAGTGACAAAAACAAGCCACCTTTTGTGCATCACTGAGTAAGAGTGATACACTTGTAATGGACAGAAACGTCTGAATACAGATATGCAACAGACTAACATTTATCCTGATGTAACTTCCTCCCATTTCCAAAGCGTAAATCATTCATTCAGGAGAGCTGTTTCAAGTCTCGCTGTCACATAAGGCACCTTCAGAGTATACACATTATACCACTAATAGCTGCTTTACACAGTCAGAGAAATGTAAAGAAATGTTACTGCAATTAACAACTGACCTTTTTACTTTACATGTAAGGGAAAATGCATCAGAACATATCCATACAAAAAACAAAACCTTATATCTGAGATAGGGCCCATCAAACCCCTCTAAAACACTTCGTTTCTGTCATTTATTTTAACCTTGCACAAATGCTGTGGTTTTTTTTTTTAATGAAGGAGACTAAAAATTAAATATTCTTATATAAAAAATAATGCAACAGAATCTCATTGTAGGTATACTTCAGAGCAACTAAGAATGTTGTAGCAATCCAGGACAATGTTTAATCACTTTTTTCCTAGGATCTTCCCCTAACTTGACATTTCAAAAGTTGTACAGTGTGTCAGCAAAAAATAATGCACTGATGGGAATATCCTGACACAGCCAAAGAAATCTGCCACTGCCACACTTTAAGCAATTTTCTTAAAAAAAAAAAAGAAAAAAAGGTACAAGACTTAAAAGACCATTTAACCACAAAACTATAATTTATTTTCTAATCCGTCTCTTTATATGTACTAACTAGCTCCTGTCTCTTTTAAGAAATTACTAGACAACTTGGCAAATATATGTCAATAAAACAAACTTTAAAAAGGTCTCCAGATGTTCAACGCTGCAAAGGTCTGAGCACCTTAAAGGTGAGACATTCCCCAGATGCTTAATGCTTAACAAGAACTTTCCATATCTCTCAAGACCAAGCCTAAAAGAGCTTTTTATTTCTTGGTGCCAACCCATTTAACATACATATATCTCCTCCATGATGTGCTTTCTGGGAAATGTGAGAAGTGTCCTGTCTTTGAATAAATCTTTACCTTTTTGAGCCACTGAGTTCTCGGTAACATTTTAGCCATATACATCTGCAGCTTATTTTGCATGAATTAATGTGACCTTCCCATAAAAGTTGGCTTTAACATCATAAATAACTGACAAGTGTTAAATAAACTCTTTGAAAAGCAAAACTCAGGATGAGGTGAAGACTCCCTGCAGCCACCCCACCCAGTGGCAAAGGCCATCGCAGCTGCTCGTCCCCACCAGCCCAAAGCTAACTAGGGCATTCCAAGGGCAGCAGCTCCTGTAAATATTTTGAATGTCACATTCACAAGGAACGTAACTGGGCAAACCAAGTGCACCACTGGGATGGAAGTTACTCTGAGAAGATGCAGCTTTTTAAGGACCTATGCTTTCTGCTTCCCTGCCCATGAAAAATCCTGTGCTAGTGTATATCCAAGTTTTCACAGGTTTTCTCCCATTTTTCAAGTTACAGAGCAACCCACACATCCTAAAAACCAGGCAAGAAAAAATATTTACAAGCACTTCTGACATTTGCCCTTACACACCACTGTCTGCCATTTTTCTTGACTTTCTACCTGTTCTTTCCACCTTAAACCCATGCATCAGTACTTCAGCCCTTTCACCTCCACTCGTACGTGGAGCCATCCCACAGTGGTATCCATGGGGAAACTCACTGTGCCCTGGCTCCCTACACACCTCCATTTCTCCAACTTGGGCAAAGAGAGAAGGGGCCTAAAGAGAACCATGAAGAACTGTTTTAGAAGATGAGCGAGCAAATATAATGTTTTAGAAGATGACTGAGCAATACACACTTCCAGCATAGCTGCTCTGTGCATGCATACACCAGGTCCAGGGAGATAACACAGCCAACAAAGACAGAATCTCCTCTGGCTGAGGAGGCTGTCTGGAGGAGGAATTACAGGGCAAGGACAGAACTCTTCCTCAGCACTGGGCCTCTGCCAAGACGAAGCAATGGGATGAAATGACTTGACCTCTGAAACTTGCCTGAGGATTAAATAAGTTTCTTCACATGGTGTACGAATGTAACTGTTTTGATTGTGGTTTGCCATCCTACTAGACTGTAATACGTGGTTTTCTCTCAGCATAAACAAATTACATCAACAGCCTTGTGGGACAATGTGCACACATTTCATCCATGAGCACCTCCTCTGTGTGACATTGCACCAATCCTGCATCTCAGCAGGGAGGAAGCCCACAGGCCTGGCAGGCCACCACAGGCAGATCCTTGCTGGACACCATCATGGTACTCAGTCAAGACAATATAAAAAGAGACAGTCCATGCAAAATCTAATATGACAAGGATCCTTTGATAGCTTCTGTAAATGACCAAATCTCCTCATTCTCTACCCTGATGGTCACCAGTGTCATCTTCTCAAAGTCTAATGTGAAGATGACAAAGGGCTGGGTTCCAATACCTTTACCAAAGAAAATACAGAAGTATGTAGAGAGTTGCCTTGCAGCTAAGAAAATTTTAAGTAACAGAGTTAAAAGCAGATACAAAAATACCAATTGACAAAAAACATCATACAGCCTGAAGGACAAGTAACAATTATCTTACATGACAACAGATGTTGGACTTCACCCAAGGTGAAAGGGCACAAGCAGAGAGCATTTCCCTTTTTCAGCTCCCCATCTCAAACCCCACAGTTAGTTACACTAACAAAAATTCATAGCGCCATCGAACACTCAGCAAGGGGCCTCTGTTATGCTAAGATCCCACCTGAGAAATGTCTCAGCAAGAAGCTATTCCTCTCATTTGTACCATGACAAGTGACATGGAAATACAGTGGCACATGTGTCACACATGTGCCACACATAAAGCACATGCTGGCTGCTGCCCCTCAAAGGCCCCATGCCTTACTTCTCAGTTTTACCAGCAGAGGTAAATCCTAAAGCAGAATCTGATAAAAATCTGAAGAAGTAGCTTCTACCATCTGAATGATTTAACTGATGTATGGTAGAACAGTCTTTCTTTCCTGTAGTGATACACTGAGCCTGGTCCTGTTATAAATGCATCCAGCGTAAGAATAATGACATCCACTGCCAGGGATAAGAGGATTCTGTGTACATGGCAATCAGCCTTGGTCATCCCGAGTGAAACACTCAGGGAACTGGAGGGGAAAAAAAAAGAGAAGATAAAATCTACTGTAAAGACAGAGAATTGTGTCATTATTATTCATCTCATTCCACTGATGAAGAGTTTCTCTGATGAACTGGGGAACACGGTCACAAACTTCAGACAGCAGCTTTCCAAATGTAAGAGATCTAGCAGCTTTCTCATTTTAAATTCCATGATAACACTGGTTCTGCAACAAATCAATCTCTGTATGCTTTCAAAAATCCACTGGGATATTTGTGTTTAACAATATAACAACACATTAATGCCTCCCAAGCATTAACAATGTGACACTGGCAGTCAAACAGAAGCTCACTCATTCACAGCTGGAATGCATGATTAAGTCCTAGCTGCTAAGAACTAAAGACCAGATCAGGTTAACGTGTAGAAGGGACGATACACGCAGAGTTCTCCCTCATGAACTGAAGACAGCTTCTTGGAAGACTTTCTGCAGGTTCAATGAGAACTAAGCAACAGAAGTGAGTACTTGAGCTACTAAGGCTGCTGCCTCAGCATGAAGAGAATCTCTACACTGAGGGGTCTTGCATGGAACCAGAGTAGGGAAGAGCTGAATGAGCTCCATGGACCTAACGTGCCAGAGGGCTGTAAAAGAAAAGTAGAAAATAAGATCTCCAAAAGCCTTGTATTTTAACACTAAGGAGAAACTGGAAGCTTGCTTGTCAGAAACATCTGCACTTCATATAAAGGACAGCAATGGGGAAAACCATTTAATGAGAGCAGAAACCTTTAAAAGGGAGCAGGAATGAAACTATTCTACTCCAACACATCCTTACCTCACTTCACATATCCATGCACTGATTATCAGGATTCACACACAGGTTCTTATTTCAGTCCAGATCTTGTAGGGATTCCTCTGTGGAGTACTCTGTGGAAGTATTAGCAGTTCAGTCCAAAACTTTGTGCACATCACGTAAGATGTGTACTGCTCAGCTTGAGTAGAAATATCCACTGTTAGAAAAGAGTCTCCTAAATAATTAATCATTTCTACATCAGCATATATAGTCCAGGCACATTCCTTGTTCTGGTGCACCTCTGAGAGCACACATTTACAGTCCAGAGGAAGGCTATGAAGAGATAACACATCACCTCATACTATAAAACAGAAATATTTGGCTGACTGGTATTGAGGAGCATCCGAAACAACAAAAATGTTATTTCTTGTCTGCTACAAAGCTCCTTCTTCCCCCTTTCCTTTGACTGAGTGAAGATGATTGGTCCAGCTGCTTTTATCTCAGTGACTTGCAACACCTGTGCTCTCCTTCACTACAGGTACAAATGGCTCACCACAACAGCTTGCTCCTGAAAGACATTACCAGTCTTCCACTGGACCTTACTATCAATGCAAATAGTTTTTAAATCTCATTTCAAAGTGCATCTGGTTTTTCAACCAACTGTTATTTTTCCAGAAGTTATTGAATATTTGGAATTGTTTGTATATAAACCCAGGCATTTATCTTTTCTAATTCTTACCTATTTGCTTTTATGTAAGACTGCCTACTGAATAATAGCCAAAGACAAGTTTAAGTCTTGATTATTCTGGTGAAGATTTGGAGCAAAGAAAGTAAGTGCTTTTGAGTTTTCATCCTCCTAACTCAGGGCAACATGAATTTTTCAGGATGGCACCACTATGAGCCTAAAATAATAAAGATATATTTGAGATATAAAATATCCATTAGCAGCAAGTCTGTGAGAGGGGAAGAATGTTTTATATAGGATTTTCATACTCATTTAAGTATTTTGGCTTCAAATACAGAGGTAGTATTAAGTACTTTCATCACTGATACAAGGTTATACAATTAAAAAAAAAACTGTTCTTTTTACATCATACTTCCTCTTCAAGCTGGGATTCATGGCCTCAGTACTTTTGAATGTTCACCCAATAAAGCAATTAATTCTTTCATGTATTGGTATTACACAGATATTAAGCTTTCCTTACTTAAAGGAAGAAAAGTGCTAAATGGAAAACCAGATTATCATTCTGACAGTCTTCTGCATCCAGAAAGACAGAATTGCATCTTTGCATCTGGTAAAAATATTAAATGCCTTTATAAAAGCACTGTGGTTTAAAGTTATGATGTTAGAGGTCTTTGATTTCCTTGCTTTTGTTTCAAAATACTATTCCTGTTTGATGAAGATTTCATCAGATATCTTAAGTCCACATGCTGGATTTCTTGGCCCTGAACCATACATAAAGCTTTCCAGCTTCCTTAATTTCATACACATGAAAACATGAGGAGGGCTGAGCTGCAATCCAGCAAAACTAAAATAGGAAGCTATGAGTAGTGACAGGTACTATGTCTGCTGAATATTACAAAGTTTTGCTGGTTTACAAGCCTTTTCCTTAATGTCAGTGAAAGATTCCCAGTATGAAGAAAGAAGGCTTTCATCTACAAACCACTCAGGGAAAGTGGGTAGGTAAAAACCAGAGAACTTCCCTGGCTTTAAAGGACAAGACCATTTCTCTCTGTGTTAGAACCTTTCAGATACTAACTCACATTTTTGTGTAAGGTAAGACATGAAACTACCTGCAACAGAGAAAGCTCAATGTGGAACCAAGCTCATGTATACTTATCCACACACTGTGTGAACAAAGAGAGCACTTGGCACTGATTCCAGGCCTGGGACCATGCTCCCAAGCAGGTCACTGCAGTCATGTCCAGCTGCCATCACAAGGCTCCCAAGCCAGCTGCCGATGTCAAATGCTGCCTGAGATGATGGGAATACAGATTGCCTGTGCTGCCTGCAGGACCAGGCAGGCATGCTGCACAAACCTAGAGACAAGGTCACCTCTCAGGCCCACATCACATCTGACCTGCCTGACCTCTAGGGAAACTTGGGTGCAAAGCAAGAACTGCTCAGTATATGAGCCAAATATAGCTGGAAAACAACTTTATGGAAGAGGCCCTGGTTCTGAACTTGAGCCAGAAATGTACCCTCACAGCAAAGAAGGCCATCAGCTTCCTATGCTGCATAAGCTGCATTAGACAAAGAGTCACCAGCAGGTAAAAGGAAAGGATCCTTGCCCTCTGCTCAGCATGGCTGAGACACACTTGGAATGCAAGATCCAGTTCTGGGCTCCCCAATACAAAAGAGACAAGGACTGACTCACTGGAGCAAGTTCTCCAGCGAAGGGCCACAAAGATGATTAAGGAATGGGAGCATCTCTCATACAAGGGAAGGCTGAGAGCACTGGAGAAGAGATGCCTTAGAAGGGGTCTTATCAATCTGTTGAAACACCTGAAGGAGGAAGCAAGTACAGATTCTTCTTTTTGGTGGCCAGTCAAGGAAAGAGACAGTGGGCACAGGCTGAAATTCTACTCTAAACATAGAAAGAAACTTCTACAGTGAGGGTGGTCAAACACTGGCATGGATGCCCACACAGACTGTGTAGTCTCTGTCCCTGAAGATGCCCAAAATAAAACTGAACAGAGGCCTGAGCAAGCTGCTGTAGCTGACCCTGACCTGAACAAAGCATTGGACTAGGTGATTTCCAGAGGAACTCTTCCAATCTTAACTATTCTCTAATTCTGTAAAAAATAAAGAGAAAAGATAAGTCATATTAGCACTTCTAAAACTAGTAAGAATGCATGTAAAAAAATATGGGGTTTTTAAGCTGACAGTGTCAGTCACTGAAGCTTTATCAGGAGACTCAAGAGAGTCATTACCTTCACTCTTCCTCCTTCACAAAGGAAAAACTGTTTTAATTCCATGAAATTTCTTCTGTCAGATAAACAGAAACTTTTATCAACAGTAGCTAACCAACCAGCTGAGAGAATAAGTGGCAAAATAATACTTAAAAAACCCCAAATTAGTACATTATGCTATTTTCCCAAGCCTTCACTGCCAGTCTTGAAATTTTAAAGTTATTAACATGCTAATGAGTACGTTGAAATAAAAAGCACCTATTGTGTTAAATAATTACACCCCAGAGAATACTGAAAAGTTTGTGAAAACAAATTTCTTCATAATTCAAAATGATAGCACACATTTTTTCATTATGCAGCACATGAAAGCATGCTGGCTGCACACTTATACTTCATCTACATGTGGCCAGTGAAAATCATTGCCAAAAGCAGGAGTTATCCTTGAGAGAACAAACAAAAAAAATTAAGTAAGAAAGAACATAATAAAAACATTTGTCTGAGTAACTCATTACCAAGTTACATTAAATTAATAACTTAATAACCTTTTTCATTTCAAAGAAATCCATCTCACTTAGATTTTATTTTACTATCTCTTGCCAATGATGAGACTGACTCAAAAAATTTACATTCAAATGTGAATGTGAAGTTGCCCAAGACTGTGTGTCTAGGGAAGAAATCCAAGGAAACAGTCTGGTCTCTTACTGCAAACCAAAGAAAGCAATTCTCAAAATAAAAACTGACATTTTCTGAAGTCACAGAGCAATAAAGTCAGTTAGTTCTTCCTTTGAGGAGTTTTTGTTTGTCTCACTGCCTTGAAATTCCTCCATAGGGGAGGAATCTTCCATTTGGACTCAAGGCTGTTGATGGGCAGCTCCATTCAAAACCCACAAATTCTGGTATCCCTCTGATTCTGACACTCAGTGAGAACAGCACTGCCCTGATCAAGTCTCTTGCCTTCTTGCCAGGATGCTTTTTCACAGAAGCTCTGTCCCAGTTCATCATCTCCTGAGCCCATTTTCCCAGAGAAAGGGAGTCAAGTGTGCAGAACTAGCTAATCATATACTCCATGACAAATGGGACATGTGACTTTCACTGATGTCACAACAGCATCAGCTGTAGAAGTTGACTCAATGTTAAGGAGAAGACAACATGAAAAGATAGCAGAAGTCTTTATGCCTGGAGTTCCTTACTAAGAGAGGTAAATGAACTTCTCAGGTTATTAAGCATTTATCCACAGCTGGGTTTAGCTGCGTCCTGTACTGCCAAGGCATGCTAATATTTATTGTCAATAAAAATACTGAGGAGTACTATAAAGTAGGAAAGGTTGTTCTGCCCTCCATGTCATGATGATTACAAATGAAGACAATGCCCAGTTAAAGAGACACTATTCAAAGTCTGGTAAAAAAAGCCATTTCCAGAGGTAAAATGGACAGACACTTGGGAATTAAGCTGTGCTGGAGTGTCGGACATACCAGCAATATCTGGGGGGGAAGAAACAGTGAGAGAAGAAAGAACTCCCATTCATGTTAAAGGGATTAGGATCAGAGTCTTGCAGACAGAGGTACTCAACAAGTCACACAGAAATCAAGTATGTTTTAGAAGTTCTACATATAATAGAAGCAATGCCAAGAATTTTTTCAGGACAGACTTTACTGCACTACATTTATTTCTAGCCAGATCACACTCACAGCCTGCTGCCCATACTAGAGAGCAGCTTGGCTAAGCCAAGGCCATTCCAGAGAGGTTTCACAGATCAGATGTATTAAGGGATTTGATTTACAGGAATTATTTTAATGTTTTATCTAAGTGATACTGCATTAAACCCATTCTAATACCCAAATTAATACAGTTTAGAATAGGAAAAAGAAAAGATTGCTCTGTCAGCCTGCAAAGCCAAGCACCTCCTGACCATCAATCCAATATACATTTCATAATAAAACCACACACTGGAGAGGGCATTAAATGTTAATAGTAATGTAAGAGTAGTGAAGCACAGTGCCTGGTGGGAGGAAAGTTAGGTGGAGGGCCCTATTTAACCACAAAAGCTTCATGTGGGAAAAGACAGAAATGTAAGGCACATAGGAGAGAATGAAGTGGTCCCAAAGGTCAAACCCATTTCTCACTTTGTTCAAAGGCTCACAGGATTTACCTTCTACATAATAACTGTAACCTAAGGAAGCACACTGAAAAAATGACACGCAAATGAGTATTACACCACTTGGCTCTTGTCAGCAAACCATATATGCTGAAATCCAAAAAGCCTCCTTTGCTGCAGTCTTTAGGAATTCATGGAAGCCAATTACTGAGTGCTTGTAAAACACTCCTCAGATGCTCCTTTGATATCCTAGCTCAGCTAGGCTTGTACAACAGACACAAACCACACACTCCCCAACCACGTGAAACAATTTGAAGGTAAAGAAGCCCAGATGCCCACCAAACCTCTAGCTAACTTTCACAGAGCTTTGCATTTCTGCTGCTGTTTCTGGTTTCCATTTTATTCCAGTATTCCTCCCATTATTTAATGATTTACATAGCACCTATATCCATAGCTATCAGCCATCCTTCCCATATAGCCTTAAAAGGGCTTGTTTAGATTTGCAAGGAGGGGAGGGGAGGAAAGGGGGTTTCTTCTGACTGCACTATGTCAAGGTTGTTGGAAGCCAGCAAATCCTGGCCTCCTGACCCATTTTTAAATAGCAAATTATAAAAACAGTCCTCACGCTGTTTCTCACTAAAATCACTTTTATGATTCTACTCATAGTGAGAGATAGAAATCTGCATTTTGGTGGCAAACAGAATGCAAAGCATTCTATAATTTTCACTTTAAAAGGATGCAAGAATCGCTGGCTCCTTACAAACTTGACATACTCAGCACACACACAAAAATTTAAACAAGTCCTTTTAAGGCTGCATAGCTTCTGTCTTAAAAAAAAAAAAAAACAACCCTCACATATTTGCTGGACTGGGTTGCTAGCGCTTCCCAGGGCTCTTCTCCATCCCTTTATGAGAATCAAACCGTGCCCTGTCCCCAGACACATGGGGACAAACCCTCCATCTCATTCCTCACCACTGGGGAAGGGATGGCCAAGGAACATTTCTGCCATCCAGCACAAACCTTAGAATAAATTATAAGAATAATTTAAAATTACACTACAAATGGGAAAAAAAAAAAAAAAGGAATTGGATTAAATAACTGAAACACTTTTTTTTCTGCCCCAGTGAAACTTAAGCTCAATCTTAATTTTCCTAAAACTCTTGATTACTGATCTTCGCTGGCTTCAGTTCTGCATTTCCTGCCTTTGTGATATTAATGTACTTTAAAGCCCAGAAGACCAGTTGGTACATAGGATCTGTCCCCATCATAAATACATTCCATAATAAAAATTCTAGAGAAGAAAATATCGTCTAACTTTTTCAGTTTTCATGTCTTCCAGCACATTTTGTCTCCATGGCTACTCAAAGCTCTACTTTTCATTTATTCCGTGTGGAATATGAGCCTTTGAACAGATACATACAACACTAATAGTCCTTACATACAAAGCCCACCACCAATTCCTCAATGCAAATTTTTTTAATAGAAGATACTTGTTCTGTGAAAATCAGTATTTCTTGTGGACCCCATGAGTCCTGGGCAGAAGTATTTCCTATTTTAGTCAACATCTTTTATGAGAGGATGTGACAAGAGAAAGGTGAACAGCAGCTGACCGAGAGGCTATTCAAGAGACACCCTGCTTCTATGGAATAAGCTTCTAATTGCCAACCTGAGTTTATTTATGCCTACTTTATGATTCATAGCTGTGCTTTCATGGAAAGAATTCTTTCTTTTCAGCTTATTCCTTTCACGTATCATTTACAATAATCGCACCCTTCTCATCTTCCCTTTCACTATGCTAAGCAACATTATTCTCCTTCAGTCCTCAAGATGAGAATACCTCTATTTCCTTAATTGTTTCCACACAATTTCTCCAGACAATAATTCATCTTTCTTGAACATGGGGAACTGGAAATGTACTCATATTCCCAGTGAAACTCCATCAGTGCTCTTTGCAATGCTATAAACACTTTTCTTTCTCTACCAGAAATCTAACACCAAATACAAGGCTTGTGGTTAGAAAAGAAAAAAGAAGACTACCATACTTTTCAGAAATGCAACAACTATCAAGGACAACCATCAAATTATTCTGCAGTATCTGGCTATGGTAAAATTATGCTCCATTTTCCTCTCCCATTCATCATTATTCCTTATTTTTAATTACTTCCTTGTTCTAAACTCTTTCTCAAAACAAATGTCAGAATAATCAATCCGTTGGCACTCAAGTCAAATTTTTGCTTCTTTTTAACAGGAAAAAAATATATTTGGTATTCTCCAGTCATATGTGAGCAGCTCTGGAAGGACTGGGGTATCAAAAATGCTTGAGATCAGATTTTAAGGTTTATGTGTCAGCCCCTACAATATTTTGAGCTGATGTCTAACGACACAGCCAACATAAAGCTTGTAGAGAAAGTAACATATTCTACAACAATGAATATAGCTAGGGAGAGGACCCTGTGCCATTATTACTGTCATCTAGGGATGGATACCATATGGTTCCCAGGATCCAGGAAGATCAGAACTTGGGTTTTATTCCTAAAACAGAGATTCTATTTTTCAGGCCCTCATTTACATAAACAACCTTGGCTTTAATACAGCACCTCCAACATTACCACTCTATTGAGATTGGACATAGGAAGTACTTCCTTTTGAGATAATTTCTGCATTATTTTTAAGGTATACTACTTATTCACTGCATCATGGTTTCATTTCAGTCCCTGATTCTATCTGAAGGACATCTTTTACTTGCATCAGCTTCCTCTGCAAAGAATTCAGCTTCACCTTTTATAATTTGCACAGAAGCCTTTAGCCTTCTTTGTTTGCAGGATCTTTGCTTACCCTTTATTCTGAGGCAGTTAATTGTCCATTTGCACTTCCAATAGAATGCTTTATGTGCGATTCTAAAAGCTTGGGGACTTTGTTTTCTGAAGAAAAAAAAAAATTAACTGTCCACTGATCTCTTCCATTTGGTTAATTAATTCCCTTAACTTTATTCCCTGCATTTTGTTCAAATTTCATTTGAAATTGGTTAAGTTGTCAGCATTTGTTCCAGAACTGTTTTCATAGTCAGCTCTTCCATAAGGTCATTCTTACATACCAAAGCCAAGCCTGAAATGGACTGATCTTTTCATTCAGTAACTATTAGGAGAAGAAATATGTTGACTACTACATCCAGAAATATCCTTCCTCTCATTATTAATAGCATCTTCTCCAAGGACTAAAAGTTTCCCAGAGATATGGATCTCCCAGTAGTATTTCCTTCTCTAGCAACGTTGACTTCTACACAAAAGCTGAACTTGGCATCTAGAGCAGACCCCTAACAACACCTGACTGCACCTCACATCTCAAACCTGCCCAGATAAGGTAAAGCAGGACAAGGAGCAGGGACCTGTGCAGTTGCCCATCCCATCAACCAGCAACTGGGATGACCTTCTCACCACCCCCAGGCCATTCTGCCATTGTGTGAACAGGTTGGGAAACACAACTAACCTATTTCATAAAAAATTCACACAGAATCCATTTTTTTTAACTAATTGGAATGACAGAAAAATTTAAAAATTCATAAACTTTGCCAAGGTTTTTAAATCTTCTTAAGTTTGCGGATCCCTTCTACCAAAAAATGTGAGCCAATCAGCCAGTTTGACCTAACAAAAGATTTTTATCATTACTTGACATATGTTTACAGACAGACAAGTCTGAAGACAATTTATTCTTAATTTGGCATTTCAGAAGGACCTCTCACCTTAGTAGTGTAACAAAGGCAGCTTTAAGTACTTGAGTGCAGTTATATTTATTAACACTTTGCATGAGTCACCACTTCCAAATGCCTTATGCTGTCCTTAAAATCATACTGGCATATATTTCCTTTTAGCATTTTGCTAAGT
The DNA here is from genome assembly GCA_013400575.1 of Peucedramus taeniatus. Lineage (NCBI taxonomy): Eukaryota > Metazoa > Chordata > Aves > Passeriformes > Fringillidae > Peucedramus > Peucedramus taeniatus. The sequence continues at coordinate 316,128 of WBNO01013561.1, forward strand.
GCTACTAAAACTTTACAGCCCTGGGGGAAAATTATGTAGGAGAGAGCTGGCACACTTACACTAGAAACAATGAGGCATACACAGATCTGTTTATCCTTTACCCCATTCAGATTCACAACAAGCAAAAAACACCTTTACTTAATGTAATGTCATCCATAACATTTTGCAAATATGAATTACATTTCTCCCAGAAAATGCAATATATCCCTGGTAAGCCTGCACAAATGGCCACTGCTTAGCACAAGGTAATGACCTTAAATCCTGAGTGGACATGTAAGAGAGGAAAAAAGCCAATATGAATTTAAAAAAAAAATACTTTTAAAAAGAAATAAGTTCACAATAGATTCTCTTTAAAGAGTATGTACTGTTCTGACTTCTTAGTCTTATTTTTTCTGTTTTCAAAAGTTTGGCAAAACAGAAAGAATAGCACCACTGAAGTGAATTAGTCAGGAAAAGGACTGAAAATATTCACAATATTTCTTGTAAGTTGGTGAGGTCATCTTTGTTAAACACCTATATAAGTTCCAGGCAGATGTGTGTTTTTCCCATTGCCAATGTATCCATAACCAGTGATAGTGAAATGCAGAAGTTGGAGGGTTCCTCCAAATTAAGCTATTCATACAAAAATGAGTTACTGTCACAGGAGTAGTGGTGCAAACAACCTGTTCATATGAGCAGAGGGTTTGCCCACAGTAATGAACATTTGCTTCACCTACTGTGGTTTAATGTGGCAGGGACACACCTAGGAGCTTCTTCCACAGCTGCTACTCCAAGTGCCAGGAGTTTTTATACCCCCTGGGCCATGCCACAGATACTGAGGGAAGCCAGGGGGCTGCAGTGGCTGCAAGGGATCAGTGCTCGGGCTGTGGGCTGGCTGCCAGACTCAACAGCAGCAGGGTCACCTCATCTATGCCTCCCTCTCTCTCATCACAACTTTGCAATTTCTCATTTTTGTCCCCTGTTATCTTCAGTTTGCTATCTCCCAACTCCACCTCTCCCTCTTCTGTCCCCAAAACCAAGCACCATTATCAAACACACTGCAAGAGAAACTCCAGCAGAATGAGAAAGATGAGGAAGGTCCTCGGCTTCCCTCATCTCCTCCACCTGCAGAGGCAGCAGATCTCAGTCTCTGAGAGGATGATTCTTCCTAACTAAGGAAGTGCAGAATAAAGTTGATTAAGGGCAACTATTTAAAAGATGGGAAATAAGAAGAAAAAAGTAAAGCCATCAGCTGAAAAGGTTGCCAAGAGCAGTATTCATCTAAATGAAGAACACTGCAGCACTGATGTCAGCTGCTGAGCTTGGGCTCCATTTATAGTTGGGGTGAGGAAGGGATCATGACAGAGGACATTTTCCCTTTGACTTTAGGCCATGAAATGAGCTCCTGTCACTCTGCTCTCACATTTTTCTCCCTACTGTGTGCAAAGTCCATCCCTGAAGAAGGCAACAAACACAGAGGACAGTTTCTAGGCAGACACAGAAGAAGGGTGTCGATCACAGCAGAGCCAGCCTCCTTTCCACAGGCAAGACAAAATTAAGGAAGGAAAACTTGGATAACTAACAGGCCACCAAAAGTGCATTTTCAGCTAAAAGCTCATATATTCATGTTGCCTCAAGAGTAAATTTAAGTCAATATGAAAAGCTGGTCATAGGGCTCTACCAGAGCTGAAGGAATGAACTGAAAAAAGCATCCAACTTCTGAGACACAGACCCTGCTGTGTTTATCTAAGAGGTTACACACAGCTGTGTGCAACAGTAAGGGGCTGGGATCCACAGCTCAGGAGTTCCCCCATGTCTTACATTCTGAGATATTGGCCAAGGTGAATTCTGCTAACTTTTCAAGTATTTTCCTTCCCAAGAAATCACTTTTAAAGTGTCAAGCAATTATGAAGAGTTACAGACTCAAAGACTGATTTTCTTATAAAAAGTATCAATAAAGAAGAACAAATATGCTTCTTTGAAACTTTCAGGAAAAGGATCAGTCCCCTAATTTGCCATAGGTGTAAGTAATAATTGCACTAACATGTTTCCAGAGTGATTTTTATCTCTTTGCTACTGCCATTCTCTTTGAAGAAGAAGCATATTCTCGGGAGAACAATAATTAATAGAGTCAGTCTAGAGATAATTTCCTCCAGTCCTCTGCAGTGCTAAATTGCATGAGTCTCCAGGAAACAGAGTAAAGTAGACAATATAAAAACAATCTAAACCTACTACAAATGGGAGGAAGGTGTGTACCAAAGCAATGAGGGGCATGCACATGTTTAAGAGAGCTCCACAGAAGCTGCTATTTCCTTGTCTTTTTTTCCCCTGTTTTCCTTGATGCTCAAACCTACAAATATTTACTAAGACCAGAAGTACATGTTTCAGAGGTCATCTGGGAAGTAATTTAAATACATTAAAGATTACATGCATGTAAACCTATGGAAAGTGCAGGTGAGCAGGGAGACTACCAAACATTCCTGACACAAATGTAAGAAATCCATGACTAAGAGGCAGGATCCTCACACACCATCCCCCCAGAACAAGGCTAAATGGCAGAGACAGTTTTGATCCCGAAGTAGAGGAAACATACATGAGCATCAAAAGAAGGCACCAGAAAGCAGGCTGCCAAAAAGGACCTCAGAAACTTCTGGATGAATTATTTTTATGCCTCAGATCCACCCTGTGTGCTGTTGAAGAGGCACCTTCCTGCAAGCACAGCTACAAGTAAAAGTGGATCACTGCAAGTTCACCTCTGCTTTACTAATGCATGTACCTGGGCCCTTATCTTTTTCTCCAAGTTGGTATATTGTTCATTTCTGTAACTAATGTAATTACTTCTGCTGCTGTCAAAACTGCAACTTTTTTCTTCTTTCTTTTTATTTGATGAAAGTTAACACTGGAAAGAGAAGATTTTTAAGGAAAAGGAATTCTAGAAGTAATTGTGCAAAACTTACACATGAGGTTTCAATAATACCAACACTGGAAATACCACAAAAGTCCATACTCATAACTGGGCATTAGAACAGCAAATCTAAGTTTGCATCAGAACATGGCACACTGCTCTGTTTTACAAGATACAAGAAATGACTGTACTCATAAAGGAAACGTTTTTAAATGGATAGCTGAACTTAGTTCTGGCAAGGTAACTTAAGCACCTTCTAGCAAGTGTGAAGAAGCTTTGTTGCAACATCAGGAGGCCAAGCAGCAAGACTTGCTCGCTCCTCCCATGTGGTGGCCATTGATACCAGTGGCTTTTGTTAAAAACCAACTGTGATGTGGTGATTGGGTAATCTTGTGGATAATCTGAAGTGAATACTTCCAGCAGAGAATACAAGAACAGTATTAAAAAACATAGGCAACTAATACATTGTGATACACATTCAAAAGATAGAAAGCAGACAAGCTCGTGATTACAAAAATCTTTTTTTCCCCAAGGAAACATTTTTTGAGCATTGCCCCTTGCTAACATGATGGTTTGGCCTTCATTTACATGGGTATGTCAGCTGGGCTGTTTATATGGACGTGTAATTCAGTCTCAAGTGCTGCTCTTCAGTGATGCTGATGCCTCAAAAGTGAGCAAACAAAAGCTGCAGCTGAAGTCTGGGGGAGCTATCAACCCCCAAGACTAATGAAAACCAAGACATTGTTACGTAGCTGACAAGACTCAGGATTCACTGAAGACTGGAGGACAAGGGTATTTTTTCAGCCCTTTTTTGAGTGTCAACACAGTCTCTATACAAGGAATTCTTTAAAAGTTGTTCTCAGACAGAGCATGCATCAAACACTGGTTTACGCTGGCCAAAGGGGCAGTGATCTAACAGCCACTGCCTGCTGCCAGCAGGAATGGAGCTCAGGAAGACATCCAGCTACACCATCAGCAGGACTGTATCTACAATGCCCACCTAAACACCACATTACTTCTCTTGTTTGAAGCAAATGTGAATACTCCTGTAGCTCTGAGCCGGTCAGGATAGTCCTGATCCTCCATCTTCACTGCATTTGTTTATTTATAACCATCACTGAGGCTGAAAGCGCCACTCGTAAGGCTGGGACCATCTGTACTGCGTGTGGCTCAACATGGACAAAAAAGACTCCCAAATGCAATGAATTTGCATCAAAGACATAATTATAATGGGCGACAGGGAATACAGAGCCATTCATTTACCCACTTCTGCTTCAAGCAGGGAAGCCTTGAGGAGATTCAAAGAAAGCTCACGTAAAAGCAACCTCATTTCCCTGATGAATGGAATCAAAATGTCTGTTTCTTTGCCTGCTTATTTGAAGCCAGATTGAGAAATTGCACTTAGAGTTAAATCTATGTCTAAATACCTAAATACGCACTGTTATGAGTCAGAGTATTTATTGCTGCCTTGCTCCAATCACTCTGTTAAAGCTGCATTCTAAAAGGGATCCACAAAGATAGCTAGAGGCCAGTTTAGGCAAAATAACAAGACATTAATTCCTCATGGTAACTCATCCCAGAATAAATGTGACCTCCCCTTTTCCCCCTTGATTTTGCATTCTTAATAGATAAATAGAAATTCTACTGAGTTCACAGAAAACTGTGTAGTATTACCATTAGTGGGAAAAAAAAGCTTCATGGGAGAAAACAGTGAGATGAATCACCAAGAACATAACAAGGTTATTTGTGAAAACCAAGGAAATACGTACACACTCTATTACACATTATTACTTCTAAATGCACCAAAATGCATTAAGCACTTTACAGAACAAGCTATGTACAAACTCTGCTCTTGTCAGTTTATAAATCTGGTTTCATAAACACTGAAACCATGCTCACCCCTTGTCAAGCAGCCATGCGACTGCTGGGATTTTCAGAAGCAATGACTGAAATCTGCTCTCCGTTTTCAGAAGCAATGACTGAAATCTGCTCTCCGTTTTGAAGTTTGTTTTACACCAGACCTCAGGAGCAGAGTTGCACCGTTTCAGAAAACTTCAGTAATACATACTGTAAAGAAAACATTCGTCCGTGTAAAATGAAACCTTGACTTAGCCTGGCCTTGCACCCCTAGGAGAGAAGCAGTGTTAGACAAGAGGTCAAACTTACAAGTGTCTCAAACACACAAGATTAAAACACACAATGCTATGGCAATCTATACAAGGACAAGGGGAAAAACAAAGGGAGTCATTTTAACACCAGTCTTCTACATCTCTGCAGCTGAAGGTTTTTATTTGAATTTGAAGGGTTCAAACCAAAGCCCCACCTTGCAAAATCATATCAGCAAAATTAATGGAAATATAATTAACAAATGGCAACAGCAAGAAGATCTGAGCTGTGACAACCCTGTCTTGGGAGAATGTTTATTACCAAATTACACACATAATTTGGGAGAAGAGAAAAACCTTACTATTTCCTGTGGCTTTTGGTGAAAGAGACACTCTAATCTGCAAAGCCTCACACATTTAAGTAAATAGTTATTAATAGCCAATGTATGGTATTTATTTTAACACCAAAATATGTAGAAAGTTGATCAAAAATTGTAAATATCTCAACAGAAATCATATAATGAGTGAGGCTGATAAATGTGCTCTGCACAGCATTTTTATTAAAAATTGTTGTGCATGATCTATAGAGCATCTGTATTTCATGATGGTTCATTTTCTCACTTTTCTACAAGAGAAAAAATTTAAGAGAACTTTAAAATAAGCAATAGATAAAAAAACCATCATGAGAAACATGATAGTAAAGGAAAGGAATTAAATAATACTTCTTCAGCTGGAATTTCAGGCATGAATTCCACATAAAGAGCAAGTGATTTAAACAACTAGTACAAAATATAGTAAGATATAAGTAAACTCTGCTTAATACTGCATGCTAGCTAAAGGAACAGACACTCTCTCTGCAGGCATAGATAATTGTAAGGACTTCCTGGCAATAATATTTCTTGTCAAACACTTTGAGGTTACGCTCAAGAGAGAGAAAAAAAACCCCAGCAGCTTGCTACTAATCAGATTTCCTCCTTGTGCACATTTTAGTTACTCTGTATTTAAGGTAGGGCAGAAACACTGTCCCCTTCACCTTTTTCAGTCTTGCTGAGAGAAAAGGAGTTGCAACAGCATAGAATCGTTTTGCTGCACAGCAACAATTACTGGGGATTATCGGGCAACACCATACGGGAAAGTAGAAAAGCCACAGCCCGATGCCTCAACTGGCCAGATGAACAGGGCCAGCTCCTAGTAAAGGCATCTTTTCAAATTCAGCTGTACAGACCTCAAAGTTGCTGAAAGACAATAAATTTGACAACCAGCCAAGTAATTTTTTCCCATCAGTTCACAGAGGATGACTAAAGGCACCTATGACATATTTAAGGGCATAAAAATAGTTCTTGCTTACCTGGGTTTGAGAAAGCCTGCACCAACACAAATACATAATGAGATGGCTGTAGATGGATGATGGAAATGCAGAAAGGAAAAATGATACAAATTGGTGTGACACACAGTATTGAAAAAAATGAAGTCATACCGCTGTAACAAGGGCCACAGTCTTGACTTGAGTTCAGCGTAGTTTAGAGACTAGTAGGCACTATGGCAATTTTAACTTATGGCCAGAAATGCTGTTCAGAAATGCTGAAGGATTTAAATACTCTCCAGCCATTGTGTATACTTTTGGAAGTAAACTACATAATTCAGCATCACTCACAACAAACTATCCAAAATCATGCAGGAAGACTCAGTAACTGGAGACTCACAAATTTCTCATATAAAGGGATGCTTTCAAGACTACAGTGCTATCAGAAAATAAAGATTTGCAAGGACCACTTCCAAAGCCATGAATCGCCTGTAGTGGGACAACTACTGCTCATTAGAGAACTCACAGCAGGGAGAATGCCTCACCAAAAAAATATAGTTAGCCAGAAGGGAAATCATCAGCTGATCGGCATCCAAAAAGGACAAGAGCATCTCTTCTGTAAATAAATATAAGCAACTTTTTGTTACAATAAAGTAACAAAAACATTTGACAGAGTAATGTACAGAGGAGTGCACAGTTTGCTTTTTTATCATTTTTCTCCTCTGTATTTCTGACAGAGGTTAATTCTGCCCTCTTGCAACATTTTTATCATATTAAATTCCTAAAATTTAGGAATTCGACATTGCTTCATATGGGCTGTGCATTCATGCATGGAAAATCTTGACTAAAATGCAGACACATTCTGGAAGAAGACAGGTGAGGGGTAATAAAGCTCAAATATTTGCATTTAATTAGTCCATTCTCCTGTGGCCTTAGACTGAATTTCAGATTTTTATCAATCTAAATCAGACCTTGTGAATATATTTCAGGGTAAGACATGCAAAAATAAAAAAATAAAAACCCACACGTATTTCTAGAGAAATTCATATTATCAGTCCTCAGTAACTCTGAAAACAAAGCCCATCACTAGGAACTTCATTTCTTCCAGCCACAGTGTCCAACTGCAGGCTCACTCAGCCACAAGAAAAGAAAGCAGCCCAGAACGATGCACCAGCAAGATCCTTGCCCAAAAGATAAAACTGTGTGCCCTGAATCACAGCTGAGCAGCAGTTCACTGTCTGCTGAAGAAGGACTGTGAACGCCCTCAGGAAATCCCAGCAGCTTTAAATCCAAAACTACCAGGTCATGCTGAGAGCCGGACTGACTCATGCACTTGTGTGACACTGTAGTTTTCACTCCTGGAAAACTTAAACCTGTGTCCATCAGGTACAACTGGAAGTGAGCAGAGCAATTCTCAGCTGCTCACAGTTCATGTCACAGCTGGCAGCCATCTCTGTGTTCCTCCAGCAGGCAGCTCAGGTAATTCAGCTTTTGAGGTTACAAGGACACGGGTCAGCAGCTCCCCTGCACCTGAGCTAAAGAGAGGAGCTAGAAAGTGCTGCCTGTCACCCAGATAATGCTGAGAGCTATGCACGTGCATCTCTTCAGTGAAAACCCACCACTGAGATATGAACCTGAGCTCAAGACCTGAACATGTTGCATCCCTCACTGCAGGGGCAGCCCCTGAGGCTCACATGTGCTTCTCGTGGGTTGAAACAAAACCCCCTGGTCATTGCTGCTACCTCTACTTGTGCAAGACACTGCAGACACCACAAGAAGTAAGAGATTCAGCAGCTACAACTCTGAAAGACATGCACCCTCCAGTTAAAAGCCAAGCCACCTGTTGCTTCCATTTGTCCAGATGTGCTCAGAGGACAGAACAGGCTGTGATCTTGACAACGAAAGCACTCATAAAGGAGACCACAGAAACACACATCTGGGAGAGGGAGCAACCAGCTAATCAGGGGGTTTCTCAATTACTCATAGAGATCTCTGCTTGCAAACAAGAAAACCCCTCTGACATTCTACCACAAATTCCTCAGTGCCACACTCTGCAGTAAAATAAATCACTCATTTTTATTTAAGATAACTTTCATAGAAATTGGGAATTTTTCCAACATTCAATATGTGCAGCTACAAAATCTGACATTTAAAGGGATACATAATAACAGTATGCAAATATTAATGACAGCCTGCAGTGATACAGGACAAGAACAATTTACCACAGAAGAAAAAAATAAACATTTAAGGCCACAGTACCAGTTAAAGGATGTTTTATCCAGAGGGTCACTGGAATGTGAGACAATTTGCCAAGGGAAATGGAGGGTGTGGCCTCTGCACTAAGTTGGACTCCACATCTGTTTCACGAGCTGGGACATACTTCAGCAAGAACAGGACCAGGCTGCAAGTACCTATGGATTTCTTCCAGCACAATTTGTTTATGGGTTTGCTTCGGTTTTCATACAGATAGCTCAACATAGTGTGCTGATTCAAAACCCCCACCTGGAAAGCAGAAATACATTTCCAAGTTTTTAAGCAAGCTTAATCAAACAATTATCTTCAGATTCTTTTCCACAGCTTGTGTTTAAACAAAGTGCTTTGCAAGCCTCAGGATATTTATTAATAGGACCAGACTGGAAAAAATACAGTAATCACACAAGTGAGAATTTTAGCCAGCAAGGATACTGGATCCATATGCCAAGTCAGGTATAGATAAGTGTAACAAACTAACAAACTTTTACAAACTAACAGGAAAAAGGGAAAGAATAGTCATCATTAAACACCATTTAATTTAGGTCTCTGCATCAAATCTGACACCCCAAATAACACAACCGACTTCGTAAATATTTAAAACTTTGCAAGCATTATACCTTTATAAACATCAGAAGAAAACAACAGCAAGTGTCAGGAGATAAGACACCTAGGCCAAAGTCTGGGTGCTACATTTATACTTAGTTATACAAGATGCTTGATTTCAAAGAAATTGATCATCTACAGTAAACAAAAACAGTGAAGACTGGCTCTAATCTACTATAATTACATAGAACTGTAGCAGTTATAAAATCTTAGTATCATCTGTCTTCATGGCAGCCAGCAAAAGTGACCAATAATCAGATTCATATAAACTAATGTACAAAAGTACGAGAAATTATTTTGAAGTAAAAAATTCAATTGTATGATGAAACATCAACAGCCTCCAGTATAATTTCCACAGCTTCAATCACCTGCTTCAAAAATGTAAAGCATCCAAGTATGAAATAACAGCACACTATTCTGCAGGTAGTTAAGATCAGCACTTACTCTTTCTGCATACCTGAGGGCACCAAAGCCTGAAAAACCCAAACTTTACTTAGGTTGCCCTTAGCAACTGCACACTAAATACTGTCTATTTAAGTACTGCTGTAATATTCAATTTTCCATCAGCATAACATTTTTTTATTTAGTAGAGAACATATTCAGAAAATCCTTTTAAATGTGAGCTATCAATAACACTTAAATAGTAAGCATTAGAAAGAAAAAACATGACTTACTTTTCTTTTTGAGTCAGCCATGCCTGATAAGATCCAGGTATCTCCCAAGGGAGCACTAAGATTTGACACCCCTTTAGAGAAACTTAATGTGAACCATGTGGACTTGTCAGCCAAGGCATGCTACAGAAAGGCTGTCAGATTCCTTTTGTAAGCAATACAATGCATGCAGACCTCCTTTATTCCCTATACAAGTAAAAGCCATTTCACTCCATGAAGTGAAATGTCTTTCTATATTCTCAAATGTCATAGAAAGGCAGCAGTAGTGTGGAATTTGAACTCTGAGTACATCTTTTCCAAGTCACTAAGAGTTCAGCTGTATTTCTACCACAGATAGAGGTATTCCATTAGAACAAGAGAAGCAAACACACCTTGCACAGACATACTAGTGGGAGAACAACAGAGGTCCTTAGCAGACAAATGAAAGAACTTCAAAAATCCCTGCTTACATGACATGTAAACCAGAGTATTCCTTAGGTGTCATTTTCATTTTAGATTTAAATTCTAAATATATATTAAATTTTTAAGAGCTGTAGCCAGCAAACCTACTTTACTATATATAACTCTACAGAAACAAATCTCCTGAGTAAGTAAATTTCCTTCCTCACAGTTCCACACAGTAATTTGTGCATAAAAGGTAACCAATTTGCAACTGAAGATAAATACAAGTAGAACCAACTATCTAAATATATCTGTGACCTCAATTATCTTCCATTTATTTCACTCTTCAGGCTGAAAGAAGTGTGAAAACACATCTGCAAATTTCAAAAAGCTTCTGGAAAACAGAACTGAAATACAAAGCATAGCTTGTGTGGGGAATATTGACTAGGTGGAGTTCAACATTTTTACTTCAGGGTAGTTCTGAACAACTATCATACCTGAACAATCTTTAAAGGCCAGCATGTGTTCCCACACACAAGTTCTTTAGGAAGAGAAATACTTCCACGGGGATAGAAAAAAAATTTAAAAGGAACAGAGAACAGCCTTGCTCAAAAATCACCAAAAAAGGACTTAACAGAGACTGAAATTCTCATCTTGCACTTCACCTACATGGCTAACCTTCATTCCAGGCACAGGTTGCTGATTTTAGCCACACATGACCTTGCTGCTCAGGCAGACCCGAGCCCAAAACATCACCCTGAAGCTTTGCAAAGGACTAGTGCTGGTTGATTCAATCTTCTCCTGGAGAAGCAGTATCAGCATAAACCTTCCTGGGGAAGCACATCACCACATCTGAGCCTAATGATCCTATGCCCCTCTGAAAAGAAAGCCTGAAGATTCACTCACGTGAGAGTTTTATTAAACAGCATCTTTGTAAGTACTATTACAAGAACTGTAATTGCTCTGCAGGGACAGATTATGCTAGAGACAGACAGAGAAACTGAATAAAGGGAAGCTTTACCTCGGGCTGTCTACACACCGGGTGGCCACTTTCCCTGTACTTTAGGCCACTTGTATTCCTGCACAGTATCTGGGAGCAGACTAATAAAACCACACCAGTGTAGCTCTGCACCTAACCTGGCAAGTCCTGCCCAACTCAACCTGCATCTGCCCCCAGTCCTTTCCCCTGCACATGAGAGGAAGAACATTGATATCCACATGTCAGTGAAGAGCTCCCGGAATACATGAGGTGTTCAAGGGCTGAAAAAAAATAGAATCTGATCAGAATGGAAATCTACTTCCTGTAACTTTTTTAATTCCTGCGACACACACGAGCCCCTTGCTTCCTGTCTTCCAGCTCTTTGGTATTAACTCACAGCCACTTTGCACAGCAGATAAAAACAGCTGGATTCACTTCAAATTCCATCAATCCCAATCAAAGCTTGGTCTTGGTGTTCATACTGAGTGACAAAGAGAGCTCACTTCCTATATTTATACATGCTCTTTAGAGATTAGCAATAAAAGTACTTTCAAACGTCGCAGAAGTGTAAGCATGAGTCACCACTGTCACTGGGAATTTCACCCAAATGAAGAATGAAGCACTGGGCCCAACATTCATCAGAAATCGTATTCCTCCTTCCAAAAAATCCAACATGCATAAGGTGAGATAAGTCCTTGACAAATAAAATCTAAGAATCAGATGCCAGAAATCTGACAAATATTTAACTATTCCTCTACTGCTAACTGCCTCTTCTGTAGCTTGCTTATTTGGTGAATTTGATTGTTTCCTTCAAAATTTCCTAATTTGAAAACAACACCTACAGAGCAATTAAACTTCCTGAACAAGTTCACTCTGCTTGTGAGTATTCAGGACAGGAGAAAATGAGCAGCTACCTTATGTGACGTAGAGATGTTCAAGATTTTTTGGTGGGCAGGAACTTACTCTCCAGCCCACAGCCAGTCCTTAACCTCACCAAAGCTAAGTACAAAAACAGATCATGATTGATCTGGATACACACTGGCCCAGCCTGGTCCTATGCTGTTTCTTGCTGGCAAGACTGTCAGTAAGAGAGACAAACCAGTCAAATGGTCTAGGTGAAGACAGCACATTTATTAGTCCAGTAAGATAAATTACTTGTAGGATTTCCTACAATTATGGTAACAAAGGTGGTCTGCTTGCAGCATGTAAGTTTGTTGTTAAATCCATGAGTGGCTGAAGGCTCAAGTCATAAGGCAATATGTCCTGAAATCAGAAACACAAGGAACTGTCTTTAAAAGTGGATTCTTGCAAAACACAAGCAAGCCCACAGGAGCATGTCAGTGCTTGGGTCCTCCTCATAAGGAGATTTTTACCATTTCAGTTTACAGTTTTACAGCATCACCACCAATCTCATTACTCCACCTTGAATTATTCTAATATCTAATTCTTATGAGGTGCAGTTAGCATTATTACAACTGGAATATTGGAGGAAAATGTCTATTATCCTCTTTTTACTCCCTCTCTGCTCCAGAAAGCAGGAGGTTTGCTAGTGTCATAGTTTCCCATGAAAACTGATTCTTTTGTTTTCTCCATCCTTCCATGCAGACTCATGGATTTAAGACACTGAAGAGGGAGCAGCAAGTCTGCCTGTCACCCAGGCAAGGGGTCAGCTGGGCACAGGCTGAGCAAACACACAATACAATGCTCCACACACTGCTGGAGGCTGGGGAAAAAACCCTTCTTTTCTCAAAATACTCTCCAATGTCCGAATCTGAGGTGATCTCATTATCAGCAATAGATTCAAGCTTAAACCAAATCAAAGTTGTGTTGTCCAGGGACTCACATATCCTTTCCACTCTGGATGCCAGAACATTCAAGTTTTGGCCCCAAAAAAGTCTCGTATCTTCTCCTCAGATCAATTCCCCAAGGTATCCCTCCAGTCATGGCAGCCACTTCCAAATCCCAGCTCCTCCCCATTTTCTCATATTCCCTGGTGAAAGACAGCCAGACTTTCCTCATCATGGTAAAATGTCCTTTCCCTTCAGGGAAATCCTTTCTGGTAAATGTTTCAAGACAAAACAAGATTAAAGATATTATACTAAGATTAAAATGGTTATATCCAAACCAGATCATTCTCCAAGCTTCCTGCTTTGAACCACTGAGGGACCAGTTGATTGGGCAACAGCTGAGGTTGTTTTGAGTCTTTCTGTCACATAAAAAAACTCTACATCTCAAGTAACCAATGGATCTCTCTGGTGTTTTAGCCAAAATACATGAAGCAGCTTTTTAGTTCCCCCATAAAGCTACTACAATGGAGGGGGGGGGGGGGGGGAAGGGGAAAGAAATCCTGAGTCAGGAAGGTGACCATCACTTCTACTGAAACCATATGAAAACTGTTCCTGGAACATTTGGAGATTTTAGTATCAGTTACAAACACCACTATACCAAAAAGAGTTTTTAATTCAGAGTAATTCAGCCAGATGATTAGTGGGCAGGTAAAACTAACCCATGTCTAAATTTAAAGGGTACAGTTTGGCCAGGCAACATACATCAAGAATGAGGTATTATTTACCTTTCTGAAAGTTTTAATAAAAATGTCATATAAACATATGAGAAAGGGAGAAGAGGTCTTTGGACTAGTGAAAAGATATTAGGAGGAAAAAAAATTGTTTCTGTGATCTAATGCAAGTATAAATGTCTCTTAATCTGTATTTTGGTTTATTTTTCTTGTTTTTTTTTTTTTTACACCTACTTCTTTAATAATATATTTTTTTATCCATTTTCAACTGTCTGGTTTCTTTCAATTTACTTTTCACTGAAAACAATGTTTCAGCTTATTAAAATTACCTCTTTGTCTAGTGGAGTTTTTTGGTAAGTCAACAACAATGCAGAGTTTGAAATGGAACTGTGACATAACTATCAGCCACTCCACTCTCACTTAACACACACAGGATCCAATGTGCTATAGGTGATGTGATCATACCCACTGACATAACACTCTTAAGCTCTTAAGTCTGTGTTTGCATAAGCTATGCTTGCAAACACACTAGGAAGCCTCAGAATCACAGTGTCATCCCTTTGATTTATGGCTGCATTATTGTGTTGCACTGGCTGTAGCACATTGCAGAGCTCGGGCTGGTACAGCGGATGAAATGTCCAAACAAGAATTTTCCAAGTTTAGCTGACTCTAGCTTGGTCCTGAGGCTCAAATACCCTTCCAAGCTGAGAAGCACCAGGAGCACATTCCCCAGTTCAGCACCACCTGAACAAATGCTGTTTCCTGTGCTCTAACTACCCCGAGACATGAAGCAAAGCACACAACTGGGGAAGACTGGGAGACTTCCTTCAAAAGCACACTGCTGTTTGAAACGAAGATGCTAGTGCAGATGCTTGCTTTTATGAAAACCATGAAATTTTAATTATCGGTCCTGAAAATCAGAAGAGAAGCTCACCACAGAAATCACTATAATTTCTTCTGCCAGTAAATTGCTTGCTATTAAATTTTATAACACTGCATAATTTTTATTTCACAGTTATCAAAACAATCCAAGAACTTGATTTGTATTTACACCATGCAAGTACTTAATGAGAATGGTACTTCGCTACATTTAAGTGGTAATTACGAAGATCTCAATACAAGAAAGCTCTACAGTCTTAGCTCATCATCCAGTCAACACACTTCTCCTCTCATCTAGGTTTTCCACAGACTCCACGTTAAGCCTATGCATAGATTATGCACAGCATCCAGACCCCTATTCTCCAGGCAAGCCAGTAATACCAACTATAAATGTCACTTACTCCAAGACATAACTATGTGTTGCTACTTCATCATTGAAATATATCCTAAAATAGTAAAAAATACTTTGAAGTTTCATTCTTAGGTGTGCCATTTCCCTTTTGCTGCAATACACAGCAATCAAAGACCAGGGGTTTTGTCAAAGGCTTTGTCAAACCCAATATGGCTGGCCATCCTTCTTCCCTTGCATGCCTGCTGTTCTGAATTCAATGCACTACCTGCTGCTGGCTCTGGGTATAAGACAGGACTGATACCCAACTAACAGAAACAATTATGAGTTTGCAAATAGTAGTTAATGGTAGACTGACAAGCACAATCACAGGAAGTAATAAAAGTTTCATGGTGCTAGCATGTGACGTGACTAGCAGTGGTCTCCACACATAGAAATACTCACAGCACCACTACCCTGTTGAAAGAAGTGGCTCCAATTTGTTTGGTGTATGATAACTAGATTCCTGGTGAAATCACTATCACTACTCATATACAGTACCAAAGGTATTTGTTTCTATTATCTAATTTAGCTGACTTAACATTACCTCTAAAAACTCATATTATTACAGCAGCTGAATGCACTAACACCTACAGTTGAGTGGGTACAAAAATATGTATAGAGACAGACATTAAACCCTGCTGCCCAAAAAAACCCAAGTAGTCTCTTCCAAACTGTTTACACAAGGTTTTAAAAATAAAAGGGTGTATAAAAAGAAGTTTAATTTCATGTCCAATACTGAAGGAATCAAAGTGAAGCAAGTTAAAAAAAAAAAAGCACACGGCAGTGTATCCCGTAATTGATACACTTAGAAATCCATCAACCCATCCCGCCAATCCAGCACCCGTGCTCCCAGGACCAGTGAAGCAAGCCTGCTCCGACTGACAAATCCCACACAACTTTAACAACAGCAATAAAAGTATTCATCACTGACATGGGTGCAAACGAGAGCGGCACCAGCCCTCGCATGCAACAGCAATAACTCGTGCTGGAGTTTATTTATGACTTCAGGAGAGGAGGCAGCTGGTTGTTTTTACGCGCTTTTTTTTTTTTTTTCCTGCCGGAGCAAACGAGAAAATGCTCCTAATAAGGCTGGTGGAAGTGCAGCGGCTTCTCAACAGCAGCAGCTCTCGTGAAGGAAATTAAATAAAGTATGGTGTTATTATCTGAGCCGCGGCGGGAGCGGTGCCGGAACCAGCCACCGAGAGCCCTCCCAGTGCCGGTGCTGAGCTCCCCCCGAGTCCGCGGACGAGAGAAGGGAGCAGCGGGGGACGGGATCCCCCGAGCGCCTCCCGGGGCCGGAGCGCCCCGCTACCCCCGGGGAGAGGCTGCAGCTGCACCGCCACCGCTCCTGCCGGCTGCAGCCCGGCTGCCCCCGGCCGGCATCGCATCGCCCTCTCCTTTATTAATTAAAAAAATATATATTTGTATGTCATCTTCAGCAAAGCGCGACACTCCCAGGTAGGAAAGCGGGGAAAGCCTCCAGCTCGGCGCCCTGCCTGCAGGCTGCGCGCATCGAGTCCCCGCCGGGGCAGGGCTGCGGCCACCTCCCCCTGACCCGCAGCTCCGCGCCTGTGCGGACGGACAGACGGACGCTCCCACCACCCCATGGCACACGTGGGCGCCCCGGCCCCGCGCAGCCCCTTCCCGCCCCGGCACTCACCGCGTAGCGCAGCGCCGGCCTCTCGCTGAA